>JAVSCE010008772.1:0-190866 GCA_032199065.1 Smutsia gigantea | reverse complement strand
AAGATTCCTCATGGGAGGAACAACCTAAGACAGGCACAGTCGCAAGGGACCTCAGGTGAGCAACGTGGGGGGCAACTGAGGTGAAGCATGGAACCTCACCCCTCCAGACGAGAGAGACATTGCCTGTGACAAGCTATGTCACAGGCCGAGCCCAGCTAATCATTATTCTGGTAACTTCCACAAATATATGCATATGCACTTGCATCAATTAAAACAAAAAAGGGGGAAATATGGGATTCACTTATAATTTAAGTATAAAAATCACATGAATAATCACAGTTGACTTGATTTATTATAGTAACTGAATTAGTTTCTCTGATATGACTGCCTTTGCATTGTTCACCTTGTGAGAACTTGTTCACTATGTTCCTTGCATTGTTCACCTTGTGGGAGCTTGTTCACTGTATTGGAACTTGTTCGTTGCATGGTGAGCAATAATGTCTTGTGTATTGAAAAGTTGTTAAGAGAAAAAAACCTCAAAAGTTCACATCACAAGAAAAAATAATTTGTAACTATGTATGTTGAAGGATGTTAACTAAACTTACTGTGATAATCATTTCACAATAAAAAAACATATTTGCAGCTCAAAAAAAATGCAAAATTAAATTAACAATCCCCAAAGTCATTAAGGGATAGACAAACAGTACAGAATATGATACCTAATATATACAGAATGAAGGAGGAAGAAAAAGGAGGAGGAAGAAAAAAAGGAATCTTTAGATTGTGTTTATAATAGCATATTAAGTGAGTTAAGTTAGTCCCTTAGATAGTAAGGAAGTTCACCTTGAACCTTTGGTAACCACGAATCTGAACCCTGCAATGCCAATAAGTACATACCTATCCATAATCACCCTAAATGTAAATGGACTGAATGCACCAATCAAAAGACAGAGTCACTGAATGGATAAAAAAACAAGACCCATCTATATGCTGCCTACAAGAGAGTCACTTTAAACCCAAAGACATACACAGACTAAAAGTGAAGGGATGGAGAAAGACATTTCATGCAACTAACAGGGAGAAAAAAGCAGGAGTTACAGTACTTATATCAGACAAAATAGACTTCAAAACAAAGAAAGTCACAAAAGACAAGGAATGACATTACATAATGATAAAAGGGTCAATCCAACAAGAAGATATAACCATTATAAATATCTATGTGCCCGACACAAGAGCACCTACATATGTGAAACAAATACTAACAGAATTGAAAGGGAAATAGAATGCAGTGCATTCATTCTAGGAGACTTCAACACACCACTCACTCTGAAGGACAGATCAACCAGACAGAAGATAAGTAAGGAGACAGAGGCACTGAACAACACATTAGAACAGATGGACCTAACAGACATCTACAGAACTCTACACCCAAAAGCAGCAGAATACACATTCTTCTTAAGTGCACATGGAACATTTTCAAGAATATATCATATCCTAGGCCACAAAAAGAGCCTCAGTAAATTCAAAAAGATTGAAATTGTACCAACCAGTTTCTCAGACCACAAAGGTATGAAACTAGAAATGAATTATGCAGAGAAAATGAAAAATCCCACAAACACATGGAGGCTTCTAAAAGCATGCTCCTAAATAATCAATGGATCAATGACCAAATAAAAACAGAAATCAAGCAATATATGGAGACAAATGACAACATAATTCAACACCGTAAAATCTGTGGGACACAGCAAAGGACGTGCTCAGAGTAAAGTATATTGTAATACAGGCCTACCTCAGGAAAAAAAACAATCCCATATGAGCAGTCTACACTCACAATTAACAAAACTGGAAAAAGAAGAACAAATGAGACCCAAAGTCAGTAGAAGGAGGGACATAATAAAGATTATAGCAGAAATAACTAAAATTGAGAAGAATAAAACAATAGAAAGGATCAATGAAAGCAAGAGCTGGTTCTTCGAGAAAATAAACAAGATAGATAAACCCCTAGTCAGACTTATCAAGAAAAAAAGAGTCTACTCACATAAACAGAATCAGAAATGAGAAAGGAAAATCACTACAGACACCACAGAAATACAAAGAATTATGAGAGAATACTATGAAAAATTGTATGCTAACAAACTGGATAACCTAGAAGAAATGGACAACTTTCTAGGAAAATACAACCTTCCAAGGCTGACCCAGAAAGAAACAGAAAATCTGAACAGACCAATTACCAGCAACGAAATTGAACTGGTAATCAAAAACCTACCTAAGAACAAAACTCCTGGACCAGATGGCTTCACCACTGAATTTTATCAAACATTTAGTGAAGACCTAATACCCATCCTCCTTAAAGTTTCCAAGGAGTAAAAGAAGAGGGAATACTTCCAAACTCATTCTATGAGGCCAGCATCACTCTAATACCAAAACCGGGCAAAGACACCAAAAAAGAAAACTACAGACCAATATCCCTGATGAACGTAGATGCAAAAATACTCAACAAAATATTAGCAAACCGAATTCAAAAATACATCAAAAGGATCATACACCATGATCAAGTAGGATTTATTCCAGGGATGCAAGGATGGTACATTCGAAAATCCATCAACATCTTCCACCACATCAGCAAAAAGAAGGACAAAAACCACATGATCATCTCCATAGATGCTGAAAAAGCATTGGACAAAATTCAACACCCATTCATGATAAAAACTCTCAAGAAAATGGGTATAGAGGGCAAGTACCTCAACATAATAAAGGCCACATATGACAAACCCACAGCCAACATTATACTTAACAGCGAGAAGCTGAAAGCTTTTCCTTTAAGATCGGGAACAAGACAAGGATGCCCACTGTCCCCACTTCTATTCAACATAGTACTGGAGGTCCTAGCCACGGCAATCAGACAACACAAAGAAATAAAAGGCATCCAGGAAGAAGTTAAACTGTTCCTGTTCACAGATGACATGATATTATACATTAAAAACCCTGAAGAATCCACTCCAAAACTACTAGATCTAATATCTGAATTCAACAACGTTGCAGGATACAAAATTAATATGCAAAAATCTGTGGCATTCCTCTACACTAACAATAAACTAGCAGAGAGAGAAATCAGGAAAACAATTCCATTTGCAGTTGCATCAAAAAGAATAAAATACCTAGGAATAAAAAAAAAGGAGGTGAAAGACCTATACTCTGAAAACTACAAGACACTCATGAGAGAAATTAAAGAAGATACCAATAAACGGAAACACATCCAGTTCTCATGGATAGGCCATCCTGCCTAAAGCAATCTACAGATTCAATGCAATTCCTATCAAAATATCAACAGAATTTTTCAATGAACAAGGGAAAATCATTCTAAAATTCATATGGAATCACAAAAGACCATGAATAGCCAAAGCAATCCTGAGAAGAAAGAATAAAGCTGGGGGGATTTTGCTCCCCAACTTCAAGCTTTACTACAAAGCCAGAGTTATCAAGACAATTTGGTACTGGCACAAGAACAGACCCATAGACCAATGAAACAGACTAGAGAGCCCTGATATAAACCCCACCATATATGGGCAATTAATATATGATAAAGGAGCCATGGACATACAATGGGGAAATGACAGCCTCTTCAACAGCTGGTGTTGACAAAACTGGACAGCTACATGCAAGAGAATGAAACTGCATTATTGTTTAACACCATACACAAAAGTAAACCTGAAATGGATCAAGGACCTGAGTGTAAGTCATGAAACCATAAAACTCTTAGAAGACAACACAGGCAAAATCTCCTGAATATAAGCATGAGCAACTTCTTCCTGAATGCATCTCCTCGAGCAAGGGAAGCAAAAGCAAAAATGAACTCATGGGACTACATCAAACTAAAAAGTTTCTGTACAGCAAAGGACAACATCAACAGAACAAAAAGCTATCCTAAAGTATGGGAGAATATATTTGTAAATGACATATCCGACAGGGGGTTAACATCCAAAATATATAAAGAACTTACACCCCTCAACACCCAGAAAGCAAATAACCCAATTGAAAAATGGGCAGAGGATATGAAGAGACAATTCTCCAAAGAAATTCAGGTGGCCAACAGACATATGAAAAGATGCTCCACATCACTAATCATTAGGGAAATGCAAATTAAAACCACAATGAGATATTACCTCACACCAGTAAGGATGGCCACCATCCAAAAGACAGACAACAACAAATCCTGGGGAGGATGTGGAGAAAGGGGAACCCTCCTACACTGCTGGTGGGAATGTAAGCCAGTTCAACCATTGTGGAAAGCAATATGGAGGTTCCTCAAAAAACTAAATATAGAAATACCATTTGACCTGGGAATCCCACTCCTTAGAATCTACCCAAAGAATACAACTTCTTAGATTCAAAAAGACATATGCACCCCTACGTTTATTGCAGCACTTTTTACAATAGCCATGATATGGAAGCAACCTAAGTGTCCATCAGTAGATGAATGCATAAAGAAGATGTGGTACATATATACAATGGAATACTATTCAGCCATAAGAAGGAAACAAATCCTGACATTTGCAACAACATGGATGGAGCCTGGAGGATATTATGCTCAGTGAAATAAGCCAGGCGGAGAAAGACAAGTACCAAACAATTTCCCTCATTTGTGGAGTATAACAACGAAGCAAAACTGAAGGAACAAAACAGCAGCAGACTCAGAGACTCCAAGAAGGAACTAGTGGTTATCAAAGGGGAGGGGTGTGGGAGGGTGGATGGGGAGGGTGGGAGAAGGGGATTGAGGGGTATTATGTTTAGTGCACATGGTGTGGGGGATCTTGGGGAAAACAGTGTAGCACAGAGAAGGCAAACAGTGAATTTGTGGCATCTTACTACACTAATGGACAGTGACTGCATTGGGGTATGGGTGGGGACTTGATAATATGGGTAAATGTAGTAACCACATTGTTTTTACATGTGAAACCTTCATAAGAGTGTATATCAATAATACCTTAATAAAATATATATATATATAAAATAAAATAAAAAAAGATTACTTGCTGTATAATTCCATTTATATGACAATGTGGGAAAAGCAAGACTAAAGAGACAGAAGAAATCACAAGATTTCTGTGAGAAGAGTTTCAATACATTGTGCAGCAAGAGGGAATCTGACGAGACAAATTTCCTGTATACTGATTGTGATGGTGGGTACATGATTTTTGCATTTGTCTATATTTTTAAATTAAAAAAAAATATATATATATATAATGAAATAAACTTCAAAAGGAACAGATCCTCTACTCTGTTCCTCCCTCACTGCTGCATTAATAATTCCCAGAAACGAATTTGAGCACCATTTTAGTGGAAGGGGCAGAAAAGGGAAGGACAGGGCTGGTCTTTCTGGACCCCACAGCTCCATCATTTTATAATAAAAAGACCTTTCCAGCTCATGTACTCTTTTTGTTAGTAGCCTTTTAAAGGGGACTAGTGGGCAAATATCTCTAGCAGAGAATAAAGAACAACTGACTGTTTGCCTAGGCAAATCCTTCCTAAATTGACTGTTTTTCAGTCAAGATCTATCTATATTTCTTTCACTGCACCTGGAAAAGCCTGACACCATCCAAGTAAAAAAACTTAGCTCTGCTATTTAAAAATAAAAAATCTGTTGCTACTCAAACAACTTTACAAAACAAAACTCTCTCTTCTTTTCTCATGTTGGTCCTAAATTAAATATAAATGCTTCCATTTATTTTTCATCCTATTGTATTTTGTGTATTTCTCAGTTACCTAATTCTTTGTTTAAATGAATAGGGTAATTGTTTTTAGCTTTAATTACTTGCTTTCGGTGTTTAAGTCGTTTGTGTGCCTGCATGTCCTGTTATATATTTGACTACATCAATCTCACTTGCTTAGAACTGTAAATTTCTATTATACACAAAAAGAAATTGTTTCTCCTGTCTTTTCATAATCTTAAATAGGTTTTAGTGCAGGAAAATCAGGTTTCCTTGGTTAAAAATACTTTATTGGTATATCACTGAATATTGCCTGGGCACAATCTTCTTGAATGAATGAAAAACACTGCTATGAGAGTTATTTTAGCTAGCCTGAAAGCTCTAAAACCTGACATTCTTAACATCTCTCAGGTATGAAATTTCAGCCTACAAATCAGGCTATCAATCAGAGGCCAGTCTGGGTCAGATTATATCATCTTTGGCTAAAATCTTGCAAAAACCACACAGTAGATATATTGTGAAACAAACTCAATAAAAACACAAGTCATCTCACCTGACTCTAACTAGCAGCAAAACCCAGAGGGAACAATGAAATATTTGCCTGAACTCCACACAGATATGAAAGAGAATGCTTCAAGTTTCTAAGACATGAAGACAATTGGCTCAAAAACAAATATTAATTAAGAATGTAGAAAGCCATAACCAGCACTGAAAAACAATAAGGTAACCCAGAAAATACTTGGGGGAAAGAAATATATAACTGAAATACCTCAAGATATTTCTTTTTTTTTTTTTTAGACCATACCAAGCTTAGGGATGAAAAAATTTCTGCCCTTAAATAAGAGTTATCGATTGAAAGACTGTTCTTTCTTGGAAGTGACGGGCAGGTTGGTCAAAGGCAAAGCATTTGCTCACTTGCTCTGCTCCTGACCTGCCCACAGATTCCCCTCTGGACATGTCATCCTTCTCTGTGCACCACCCCACCCTCAGGCTGTGTTCAGTAATCACTAACCCAAGCATTTTTGTTGCCCCATTACTCCGGCTGAGTCTTCAATGACCCCACTAAGTATCTCTGTAAGGCATGGCGTTCAGTGCTCAATTAACAAATATAACACAACAGCTGCCACTCATGAAGTGCTATTCACTCATTCACTTAAATACGTTTCAACAGAAATAAACTCATAGATACTGAGAAGTGACTGGTGGTTACCATGAGGGAGGGGTTGGGGGGGGGAGAGTGAAACAGTTGAATAGGATAAAGAGGCACAAAGTCTCAATCATAATATAATTTGTCACGAAGATGAACGTACACCATAGAGAATATAGTCAATGATACTGTGATATCTTTCTATGTTGAAAACTGTAACCAGACTAGTTTGGGGTTAACATTTCATAATGTAGATAACTGTTGAATTGCTATATTGTGTACTTGAAACCAGTATAATACTGCATATTAACTATATTTCAATTTTAAAAAAAGGCAGAAAGAAATATGTTTCGAGCTGCTTTTGGTATGGCACCTCTGTCAAGGACTAGACTTCTGATGATGAACAAGACAAGGGTGACTTTAGTTTTCATGGACTATAAAGTCTGATACAAAACAGAGACATCACAAAATAATCACACAAATAATAATTAGTTGTGATATACACTCTGAAAGAAAAAGTGCAGGGTAAAACAGGAGCATATAACAGAGGGTCTCTTGTCTGAGAGATCTGAGAAGAAATCACTAAAAAAATAATATTCAACAAAGGGTGAACTCTTCAACTGAAGATGGCCTGAAGAGGGAGACAGGCAGATGGAAGGAGGGCTGGAGGAATAGGAGAGGGAACTAAATGTCAAGAAGTTGATTGACGTTATCTTAATGAATGTGCAAAATGACAAGTTGACAAGAAGTCAGAGGAAATAGGTTTCTGACCCAGCTTTGCCACTTAGTTGCCATGTAACTTTGGGGAATTCACTTAATCCTTCTCATCTTCAGTATATTCATCTATAGAAGGGGGGGGAATCACTGCCCTGTAAGTTTCACAATGTTGTAAATACCATTACTTGGAACAAAAATACATTCCACAACTGAACGTTATTGTGCTAAGCTTTGTAAGCTGTGTGTGTGTGTGTGTGTGTGTGTGTGTGTGTGTACACACACACAGGCATGTAGCCTCTACTTTGTGCATTCCACTGGTTCCAGACTTCCAAATAGACTATCCTTCAGCTGGGAGCTAGCTCACATCCAAACCCATCTTTCCATTCTTCATAGGGGTGGTAAAGTTTAAAAAATGGAAACAGGACCAAAAAAGTGTCATGAAATAGAGGTATTTAGAGAAAGACTTATTTCCTACAAAAATCCCAAGTACAATTTTAGACTGCCCCACAGCCAGGAAGCCTTATGCGTCTTAGCTACTCTGAATCTTGATTATTAGGGACCATCTGCAAAGATAAGAAGATGGTAGGAGGTACATCCCCTATAATTCAACATTTTTTCTAAAATTAAATTGATGATGCAAATCAAGGAATGCTAGGTAGTTGCTAAACGGCAGATCTGGGACAGTGATAAAACTGAAGAAATTTTAACTGAGCCTTTCATATGGGAAGTTAAACTTGATGGATGGACGTTCTGCTCTCCAAATATTGATTGAAAAAAATCACAATAATGACAAGAGTAAATAATACATTTACCTGTCCACTGGCCAGGCTTCCAAGAGACCACAAAATCTGGCCAGCAACTCAGAGTAACCTTCATTAGAAGAATGAAGCAATGAAAAACCTACTAGTTTTGTAAGGCAGATGTATCCCCTGTATGTCACCTCAGTAACAGCATTACACTTCCTGCTTTGTGTAAAAGATTCACAATTGCTTTCTGAGTGGCTATTTCACAGCTTTTCACCTCTCACTGCTCAGCTTGAATCAGTAGTGCCTGAAATTTACTACTATTTCAAAGCCAAGCGCTGACCTATGGGAAATGAAAGGTTATAGAATATAATGCTGCACAGTCAGGTTTCAACAGCTCAGGGTGACATTTGAGTCAATGATGCAAATGACATAGCCAGAAAGCGTAGAAAGGGTTAAATTGCTCTAGCTGGGTGTTTATTTTTAAAACAAATACCAGAAATTTGGCAGGCCATAATTACAAAGTAGAAGAACATAGGTTTATTCACATGACTCGTTGTCCAGGCACCAGCTGTGCCCACACCATCTAAAATGTTTAATGCATGAGGCCCCCATGCACACACATGCTCACTTGTGCATGTGCTCTCACTCACACACACACACACACTTGAACAGCCAGTTGCTGTGCTGTTTCCCTCCTACTGAGTCTATACACTTTTTCTTAAGATATTTTATCACTTGTAACATTCTGACTTCTCTAAACTATAGGGGTGACCTTTCAGCTATTATATTAGTAAGAAGAATGAATCTGGAAAAAGAGAAAACTAAATGCCTGTCTTGCTCCTTTCATCATCCTCTTGAAAGGAGGTTTCTACATCCACATTGTTCCAGTGCATCAAAAGACCCTGGTGCTTATCTCAATAGGTTAGTCCTTCTAGAAAGACCGACTTGAACCTTGGCTAATGGGAAAGCACTGAACCAGCCTCACTCGTCTCACTGAAACTACTTTTTGAACTAAAACAATCACTTGGAGTATCACTTAAAGAACCTCATGCTGTTTTTTTAATAGGCCTCTAAAGGCCAAAGCTTTAAAGAGGAATGATTTACTTAATTTGAAAATACAAGTATCTTCGACCACAAATGCCATGATTATGTAATCCTTGTCAAAACAAAGAGATAGACACCAGTTAAATAGATAAATGAAAGAAAGGGAGAGGGGAGAGATCTCCCCAATATCCCTCCAGGCTGATGGTTTTCCCCATTTGAGAAATGGAGCTCATAAGTTAGGGAGAGGCAATCCTCGTGACCTTGGGCAAACTCACCTACAAAAACCCAAGTGCATTCTAAATTAAGATGACCTTGAGCATAATCTAAATGACTTCCCAGACTTCTCCGGTCTGATGCCCAAACCCTCCCACAAATATATGGTCATAGTACTCCACCTTATCCTTACAACTGGTAAGTCCCAAGAAAATTACCCTGGAAATCTTGGGTCAGATTCCCCACCCCTACCACAAAGCCTACTCTAGAGTTAAAACATTCATGCCAGTGACCCTGGTAAAAATTAAATTCTGTGACTGTCTTGCATGAGGGTTTCAACCCCAGGCAAGTTCACTAAGGATTCAGTGAGACAGAGAACGTACAACAGAATGTTCTTAGGGTAAAAAGGTTTGTACCTGACTTTATTCTCATGGCAGTAGGCCAAGCACTGGAATCACATCTGCATCCAACAGTCTGCAGGTCTGTAATCCACCTCATCTCTGCCTCTGCCCAGAGTACTGGGCGGAGTTCTTTATATAGTGACTCAGTTGATCTCATTGTCTGCGGGTGTGGAAGTGGTAGCCTAGCAACAGGCCAGTTACATCATCAAGTGGTTTAAGTTCAGTGAGGATCCTAGCCATAGGAACCCCAACTTCCCCACAGCATCTCTCTCTTTCTCTCTCTCCCCCCTGCCCCCTCCCCCATCTCCCCCTCTCTCTCTCAGGTTAGGGCAGAGTCTAGAAAATTGTTGACTTTAAGGTCTGTATCCAGTACAGTTGGCACAAGCCCTGGAAAATTCATGCTTCTCAACTGAAATTTCCAAACCCTCCCCACCCAGTCTCAGACTGTTTGAAGGGCTCCTGTCTTGTCAGCCTGCTCCATCCACTAACCAATGAATAAAGATCACCTAGAAATATAAAACAGTTGCATTACCTGCATCTATGAAACCCTATACCTCCATAATGCCCATTAGATGTCCCTTTGGATGACATCCCTGGACCTCCCACTATGATTCCACCTTGCCACTTTCCATTCATCACATCACTCCCATACTCAAAAGAGTTCAAAGACCTATTAATTTTTACTAGGGGAAACCTAATTTCATTGACTTTCAAGGCCTTTCATAACAACATCACCCCACCTAGTCAGCCTAATTTATCACAATATGGACGGCTCTAGTCAGGCTCATCACTTCACAGCTCTAGACAGCTATCCTCATTTCTAAGGTTTTCCAAATCTGTATCCCAGAGCCATGCTGAGAAATTTTCTCCTGGACTGGTATACCCCAGTTGGAAAACTTTGTACTGTTTTTTAGTGATGACAATGATAATTACAAATAAATCATTTTAAAGTAATTGTTTGAATTGTGAATCTAAGAGGATAGGCCAATTATTCAAATGTAATTAATTTAATTAGTTATAAGAAGATTTCTTTTCTTAGATAATGTAATAACCACCAGCATGAGTTTGCTGTTTGAAAATTGTGCTGGCGGGAATTAATTAAACCACAAGTGATTTTTAACTCAATGGCTCTCAGACTTTAGTGAACATCAAACTCCTGGAGGGCTTATTAAAACACAAATTGCTGGGCCCCACCCAGTTTCTGAATCCGTAAATCTGTGGAAGGAACAGAGAATTTCCAGTTCTGAGAAGTTCCCAGGAGACACTGATGCTTCTGGTCAGGGACCTGTTTTGCCAATGGGTTTCAGCCCCAGGCAAGTTCACTATGGATTCAATGTGACCACAGAAATGATAGTAGAACGTTTTGGGGGCAAAAGGGTTTATTACCCGGCTTGTTCTCCCGGTGGTAGGTCGAGCACTAGAGTCACATCTGCATCCAACAGTCTGCAGGCCTGTAATCCACCTCATCTCTGCCTCTGCCCAGAGTGCTGGGCGGAGCTCTTTATATAGTGACTCATTCAGTAATAGCTTATTGCCTCCAGGTGTGGAAGCAGTAGCCTAGCAACAGGCCAGTTACATCATCAAGTGGTTTAGGTTCAGGGAGGATCCTGGCCATAGGAACCCCAACTTTTCCCACAGGACCACACTTTGAGACCCACTGCCCTGGAGTTTACTATATCCCAGGCCATCTTCTACATTGTTTACCTATATTATATTACTTCATACTTACTTACAATAAGAACCTAAGAGGTTGGCATTACTAATATATGCACTCTACAGATAAAGAGGTTAAGTAACTTGCCCAGAGATACACTGCAAGCAAGTGATGGAAAAAGCATTCAGAACTAGGCAATCAACTCCAGGTCCTGCATGCTTCACTGCAAGCATTTCATTTGTATTAATTGTAAAAATGTCATTTGAAATAAGTAAACAGATTGGTTCCTTCTATTGGCAAAATATCTGTCCCTGAGGGATAAGAAAGAGGTTACACTAAAGCCAGCATTAAAGGGGCCACATTGCTCAAATGAAAACATAACCATAAGATAGAATAGATACATGAGGACTACTCACCAGTGCCTTTCCAAAGGAAAAATAAAATCCCAGCTGCCCTCCGTTCCAAAGCTCTTTGGAACGCAACCCCACATCCTCCCAGGGCTAGTGATGATTTATACAGTTCTGCTGCAGAAAAAAATCCTCTACCCACGCCCTTTCCCCCTCCCCTCAACCCCCACCAAAAAATGTATCACACTGACCTCTCCACACTTAGCCAGGAGTCAGTCATTTTTAAAGGTAACCAGGTGATTCCAATGTGCAGCCAAGCTTGCTAACCAGTGTTCCACCCACTGCTACATAGCCACACCCCAGCTGATGACTCCTCTGGCAATAGAGCTTCAACTAGTTTCATCCCATCCACCCTCTCTGGGCCACTGCTTCTGCGGCACCATTGAGCCAGCCCCTGTATACTTTACACTCATCAGTACTCCCTATGCCCTCTCCAACATCTCTAGCCCTGTCTAGGATGTACTTAATCTTGTGAAGATCTATGTAGAATTACATAATTATTTCTGTTTATCATGGGGGCTGGAGAGACTGTCAAAGAATGTCAAAGTACTTATTTTGGAAAAACTCTCCCAGTAGTGGAAAGTTCACTTAATATAAAAACACTAAGCAGATGGCACCCACATTCTTACTTTAAGTCATGTTTAGTATTTTCATACAAGAAGTTTCCTTATGATAGAGCCTGACTCCCTGGTGTGAAATGCAAAGCTAAGACATTCAAAAATATTTGTGAAATGCAAAATACTATTAAATGGAAGTTCCTATGGCCAGGATCCTCAGTTGACCCTAATCTACTTGATGATGTAATTGGCCTACTGTTAGGCAAATGTTCCCACACCTGTTGGCAATAAGCCATTATTGTGGGTGTTACTTTATAAAGCCAGGAGGAGAAGACTAAGGTAGATTGAGGATTGCAGACCTGCCAGATACTGACATTGATTCTAGCACTTGACCTGCCACAGTGAAAATAAAGCTTGGTGTCTTGCCAATGGGTTTCAGCCCCTGGCAAGTTCGCTATAGATTCAATGTGACCAAAGAAATGACAGTAGAATGTTTCTTTAGGGTGAAAGGGTTTATTACCCGGCTTGTTCTCCCAGCGGTAGGTCGAGCACTAGCGTCTCGGCCTCCGCCCAGAGCACTGGGCCGAGCTCTCTATACAGTGCAAAAATACCTATTGCCTATGGGTGTGGAAGCAGTAGCCTAGCAACAGACCAGTTACATAATCAAGTGGTTTAAGTTCAGTGAGGATCCTGGCCATAGGAACCCCAACTTCCTCACACTTGGTATAAGCCTTTTACCCCTAATGTTCTATTGTTATTATTCATTGTTATTCATTCTCAGTGAATCCAGAGTGGACTTGCCCAGAACGTTTTATTTCCCAAAGCTGAACTATACACCACAGAAGCACCTGGCAACAGGGAACTCACTCCATCTTATACCAATCCATTCCATCTCTGGAAACCTCTGTCTTTCAGAAATTTTTGAAAAGGAACTGCCACCTAATTCCTTCTACCTGCTAGCCAAATTCCTCCCACTAAGGACATAAGAGTCTAATCATTCACACATCTGATGACCCTTCAAATATCTAAAGCCAGTTGTTATGTCCCAACATTTCCTATGGCACAGTTTAAAGTATCTTCATCATCTCAGTCTCTTTGTTCTGAGTACACTTGAGATTGCTTCTATCCTTCTTAAAATGTAAGAGCTTTCAACAAATGGTCCTGGAACAACTAGGTATCAACATGCAAAAAAGAGAGAGAGAAAATCTAAATACAGATTTTACATCCTTCACTAAAATTAAGTCAAAATCTGTCAAAAACTTAAATGTAAAATATGCTACCTAAAATTTGGTGACAACACCAAATATTTGCAAGTATGTGGAACAACAGAAACTCTCATAAGTTGCTGGTGAGAATGCAAAATGGTACAGCCACTGCAGAAGACAGTGTAGAGGTTTTCACAAAACTAACATAATACAATCCAGCAATTGTACCCCTTGGTATTTACCTAAAGGAGTTGAAAACTATGTCCACCCAAAAACCTGCACATGGATGTTTATAGAAGCTTTATTCATAATTACCAAAACTTGGAGGTAACGATGATGCCCTTCAATAGGTAAATGGATAAATAAACTGTGATACATCCAGACAAAAGAACACCATTCAGTGCTAAAAAGAAATGAGCTATCAAATCATGAAAAACCATGGACGAAATTTAAAAGCATATTACTAAATGAAAGGGGTCAATCTGAAAATGCTACATACTAAATGATTCCAGCCAAATGACATCCTGGAAAAGGCAAAGCTATGGTGACAATAAGATTAGTGGTTGACAGGCAGTGGTGGGGAGGTGAATAGGCAGAGTGCAAAGGATCCTTAGTAACAGTGAAAATACTCTGTGTAATATTATAATGGTGGATATGAGTCGTTTGTCCAAACCCATAGAATGTACAATGTAAACTGTGGACTTTGGGTGATTATGATGTGTCAGTGTAGGTTCATCCTTGGTAAAAAAAAATGTACCACTCTGAGAAGGGAATATGGATAATAGGGAGACTATGCATGACAGGACAGGAGGTATAAACCTCTTTACCTCCCTTTCCATTTTGTTGTAAACCTGAAGTTGCTTTTAAAAAATTAACTCTACAAAAATAAAAGCAATAGCCAAAAGCTGGTCCAAACTGCTCAGTGTTGGGTTGAACATGATTATAATCTGTCTCACTTGTCAGACTTCCACTTGCAAGCTGTGAGCAATTCATTCTGTTGATAACCATTTATCATTTGTGGTACTCACTGCTGATGAAAATCATTCCCCCACCCCCACCACAGTTATGGAGGTAGAGTTAAGGAGCACTTTGGGTTGGATTTACTTACATGAAGGAATAAGATGTCTTTGTTGTAAAACATCCATTTTCCATGTTCTTTTCCCCATTCTAAATGTCCATTGTACATGGTGTGGATGGGGTGAGGATTCCTGTGGCCAGGATCCTCACCTGAACCTAAACTACTTGATGATGTAACTGGCCTGCTGCTAGGCTACTGCTTCCACACCCATGGGCAATAAGCTATTATTGGCTGAGTCACTGTATGGGGAGGTCTGCCCAGTGCTCTGTGCGGAGTCAGAGACGGAGGAGGATTACAGATCTGCAGACTGTTGGATGCAGACGTAATTCTAGGGCTCGACCTATCGCCAGGAGAACAAGCTGGGAAATAAATGCCCAGAACATTCCATTGTCATTCCTCAGTCTCATGAATCCATAGTGAACTTGCCCAGGGCTGAAACCCATTGGCAAGACACATGGCTAGAAAAGAACCTAGTTTCAAATATACCATGATACCTAGTTTTCAACTCTTATCGATATTATGCAAATTCTTCAAGCCTTTGAAATTCCAAACCAAATGAGTCCCCATAATGTCGTCACCATGATAGCCATATCTTAACAAAATGACACATATCTCTGAACCAGTTTTTCATCTTAGTAAACTCCAAATACCTAGCAGTGAAATCAGGACTATTAATAACGTTATTCTACAGTTAACGTAATAGTAATAGTGACAATGCCACATACAACTTCAGAAGAGACGCATCTGAAAAACCATCCCTTTGGTAAGGTTCTGGAAGTGGTATGCTGGCAAACGAGGATGAATGCCCTGTGCTATGTACCCAAGAAGTGGATCCCAATTCAGATGTGAACACCTCTACAGATGGGAGGGTTAGTATGTGCTGATGTCATATACAACAATTTAGAGCCAGTGAGGACCTCAGGAATATTCAGTTCTACTTCCTGTTTTACAAGTAACCTGA
Source organism: Smutsia gigantea (assembly GCA_032199065.1). NCBI lineage: Eukaryota > Metazoa > Chordata > Mammalia > Pholidota > Manidae > Smutsia > Smutsia gigantea. Next base: position 175,088 of record JAVSCE010008772.1, on the reverse strand, counting down.
ATCCCAAACTGTTTCTGTGTGTGTTCAGGATCCCACAGCAGTTGACTGCAGCTAGAACTCACATGTACGGTTTATAACTTATAATAGTAAAATTTATTCTCCTGTTAGGTAGCAGAGCACTTTTTCAGTGCTTAAGTGAGGAGCATCTGTCCTTTAACCTGTTCCATGACAAAAATCCCATGAGCAAATAAATATATATTATATGCTCCTCTAGATACTTACAACACTTATTAGCTTTGATGGAAGAAATCTGTTTAAGAGCATTAATGCAACATTTCCTAACTTATTTAACCCTGAAATCTTCCACACTCTTACTCCAGTACTCATAAGCATTCCACAGACTTATAGAAGATACATTGTAGAAAATATCTGCTTCCTGACATTTTTTTCACATACTTATCCTGGTATTATAACTCAGAGCTGTATGTCGAATATGTTAAATACCCCTCCACTTCATGGACTTTCAAATATCTGAAGGAAGCTCTTATACTCCTCTACAACCCTCTAGAAATGGTCTGCACATAAGCTGAGAGATATTTTCTGAAGGAAGATGGCAATGGAGGTATAAAGCAAAGAAAAATTAAGGGAGGCCCCCCTAGTGACTTTGGAGGCACAAATGATCTTTAATTCCTTGGATCTTTCTGGCCCACCCAGAGAGATTCATAAAAGATGCTAACAACAAAGAGGAGTCTTCAGTGTCAGCTAGTGGTCCCTCAAAAGCCACTGAAAAACCCAGCAGTCCTCCAACAGAGGCCGGGGGGTGAGGGGTGCGGAGGGGGGTACTTGTAGCAGTGGTTCCACCACATCCATGCATGTCTCTGGGGGACCCTCTTTTGGAGGCAGCACCAGTTACCTTCTCCTGCTCTGAAAACCCAAGCAAAAAACAAGGCAGGGAAGAGGAGCCTGATTACTATTCAGGTTGGGTTGAATATTTGCAAGGTCATTTAATGAAGAGGAATGTTTCAAAGGGGGTGAACTGGTCAACTCTAAAAACCTTTGATTCAGTATTAATGAAAAGGAATGCTGAATGCATGGCATAAACAGTCTTTTTCTCAGCTAAGCAGAACTGTGTTTGAAAAAGAAATCTCTGCCAGAGTTTTCTTCTGTCTTCATAGATTTTTGCCCTAGCTTCTCTGAGAAAAGAAGTTTCTAAAACCATGGGTAGTTTTGCCACTTTTTTGGGATATGCAAAGCAAGGGGAGGAAAAAAGTATGAGCTTTATAAATGAAGGGAAGGTTTAGATCAGAAATATGGCTTAGAATTCCAACTGGAAATGCTCTCCAGGCATGCACAGGGCTTTTACAAAGCTCTTGATGGATTAGTTTAAGGGTAACATAATTTAAAACACTTGAGGTAGGGCATATGATAGTAAAATTCTTGAAATACCTTTGCGTCTGAAGGCAGGAATTCAAGAATAACAAGAAGTGCAGGTGAACTATAAAAATAAAAGACCATTTGGAGTTCTTTTAGACTTTGCCCTACAGCAAAGCAAATAAAATTAAATATTTAATGAAATTTCAGTCTAAGTCCAACCAATGCAAGCAGAAAAATGCCAAGATGGTTTTTAAACTTAATCCTTAACCCTAGGTTGCTCACCCAAGGATATAGCTAATGGTGTGACAAGTGAAGCAGAGGAAGGACCAAATCTGAGGGTCATTGATGCTCACGCATACTTAAAGCTACGGAATTGTGTCCAATACATTTTAACCCAGCAGAGGCTGCGTTAGCCACAGAAAGATTTTCAAGTTGACTAATGTAGTGGGTGAGTGGAGAGAAAGCAGTGTATTGGATTTATACTGTGAATTATTAGTATAAGAACTGCCTTTTTTCATATTATGCTTTCAGGCAAAACATTAAAATAACAGAAAAACAAAACAAGTGAAAAACCTCATACACCATGCAAAACCCAATAGGAAGAAGGGAGGGGTGAGCAGTCATTATTAATGGCCCATTATAGAAAGCTTGCACATGATTGCTTCCCCTGAATTAATAAAACAGCCCCCTCAGTGGGACCTCTTGCCGACACTCCAGCTCTCTGTGATCCGTCTTTCATACCACAGCCAGTGTGATCTTACAAAACTGATCATAATCACTTCCTTGCCTAAAGATTTTCACTGGCTTCCTGCTGCCTAGGAATAAAATACCAACCACTGGTTTAGCACTGAAGTCCTTCTCAGTTTCCCCTTGTCCCACCTCTCCAGCCTGGACACTTGCCCTGCCTCCCCTTCCACCCCCACACCCATCCAGTGCTCCGTGTACAGTGAACTCCTTACCTGATGTCTCATACCTGAGCCTTTGTGTCACTCCTTCCCTCTTCTTACATTGCCCTCCCTCCAAGCCCTCCCCTGGGAAATCACTCATTAATACAAACTCTGTTCAGGTATCATCATTTCTATGGAGTTTTCCTGGTTCTCCTGGGGCCAGATTTACCACTTCCTTCCTTGTGCTCCCAAGGCACTTATTCTAGATAACAAATAATAGATTAAAAATGATTACACACTTACTATAAGCCATGCACTCACTTAATTTAATCCTCATTTAATTCTCACAGAAACCCCGTGAGAACAATTATTATTATTATTCCCATTTTCCAAATGAGATAACTGAGGCACAAAGAGGCCGTGTCTTGTTACGGTCAGTCAGCCAGTAAGTGGCAGACACAAGCGGCCTGGCTCCATGGCATCCAGTCTTGACAACACACCACACCGCCACCAGCCCGAGCCTCCTGGGATCCGGCTAGGAGGGAGCGCAGGGCTCAGCCAGGCCAAAGGGCTTCCCTGAGGCAGGGTCCTACTGAGGTCACTTCACACCAAAAGTTGTGAGGAGCCCCAAAACCAGGATAATAAACAGGGCCATGAGTTGAGAGGGAGGCAAGTCAAGCAAACCAGAGAAGAGAGCCTTTACAAGTCCTCCAAACCAGGGGAGAAGAGCAAAGGTCAAAAGCTGAGCTGTGAAATCGAAGATTGGACAGCCAGGGACAAGGCTGGTTCCAGAAGCAGGGAGAGGTCTTGTTCACCCTTGTCCCCATAGTTGAGCTCAGTAAAGGTCTTTTGTTTGAAAAGATATAAATAAATCTAGCTATCAGTGAGCTTCAAACTTCCTGTGGGAGAACCAGGATCCTCCGTAGAGAGCTGTCCATCTCCCAGTTCAGAATTTTGGAGGTCAAACCCTGAGGTGGTTCTAACTCAAAGGGACATGATTCCCACCCAGCCTCAGAGCAGACCCCAAAATAATGTAACAAGAATTGAAGGTTTTTGTTTATAAAGCACAGACCGCTGACTCATAACTCATACTAGCTTACTTGTCATTTTCTCCTAATATGTTTTTCATTTCAGGTCCGAACACACTGAAATCTCCTCAGCAGTAATTTTCTTCCTGCTAGCACACAGACCATTTGGTGGGTAATCATGTCTGGTGAAGTCAGACGTGGTAGCAAGTTCATAGTTCTGCCTCTTACTAGTGTGTGAACTTGGGCCAGTTTCTTAATATTGCTGTACCCCAGTTTCTTCATATCTGAAAGTGGGATCAGAATACCTCTTTCACATGGTATTGAATGAGATAATGTGTGTAAAGGCACATGATAAGTTCTCCAGAAAAGAAATGAGGCTATTAGTATTAGTGGCAGCTGACCTGGGAAATGAATATAATTACAAGGGCTTGAATTGGTATAAAGAACTTGTTCTAGGAGATTAGAGAAGAGAGAGCTTCCTTCCAGTAAGGTCGACAAAGGAAAGTCTCACTGTGGAGAAAGCATTTGAGTTGGGGGTCTGAAAAATTTGCACCTTCTTTAAATCTCTGGAGAAAAAAAGCAATCTTGCGGAGACAAGGGCATTAGGCCAGCCTCCATGCAGTTAGCTGGGGTCATGTGGCCAATGGGTGTGAGCAGAACAAATCATGAGTAACTGACAATGACATGTGTCACTTCTGAACTGAGGCATGTAAGAGTGGCCACCCTGAAGCCATGAGTTGAGATGAGAGGACAGAATCTCCAAACAGAGGAAAGGCCTGGACACAGGGGACACCACATGGAGCAGAATCCTAAGCTGTGCATCAGACTTCCCGAAGCAAGAGACAAACTTTTGTGGTACTAATCCTTTAACAGTTTAGAGATTTTGTGGTTTTGCTATTGTTACCATGGCCTTGATCAAAACAGACTCCAAATTCTGTGTTCTCAACCCTAAAATTCCAACTTCTTCCAACTTGCCTTTTCAGAGTACATATCTAAAGTGAGGCAGAAGGAAGAGATGAGGAAAAAATAAATGCACACCTCGCTTTACTGCATTCTGCTTTATTTCATCTTTTCAAATTGAAGATGTGTGGCGACCCTGGACCGAGCAGGATTATCAGCACCATCTTCCAACAGCGTTTGCTCAAATTGTGTCCCTGTGTCCCATTTTGGTAATTCTCCCAATAGTTCAAACTTTTTCCTTATTATTATATTTGTTACACTGGTCTGTAATCAGTGATTATGACCCCATGAAAGCTCAGGTGATGGTTAGCATCTTTAAGCAATAAAGTATTTTTTAACTGAGGCATGTACATTGTTTTTTTAGACATAATGCTATCGAACATTTAAAGGACCACAGTGTCAGCATAATTTATATTTCAGTAGGAAACAAAAACATTCATTTGACTCACTCTATTGTAATAGTCCCTTCGTCGTGGTGGTCTGGAACCAAACCTGCAATATCTCCAAGGTGCACCTGCACATCAAATGGCGCCCTTTTCTTCAGCAGAGGCATGGGAATAAAATGTTTGTGAAGCAGCCAAAGGGAAACCCTGAGGAGCTCATGGATAACTTCACAACACCACACAACAGAACTGGTGTCATGAGGCATCCACAGACGGGCTTGGAGAAAGAGAAATGAAGGAACTGCAAGTGGTCTGTGGCATTATTTTGCTTCAATAGTATCTTTCTCCTTCTTGCCACTCATGCTAAATTACATTTTGGATTCAACTTTAATAAATTTCCTGATACACTAATGATTGTCATATACTGGAATACAAGACTCCATAACAAAGAAATAAAGACCCACGGAATGGCCCTCAGAAGCAGCACAGCCTCTCACATCTATTTCAGGTTTTCTATTGCTCTGCCTGTTTCAGTTTCTGACTTACTCCTGGTAGACTAGAGGAGTGAATATCCTTCCCTCTCTCTTTAAATTTAGTCCTCCTCCTCTCCACTGTCTTTCCAATGCATGTGCCAAAAGGATAAATATGCTCTCCTCCCAGCATTATTAAAACTGGAAATATTAAATGTGCTTACCTTCCTCCCAGCAATTAATTTATACTACCCACACAAATTCAAACTTATATACACACAAGTTTGTGGCACCATTCCTTATAATTTTTTCACTTTACGATAATGAAAAACTGGACACAACCTGAATGTGCATCAACAGAATGAGTAATACAATCATGGCTGGTTATATTATGATATTTTCCTTAATGGGAATTTATAGTCCTTAAAATAATTTTCTGGCCCTAGTCTTATTGTTAAGCAAATACATCCAGGTAAGGTCTCTGAGTGAAAATTCTAATTATAAAAATATCTATGGTGTGATTCTATTTACATAAAACTGTCTGCCTTTGTGTGTCTGTGTGTTCTTGTATGTAAACAGAGTAAACTTAAAGGATACATTCCAAAATGTTAATAACAGTTCTCTCTTCTTAGGAGGTTTGGATGTTCTATTCTTTCTTTAGCTTTTCTATATGGCTTCAATTTTTAAATGTTCCCAAAGTGTATTTAAAATCATAAAAATAATACAACTGCTTTTATTTTGGAAAAAAATATTGAAACTATTAGCTATCACTATCACCTTCTATCCCACCTAGAACTTCATCTCAATAAAAGCAAAAAAGTAACACTAATTAAGAGTAACAGTCTGATTTCCATAGATTAGATCTGCCTGCAATTTCTGTACTAGGAATGGTATCATTACCCAGGCACTGTTCAATGAAAACAATGATGAGGATTTGTTAATTTATTCTTTGATGAGTGTTCACATCAGGCTCCCACATTCAGATGGGAAAGTTGGTCTGACAGGGAGAATACATAGAAATCAATTTCAGTAAGAACTTCAAGTTTATTAACTTCTTGTTGCAGAACTGAAATTCCCAAGGTGATCGAGTTTTTCAATCTCTGCCCAGATCTCCAGTTCGTGTGAGTAGATGTTCTGGCATCATTAAGTCAGTGGCACAGGGACCCAGAATTCTTCCATATTGCAGCTCATCATATACAACATGTAGCCTCCAAGACTGACATAGAAGAAGAGAGGTTGGGAAATCAAAAGCAGGGTTGTATGGATAGACCAGAAGTGGTATATGTCATTTATACTTGTATTCCTCCAGCTAGAACTGCGCCACATGTTTTCATCTTGCTGCAAGGAAGGCTGTGAAATGTAGTCTTTCTGTGAGCCCAGGAAGATAAAATGGATTTGCCATATGATGACATTTTTTATGTCAACTACTGGGATGGTAATCTTTCTAGAACATTGTATATACTACCTCACTTTCCTAAAGACAACAATAAACATTACACTGTTTTTTTGTGTGTGCTCCAGGTTCATAACTGCAAGCATTACTCACTATTCTGGGCTAATACATAGACCTGGAAGTTATGTTCTTTTCTTCCATTCTGAGTGATCCCATTATGAGTCATCCCCATTCATACTTAATAATGCCTCATTCATTCAGCCTTGACCCCCTCCTCCACCAGTCGCCCACCCAGGTGCTTGCCCACAGTCTCCTAGAAGATCTCTCTGACTTCACAATGACCTCATCAGCAACTAATCCATTCCCTACATTGCCTCCAGATGCATCTTCTTAGAGCATGCTTCAACCACTACTGAAACAACAAACCGTTATTATCCTAAGGTATAATTTTTTTTCTTTCCAGTTGCCACCTCAGCAACAGAGTCAGCCCAAACTCCTTAGCCTCTATGAGTGGAGGTAGCTATGCAACTCTGTGATCTCCCTTTTAAATTAATATTCCATTTCATCCAATTGCATTGCATTCCCTCTCCCATGACATAGCTCATTTCATCCCTCCTGCCCGAGACACCTTTTCATCTTCTGTAATAGTCTATCTCCCACATCTCTGTTAGCATTCTAACACTTGGTTCCATTCTCATTTTCCATGTTAGTTAGGTAACATAAGCTTCTGTGACAGAAAAGCATATACTTAATGATTTAGCACAATCAAACTATTTTGTGCTCTCATAAAGTTCAAATTGGGTGCTCTGGATTGTCAGGTGGCTCTCCTCCTAGTGGTGATTCAGGAAGAAAGGAACCCGGCTCCTTCAATCTGATGCTCTGCCATCTTTAACACTTAGCCTCCAATGTTGCTGCAGCAGATGGAGAAAGTGCATGAAGGATCATGTATCGGAGGCTTTTATGAACTAGAGCTGAAAATGGCACACATCATGGCTGTTATTATTCCACTGGCTAGCGCTCATTTACATGGCCACACCTAAAATTGCTAGGGAGGCTGTGGGCCCAGGAATGAGAGCAAATGGGTTCGACAAATAGCTATCTGTATCTGTTGAACTTGCTTGTGACTAATTTCCTGACAAATCCAGCTCTCTGTAATTCCTCTTCCTCTGAATTTTTCTTTTAATTTATAGTATCATTTAGGCTGTGGTGTCAGAAAGTAAATATAATTTGGGTGGTGTTTTTCTCTCTTTTTATTTCCTTTCTACATCTGCTAAATTTTAGGGCAGAATCTACCCTCAGTATTTTTTAGTATCCCCTCCTATTCAAACAGTGCCCAGCACACTATATAGAGTTCAATGAATGTTGAATGATGAGAACGACAATACAGCCCTTCGGAGCTTCAGAGCATGCAGGGTCACTCCCCTGTGCTCTACGCGCCCAGACGGCTATGGGCACAGAGTGCTTGGTCCACACTTCTGGTTTTTCTTTCTCTTGCTCATAGTCAGACTTTTAGCTGCTGCTTTTCGTTGCCTCCAGCGTGTTCCCCTCTTCTAGGTAGCACTCCTTACTCATAATTTACTGTCTCTGACCTGCTACACAGTGTTTTTAAAATCGCAGCAATGAGAACTTTTCTACAAATAAAATCATCTGTGGAATGCCAGCAAGGGGGAAAAATAACAGCTGTTCATGTTGTGGCAGGTGGGGCGCTGGCTCCGAAGCTGCTGCCTGGCCCAAGGATTCTCAGGACACATCCGTCCCCTTCCTCCTCTCCTCTCCTCGTCTCAACATTACTATTTGTTCACTGAAAAGCATTTCAATAGGCAAAGTTGTTCAGGACCTCTTATTAATGGCACAAAATCTATTAATTTTGTCAGCAACTCACCCTTATCCTATCCCCAACAAGCAAAGGAAAGGGTAGCTAAGGGGGAACAGGAGAGGAAAAGAATTTTGAAAGCTTTGGTGAATAATAGAGCTGAGAGTTGTCACAGAGATTTACCAAAATAAAATTAGAATGATGAGTCATACTTTTTGAGTAAAAATGATATTTTACACATTAAAGGGTATAGGACCTAATTCAATTACTTCTAAGAACATTAAGATCTGTGGGTTCAGTGAAAAGTTCCATGTACCAAATTAATACTAGTGTATATACTAATGTTTATATTATTTGTTATTCTGAATTAATTTCTGTTTTCTTGAGCCACCATTTTATTGTCACCTTTGATTACAGTACCTTGAATTAAATGTTAACTGAATAGAGTTTGAAACAAAGTTTCTTTAGGCCAGACTGAGCTCTAGAGACATAGACAGATTACAAAAATGCTCAGTAAAACCAAAATTCACCTTCAGAAAATCAGGGTGAATATAAGGAAAGTTCCATGTACCAAATTAATACTAGTGTATATACTAATGTTTATATTATTTGTTATTCTGAATTAATTTCTGTTTTCTTGAGCCACCATTTTATTGTCACCTTTGATTACAGTACCTTGAATTAAATGTTAACTGAATAGAGTTTGAAACAAAGTTTCTTTAGGCCAGACTGAGCTCTAGAGACATAGACAGATTACAAAAATGCTCAGTAAAACCAAAATTCACCTTCAGAAAATCAGGGTGAATATAAGGAAAAGCTGTATTTGGGGATGTAAGGATGGACTACCCTCCGAGCTCTGTGCTCTCTGCCACTGGCTCACAGTCAAAGCACACTGCATTGCACTTTATTAAGTTTTCACTGCAAAGATAAAAAGGGCTAAAAGGACCTTGAAAATAAAAGAAATTGCTCAAATGTATGTAATGGAAAAGGCACTAACTATGCATTCAGAGATCTTAGTTTTGTCTCCTACGTTAACACCCATGTGACCACGGGCAAACTGCTTTTCCCCAAAGGCTTCATTTTCTCCAGCAGTTAAATGACGGTTTGAACCGTCTATGATACTCTGTGCTAAACGCAAACTAAGGAGTGCTAACAATATCATTTATAATTAAAAAAAAACTAAACACCAAGAAACCAATGTACCTCTTTAAAAACACCTCCCATTGCAGTAATGAGACTGGGCGGTGCGGCACATCACTGGCAAAGGTGATTGTAAGGGTTTCTAGGGCTGCCGAAACAAAGCACCACAAACTGGGTGGCTTAAAACAACAGAACTTTTATTCTCTCACATTTCTAATGGCTAGAAGTCCAGAATCAAGGTATCGGCAGAGCTATGCCCCCTCTGAGACTCTGGACGGCATCGTCCTTTGCCTTTTCATAGTCGCTGGTGGTGGCCGTCAGCTGGTAGCATCTCTTGGCTTGCCGCTGCGTCACCCTGATCATGTCGTCTCAGGTCACTGGCCTTCTCCCTGTGCGTCTCTCTCCACATCATCTTCCCTCATCTTACAAGGATGCCAGTCAGGTTAGATAAGGGCCCACCTACTCTAGTTGTATGACTTCATTTAACTTAACTAATTACCTCTGCAATGATCCTATTTCCAAATAAGGTCTCATTCTGAGGTATGGGGTTAGTACTCCAACTCATCTTTTCAGGGGACATAATTCTTAACAGTGATGATGGCAAAAATAAATAGTCAGAGAAGCTTGATAGGTTTAAAAGAAAAACAATGTCATTTGCAATTCAGGCCACATATGGGACAAGATATGTGTAATGAATCTCTTCCCCTTAAACGATGGCTTCTTTGCTGGAGTATCTGCTGGCAAAGGAAAGACTCATCCAGGACAGAGACAACACACCCAGAGGTGGCAAAAGTGGCTTGAAAAGCCCCTGGTGCCCGTAGGAGTACGTCAAGGGAGCCAGGATTCTGCACAGCACAGACTCAGATTCAAAGCCCGTGCCTCCCAGGGTCTGTCCTGAAAGCGAACGCCATGAAGAGCCACTGAAACCAACCTTGCCATTCTGACTCAGGAACATTAAAAAATGCTTGCATTTTCCTCTCAAACTTCAACAAATGAGCAGGAAATATAGAAGATAAACTGATAAACCCAGAAAATCTTGTCACTCCAGATAGCTATCAAGGACACTGGGTGTGATAATCATTTCACAATTAAAAAAAAAATAGAAAAGATAAAAAAAAAAAAGACACTGGGGTCATGCTAAGAGGACTCAGGAGTGACTATGAAGGGACCTGCCCTTGCCGCAGATGAGGGAAATCTGCACGGGTAAGAATAATTAGAGCAATGACTTAAAACACATTGAATTCATTGAAACCCTGAGTTCCCAATAATACTTAAGGGGAAAAATCCCTTATTGGTCCCCTTGAGGGATGATAGGAAATCAAATCATTATTTTGAAAATGTGTAAATAAAAGGAGAGGCTCAAGTATTGATTCTGCCTTTACTATTTAGACTGCACCACTGTTTAACCAAATACTATGCAACGCTTCATGGACTAAAGGATGCCAAGAGATACAATAAGGACCCTCCTAAAAAATATTTCTATATATCAATAAATTATACATGTTCAATGTGCCCAACTACCAAAATATAAGGACATACCAAGACATTAAGAATGCAAACGATGTAAGCATTTCATTGACCAAATGCAGCTAAGTGATTGAATGTGTTTTTTCTCTGCACATGGCTCTGAATGAGCAACCATATGACAATCTGTGAGCTGCAAACTACTAGATACACAATATAATTCTGAAAATGTGTTCCTTATACCCAAATGAAAATAATTGACCAATGCTTCCAGTTTAAGAAGAGATTCACACACACTCTCTCACACATACACACACACGCCTTGTACTTTCTGAAACCCCACTGAAAAAAAATACTGCAAAAGTAGCTTCAAAGTGGGTGGTGGTGGTGGTGGGAAGGCAATTAAATTCTAGGAAATTATACAAATCACACAAATCTCTGAAAGACATTAAGCGGAGGAAGGGGAATTAGGAGGGTGTCGTCAGAGCCTACGGTGGACCACAGCCAAGGGTGCAAAATCATCAAACGTAGCCGGCAGTACTGATGAGAAGAGGGAGGCCACCCCTCTCACTCCCCTGAAGTGAAGCCTGTCAAAGTCAGTGCCCCACCTATTTACCAGGAGGTGCCAGTCAGGATCCCCACTACACCATGGGACCCTCACACCACAGCGGAGAAAACTGCTCTAGCCTCATACTCGTCAATCACTGATGGAATGAGAAAAAGAGGTTTAAGAATATTATCTACAGTGAAAAAGGTAGCCAGTAAGAGAACTAGATAATGTAACTAAGGGAGAAGAGAGGTTGTGACCAAGGAAAATGAACATGCTAGGTAGAGGGACACCTGGAGAATAAAAGAAAGAAAATGATTCATTTGGGAACCCCAAGTATTTCAACAAAGCTTATTTTAGAATATAAAGAAGGGATTAATGAGATGATGAGTGTAGAGAAGAAAGTAGAGGCCAGAGCATTGCGTCGTACTAAGGAGAGTTTAAGGTTCGTCCTGAAAGTTCCAAGGACATTTAACACAGTACATCATGGTCTGATTTGCTTTTCAGAAACATGACTCCGCCTTTTGTGTGGAGATTTCTGGAAACAAGTCTGGAGACAGGGAAACCACTTAGGCGGCTGCTGGAATCATCCAGGAACAAAAAATAATCAATTGCTAAACTAAGAAAGTGACAGAGGTCCTGGAAGAACGCTTTCCAAACTTCAGCATGCACCCAAATCACCTGGAGGGCTTGTTAAAACACTGGGCCCCATGTGCCTAAAGGTTTCTTCTTCAGTATGTCTGAGGTGGGACTCAAGAATGTGCATTTCTAACAAATCTCCAGATGATGCTAATGTTGCTGGTCCAGGGAGCACACTTTGAGAACCACTGGGCTAAAGGAACAAAAAAAGAAAAAAGGTATTTGAGAGTGTATAACAAATGGGATAAATAATACCTGTTGACTGATTGGATAAAGACATTGAAGAGAAGAGAGGAGTCATGGTTCTTTGAAACATTTACCTCGGACAACTGGGAGACCAAGGTGTCAGTCATCAAGGTGGGGAATACTGAGAAAGAACATATTTGATGAGGGCAGGGATGCAGTGAATATGAAGAGATCCATTTACACACATATCAAACTTGTATTCATAATGAACATCCCAATGGGATTATTATACCACAGGTAATTCATCTACCATTCTAGAGATCTGAGCTATTTATAATATGTTGTTTATAATAGCAGAGGATTAAAAATAAAAAAATGCTCATGATATGGGACTGGCTAAATAAATCATAACACTCTCTAGAGTATAACTCTTTGCAGCTACTAAAAAATGCAATGAGGAAATACTCTAATAGAAAAGATGTCCTAAATATACAGTAAAATGAAAAAAAGCAAGGGGCTGAATGGTGTGTTCAATGTGCTATGTCATTTATATGAAAAGGGAGGATACATATATGCATATGCTATGCACAGAATGTCTCTGGAAAGATGCAGAAGAAATTTGTAAACTCAGGGGGAACATAGCAGGGAACCTAGTAATTAAGAGACAGAAGATCCAAGGCAGAATTTCAAACCAAAGGTCAAGATGTCCTGTCATCCACCAGACACAGGCCTAATGTAAAGATGGGGGTATCAGATCTTGATCTATTAAATATTTAAATCACAAAAATACTTCTCTTTATTCTGATTCTATGATCACCCAACAACATTCTGAAACTTTTCTCATACAAACAGAATTCATTCTGCATACTGTCCACTTGACAATCATATTTTCATGGCAGATTAGTCACTGGCATTCTATTATGGCTTTAAACATCTATCTTTTGCAAGTTCTGTGAATTGTAGGCAATATCCCTGGGTTCTATCAATTCTAGGAGATCACACAGAGATTCTGAGTCTACACAGCTAAGGACTAAATTCTGGACTTGAATAACTTAACCAATGTAAATTTTACCTTGTTAGGTTTCTGGACAGCCAATCATCTGGTCTCTTCTGGCCACACTCCAACAGCACCATGATATAAAATTCAAGTTTCTAGAGGAGACAAAATTTGTTTATAATACTCCTCACCTTACCTTTATGACACACATTTCTTTGACTAATAACAAATTTACCAATCTATCCATCAGTTCCAACACTGAAACTGCCACCCTCTCCCAGCTGCATCTACTTCCCTCCCCAAAGTTAACCAGTGTTGTTCCATCAAAATATTTCTTCCTACCACAAACAAAAATGATATCATAAAAGTAGATATAGGAAATTCAAGATGGCGGCATGAGAGGTGAGACAGAGAACTCCTCCCAAAACCACAGATAGTGTGAAAATATAGTTAATATGACTAACCCTAAAACAGCAACAGGAAAGAAGGCTGCACCAGACTGCATACACACCTCACTAACAGAGCAGACCTCATGAAACAGGGTAACGTACAAAAGTCTTGATCCAGCAGGACCCAAGCCCTTCCCCCACCCCAGCTCACCAGTGGGAGGAAGAGAAACAGAGCAGGCAAGGGGGTGGAAGCCTGGGACGGCTGAACACCTACCCCTGGAGATCTGCTTTGCAAGCAGAAACCAACATTGTGTGGTGCTCTAGAGGATGGGGAGCTGGGACAGGCGGAGTGCTTGAGAAATAGATTCCAGCCATTTGTGGAGGACGGGATCCACACCCGGCCACTCTGGGACAAGGGAAAGGCAGGCAGTCCGAGAGGCTTCCCAGCAGCGAGAGGGCTGCTGAAGGCGTGGGGTTTACACGGAGCTTGCTGAGCGGGAGAAGGGATAGCGGGACAAGGTTGTCTGGGAATGCTCTGCCCAGCAGACTGGGAACTTTGGGGGGCTTCAGGTGCCCCACCCCTCTGACTGACTACTCAGCTCCGAGGCCCCCCACTGTGACACACAGCCTGCTGAGCCTTCCTCCTGGCCTTCCAGCATGGGCTCGCAAACCGGCAGTCACTGCTCTGTCATAGGGCCAGCCAGAGGGAGGTCCCCCCTACAACAGCTAGAGACGCCAAGCACAGAGGCTTACACTTGTGTGCTCAGCCCACTGGCCCTGATACTGGAGACACGCAGGGCAGACGGGAATCAGGAAATAGATCTGTCCTCCCCCAGGCACCAGCTCCGCTCCCCTAAGATCCCCAACCTCACTCTAGGGGCTGAGCAGCTCCAGAGACTGGAGCTTCTGGGCATTAGAGGGCACCACACAGAAACATGAAACGTCGAAAGAACATGGTTCAGACCAAAATCTCACAAACCCCAGAAAAAGGACCAAATGAAACTGAACTCACCAATCTTCTTGAAAGAGAGATCAAAATAAAAATCATAAACATGCTTATGGAGGTACAGAAAAATATTGAAAAACTCAGGAATGAATTTAAGACGTAGATTCAATCATTAAGAAATTCCATATCTGAAATGAAACATAAAACAGAGGGATTTAAAAGCAGATTAGATGTAGTAAAAGAGACAGTAAATGGAATAGAAATTAGACAAGAGGAATACAAAGAAGATGAGGCACAGGGAGAAAAAAGAATCTCTAAGAATGAAAGAATATTGAGAGAACTGTGTGACAAATCCAAATGCAACAATATTCGCATAATAGGGGTACCAGAAGAAGAAGAGAGAAAAAGGGATAGAAAGTGTCATAGAGGAGGTAATTTCTGAAAAGTTCCCCAAACTGGGGAAGGAGATAGTCTCTCAAGGAATCGAGATGCACAGATCTCCCAACACAAGGGACCCAAGGAAGACAACATCAAGACATAAAATAATTAAAATGGCAAAGATCAAGGAAAAGACAGACTTTTAAAAGCAGCTAGACAGAGAAAAAAGATCACATACAAAGGAGAACCCATCAGTCTATCATCAGATTTCCAATAGAAACCTTACAGGCCAGAAGGGAGTGGCATGATATATTTAACACAATGAAGCAGAAGGGCCTCGAACCAAGAATACTCTACAAAGCAAGGTTATCATTTAAATTTGAAGGAGGGATTAAACAATTTTCAGATAAGCAAAAGCTGAGAGAATTTACCTCCCACAAACCACCTCTACAATGCATTTTGGAGGGACTCCTATAGATGGAAGTATTCCTAAGACTAAATAGATGACACCCAAGGGATAGACAAAGAATACAGAATATGATTCATAACATACAAAGAATGGAGAAGGAAGAAGAAGGAGGAGAGAAAAAAAAATGAATCTTTAGGTTGTAATAGCATACAAAGTGAGTTAAATTAGACTGTTAGATAGTAAGGGAATTACCCTTGAACCTTTGGTACCCAAAAATCTAAAGCCTGCAATGGCAATAAGTACATACCTATCGATAACCACCCTAAATGTAAATAGTCTGAATGCACCAATCAAAAGACATAGAGTCACTGTTTGGATAAAAAAACAAGACCCATCTAGATGCTGCCTACAAGAGACTCACCTCAAACCCAAATACATACACAGATTGAAAGAAAAGGGATGGAAAAAGATATTTAATGCAACTAATAGAGAGAAAAAAGTAGGAGTTGCAGTACTTGTATCAGATAAAATAAACTTCAAAACAAAGAAAGTAACAAGAGACAAAGAAGGACATTACATAATTATAAAGGGGTCAGTCCAACAAGAGGATATAACTGTTATAAATATCTATGCACCCAATAAGAATCACATACATACGTGAAACAAATACTAACAGAATTAAAGGGAGAAATAGAATGTAATGCATTCATTTTGGGAGACTTCGACACACCACCCATTCCAAAGGACAGATCAACAAGACAGAAAATAAATAAAGAGACAGAGGCACTGAACAACGTATTAGAACAGATGGACCTAACGGACATCTACAGAACTCTCCATCCAAAAGCAACAGGATACACATTCTTCTCAAGTACACATGGAACATTTTCAAGAATACATCGTATACTAGGCCACAAAAAGACACTCAGTAAATTCAAAAAGATTGAAATTGTACCAAGCAACTTCTCAGATAACAAAGGTATGAAACTAGAAATAAATTACGCAAAGAAAATGAAAAAGCCCACAAACACATGGAGGCTTAATAACATGCTCCTAAATAATCAATGGATCAATGACCAAATAAAAACAGATCAAGCAATATATGGAGACAAATGACAATAATTCAATGCCACAAAATCTGTGGGACACAGTGAAGGCCATGTTAAGAGGGAAATATATTGCAATACAGGCCTACCTCGGGAAAAAAGAACAATCCCTAATGAACAGTCTAAACTCACAATTTATGAAACTAGAAAAGGAAGAACAAATGGGGCACAAAGTCAGTAGAAGGAGGGACATAATAAAGATTAGAGCATAAATATATAAAACTGAGAAGAATAAAACACTAAAAAGAATCAATGAAAGCAAGAGCTGGTTCTTCGAGAAAATAAACAAAATCAATAAACCCCTAGCCAGACTTAACAAGAAAACCAGACAGTATACACACATAAACAGAATCAGAAATGAGAAAGGAAAAATCACTATGGACACCACAGAAATACAAAGAAATATGAGAGAATACTATAAAAAATTATATGGTAACAAACTGGATAACCTAGAAGATATGGACAACTTTCTAGAAAAATACAACCTTCAAGGCTGACCCAGGAAGAACATAAAATATGAATAGACCAATTACTAGCAAGGAAATTGAATTGGTAATCAAAAACTACCTAAGAACAAAACTCCTGTCCCAGATGGTTTCACTGCTGAATTTTATCAAACATTTAGTGAAGACCTAATACCCATCCTCCCTAAAGTTTTCCAAAAAGTAGAAGTGGTGGGAATACTCCCAAACTCATTCTACAAGGCCAACATCACTGTAATACCAAAACCAGGCAAAGACACCACAAAAAAAGAAAATTACAGACCAGTATCCATGATGAACATAGATGCAAAAATACTTAACAAAACATTAGCAAACCGAATTCAAAAATACATCAAAAAGATGTATCATGACCAAGTAGGATTTATCCCAGGGAGGCAAGGATGGTACGACATTCGAAAATCCATCAACAGCATCCACTACATCAACAAAAGGAAGGACAAAAACCACATGATTATCTCCATAGATGCTGAAAAGCAATGGACAAAATTCAACATACATTCATGATAAAAACTCTCAAGAAAATGGGTATAGAGAGCAAGTACCTCAACATAATAAAGGCCATATATGACAAACCCACAGCCAACATTATACTTAACAGCAAGAAGCTGAAAGCATTTCCTTTAAGATCGGGAACAAGACAAGGATGCCCACTCTCCCCACTTCTATTCAACATAGTTCTAGAGGTCCTAGCCATGGCAATCAGACAAAACAAAGAAATAAAAGGCATCCAGATTGGTAAAGAAGAAGTTAAACTGTTCCTCTTTGCAGATGACATGACATCATACATAAAGAACCCTAAAGAATCCACTCCAAAACTACTAGATCTAATACCTGAATTCAGCAAAGTTGCAGGATACAAAATTAATACACAGAAATCTGTTGCATACCTATACATTAAAAATGAACTAGCAGAAAGAGAAATCAGGAAAACAATTCCATTCACAATTGTATCCAAAAGAATAAAATACCTAGGCATAAACCTAACCAAGGAAGTGAAAGACTTATACTCTGAAAACTACAAGACACTCATGAGAGAAATTAAAGAAGATACCAATAAATGGAAACACTTCCCGTGCTCATGAATAGGAAGAATTAATGTTGTCAAAATGGCCATCCTGCCTAAAGCAATCTACAGATTCAGTGTAATCCCTATCAAAATACTAACAGCATTCTTCAATGAACTAGAGAAAATAGTTCTAAATTTCATATGGAACCACAAAAGACCCCAAAGAGCCAAAGCAATCCTGAGAAGGAAGAATAAATTGGGGGGAATTATGCTTCCTGACTTCAAGCTCTACTACAAAGCCATAGTTATCAAGACAGTTTGGTACTGGCACAAGAACAGACCCATAGACCAATGGAACAGACTAGAGAGCCCTGATATAAACCCAACCATATATGGTCAATTAATATACGATAAAGGAGCCATGGATATACAATGGGGAAATGACAGCCTCTTCAACAGCTGGTGTTGGCAAACCTGGACAGCTACATGTAAGAGAATGAAACTGGATTATTGTCTAACCCCATACACAAAAGTAAACTCAAAATGGATCAAAGACCTGAATGTAAGTCATGAAACAATAAAACTCTTAGAAAAAAACATAGGCAAAAATCTCTTGGACATAAACATGAGCAACTTCTTCATGAACATATCTCCCCGGCAAGGAAACAAAAGCAAAAATGAACAAGTAGGACTATATCAAACTAAAAAGCTTCTGTACAGCAAAGGACACCATCAATAGAACAAAAAGACATCCTACTGTATGGGAGAATATATTCATAAATGACATATCCAATAAGGGGTTGACATCCAAATTATATAAAGAGCTCACGGACTCAACAAACAAAAAGCAAATAAGCCAATTAAAAAATGGGCAGAGTAGCTGAACAGACACTTCTCCAAAGAAGAAATTCAGATGGCCAACAGGCACATGAAAAGATGCTCCACATTGCTAATCATCAGGGAAATGTGAATTAAAACCACAATGAGATATCACCTCACACCAGTTAGGATGGCCACCATCCAAAAGACAAACAACAATAAATGTTGGTGATGATGTGGAGAAAGGGGAACCCTCCTACACTGCTGGTGGGAATGTAAATTAGTTCAACCATTGTGTAAAGCAGTATGGAGGTTCCTCAAAAAACTCAAAATAGAAATACCATTTGACCCAGGAATTCCACTCCTAGGAATTTACCCTAAGAATGCAGGATCCCATTTTGAAAAAGACATATGCTCCCCTATGTTTATCACAGCACTATTTACAACAGCCAAGAAATGGAAACAACCTAAGTGTCCATCAGTAGATGAATGTATAAAGAAGATGTGGTACATATACACAATGGAATATTATTCAGCCATAAGAAGAAAACATATCCTACCATTTGCAACAACATGGATGGAGCTAGAGGGTATTATGCTCAGTGAAATAAGGCAGGTGGAGAAAGACAAGTATCAAATGATTTCACTCATCTGTGGAGTATAAGAACAAAGAAAAAACTGAAAGAACAAAATAGCAGCAGACTCACAGAACCCACGAATGGACTAAGAGTTACCAAAGGAAAAGGAACTGGAAAAGATGGCTGGAAAGGGAGGGATAAGGGGGAAAAATGGGTATTATGATTAGCACACATAATGTAGCAGGGGGGGTGGATACGGGGAAGGCAATAAGACACAGAGAAGGCAAGTAGTGATTCTATAGCATCTTACTACGCTGATGGACAGTGACTGTAATGGGATATGTGGTGGGGACTTGATAATAGGGGGAGTCTAGTAAATATAATATTGCTCATGTAATTGTACATTAATAATAGCAAAATTTTTAAAAAGTAGATATACACTTGTGAGGATCTACCACCAAACCACAAACTTTCTCAGGAAAAATCTTTTAACACACTTGTGCTGAATTGGATTGAATTCCCTGCTAATGTATTACCTAGTCAGATAAGATAATTACTTATGTCACTTAAACCCAGGTTCCTTACAGAATTCTCTTTCATGTGTGACCTCTAATCTTTAAGGGTGATATTTTTGTTTATGGGCCCTTGACACCCTTCAAATGTAATCAGAAATGAAGCCAATTAGCCTACTTATAAAATGTGCTCAGGTAATACACTATTATCTAGCAAGGTTTGAATGTGGGCTTTCTATTCTAGTTCCTAGAGAATGTCAACATACATGATACATAGATTGACATTTATCTGTTGGTATATGATTTTTTTTAATTTTTGTTAGGGCATTATTGATATACACTCTTATGAAGGTTTCACATGAAAAAACAATGTGGTTACTACATTTACCCATATTACCAAGTCCCCACCCAGACCCCAATGCAGTCACTGTCCTTCAGTTTAGTAAGATGCCACAAATTCACTATTTGCCTTCTCTGTGCTACACTGTTTTCCCTGTGATCCCCCACACCATGTGTAGTAAACATAATACCCCTCGATCCCCTTCTCCCTCCCTCCCCACACATCCTCCCACACTCCTCCCCTTTGGTAACCAGTAGTTCCTTCTTGGAGTCTCTGAGTCTGCTTCTATTTTGTTCCTTTAGTTTTGCTTTGTTATACTCCACAAATGAGGGAAATCATTTGGCACTTGTATTTCTCTGCCTGGCTTATTTCACTGAGCATAATATCCTCCAGCTCCATCCATGTTGTTGCAAATGGTAGGATTTGTTTCTTTCTTATGGCTGAATAGTATTCCATTGTGTATATGTACCATCCCTTCTTTATCCATTCATCTACTGATGGACACTTAGGTTGCTTCCATATCTTGGCTATTGTAAAAATTGCTGCAATAAACATAGGGGTGCATATGTCTTTTTGAATCTGAGAAGTTGTATTCTTTGGGTAAATTCCAAGGAGTGGGATTCCCGGGTCAAATGGTATTTCTATTTTTAGTTTTTTGTGGAGCCTCCATATTGCTTTCCACAATGGTTGAACTAGCTTACATTCCCACCAGCAGTGTAGGAGGGTTCCCCTTTCTCCGCATCCTCGCCAGCATTTGTTTTTCTTAGTCTTTTTGATGCTGGTCATCCTTACTGGTGTGAGGTGATATTTCATTGTGGTTTTAATTCGCATTTCCCTGTGATTAGTGATGCGGAGCACCTTTTCATGTGTCTGCTGGCCATCTGAATTTCTTCTTTGGAGAACTGTCTCTTCATATCCTCTGCCCATTTTTTAATCAGGTTATTTGTTTTTTGGGTGTTGAGGCATAAGTGCTTTATATATTTTGGATGTTAACCCCTTGTCGGTATGTCATTTACAAATATATTCTCCCATACTGTGGAATGCCTTTTGGTTCTGTTGATGGTGTCCTTTGTCCTACAGAAACTTTTTAGTTTGATGTAGTCCCATGAGCCCTTCATTTTTTAGTTTGTTTCCCTTGCTTGAGGAGATGCATTCAGGAATGGTTTATAATATATTGATAATTAGAGTTTTATTTCAAAATACGCTACACTAAAATGATGCCAAACAAGACATACATTTTCTCTGACCCTGCAGAGGGATGTCTGTAAACACAGTGCAGGGACTCCACGCACACGAAGAGCAGATAAGGCAGCAGTGCACACCAGTCTTAGCACCTCCACTACTGAAATCCACCCAAGCAGCAAACAGCTCTGCTTTTTCTGTTTCATGTGATAGTTTCATATACAATTTCATTTTTAAAAGGTTTCCACTAGTTTTTTTCAGTTTTAAAAGCCAGTTGTTTAAAAAGCACTAGTAATCTTACAGTGTCTCAGATCACTGATAGTGATAATGATAAGGAATAATAAATATTCCTGCCCTGTGTCAGCACAGAAGGAACAGGTATTGGAGCAATGGAGTAACTAGCATGTTAGATAATAGAACGTTTGTTGAAAACACATTGCATACAATGTGATTCTTTCTTGGCAGTTAAAAACTCCACTTCCTTTTACTTTCTTTCATAGCAGTTACTACCTATTCCAGGTCATTTCTGTTACTCTCGGGTCTTCTAACTCATACCAGGGTACAAGTAATGTTCTCAGTACTCCTTGTAGAACACAAAACCTTGAAAGGTCCCTTCCAACAGTCTAAACTCTTTAAAGAGGTAATCCCCCACTGAGAACTCACACCAAAATACTCTCTGTTGCATATTCAAAGCTACTTCTCTTTTGCCAGAAAACAGCCCCAATATGGAAACTCTAGATCTGGACATCTAGATCTAGCATTTAAAAATATACTTTTTTTTCCTTTTATCTTATTCAAGTAGATCTTCTAACTTCAGAGAAATAACTGCAAACTTTAAGAGGTAAAAAATTACTTTTTGTATATGAAAAGAGGTCCAATCACTTCTCACTGGAGAAGAAAAAAATATCAGCACACAAACCTGGAAAATGAGGGGAGCCTTAAATTGGAAAGAGATGACAGTGAAATATGGAAGGAGGCAGAGGACATCTAAGAAATTAGATCAACTATATCTTAGTTACCAAGTTTCCAAAATTAATCTAGACACATATTTCTGAACTCATCCTCAGAGGGATTTTTATCTCTGCTCACCCTTATTTTAACTTGTTCAGGATTATTTTCAGAACATATCAGTCTCATCTGATAAATTATATTTTAACCAAGTCATTATACCCTGTTGGAGATGATTTGCTATTCTACTTTAGCCACATTCAAATAATTGCCAGTATTATTTAATACACTGTAAATATTTCAGATCAAAACCTAAGCAAATAATCCTTACCCAGCCAGGAAGACAGCACCGTCACTCAGTCGTGCTGTGCATATGTCAAATACCATGAAAAAGTAATAATGGCCTATTCATCAGAGCACAGGGCAAATGGCCCCACCACCTGCTCTATATCAACATTTATATTCTGATACACTGTTTAAAGAGATGCAATATCACTACCATCCTATCCCAATTCGAGCTTTCAGAATGAAAGACACTGGGTCAGTTATTATCCATGTCCATAGAGTATTGACAGTCACAGATCTCAGCAATCTGAGTCTAAAGCTACATACTTAAACAAATCTCTGGCTCTCAGCATTAAAATATTCAATCCGGTTTTTTTTTTTTGATCTTTGAATATTTTTTCAGATTCCTCAGTACACATGTCATAGCAAAAGTCACACTGTGCTAAAATTGATTGATAGTCAACATTTAATGATTGAGTGACCACTTTGTACAAGGTTCTGGGTTTCAATAGCAATCAAAAGAAACACCATCTCAGCCATCATATTGTTTAAGGTATAAATTCAGGGTTCCAGTCTCAAATCCACCATAAACTTGAAGTTAGTTCCATTATCTTGGACAAGTCACTTAATGTCTCAGCCTCTTTATTCTCTGTAAAACATAGAAGTTGGACTAGATCCTTTCCAGCACTAAAATCCTGTGACTATTCCTGCTGCTGTCGCTGCTGGGTTTTCCATCAAGCAGATGCAAATACTCATCACCCAAACATCAATGGGACAGTGTAAAATTTTCTGACTGTGACTTACTACGAGTCCAACTATAGCCAGTTTTAACCTTTAGAGTTTCACTTGAGATAAGATTTTGGGTCCTTACCCTTCGGGGACGGGATCGAGAGGTGTCCAGAATGGCTCAGCGTTTGACATATCATCATAGGCTGTCTGACAGTAGAGCCTCTAACAAAACTGGGCTGTCCCAAGCTCCTGGTAATAGAATTATTTACCCTTACACTACGAAGGTTGGGAAAGCACCAAATCCCGTGTGTGGCATGCGCGTAGGCCAATTTGGAGGAGTTCGTGCCGGAAGACCTAAAGTTCTGAGGTTGTCCAAAACAAAAAATCATGTCAGCAGGGCGGATGGTGCTTCCAGGGGTGCTAAATGTGTCCATCACAGGATCAAGCGTGCTTTCCTCACTGAGGAGCAGAGAACTGCTGTGAAAGTACTGAAGGCAGAGTCAGGAAGCTAAATAAAAAATGAAGCTTTTTTTGAGTAATAAAAAGAGAAAAGACATTGGGTCCTTAAAAACATCCTTAAGACACACAGTATAACAACGTTTAAGAGCTTCCTTTTAGAAGTTAAGAAAATACAGTAGAGAACACTAATAATGTGTAGTCGTGAAAGACTAACTCGTGTCTTCAGCCATGAGCATGAATGCACAGTGCCCTCCATCTGATGCGTCAAAAGATCCAATGAGCGTAGACTTGCAGAAGGATATAAATGTATTCCCTGCATGCTGCCTTGATGTTTTAATTATTATTTATACTTCTTCAACATTATGTAATTGCTGAGACTGAGAATTTAGAATTAGGAGCTACAATCTGAAGTCTAAAGTTTGGGGATCTGCTTCAAAGTCATAGAATTCCAAATCTAGAGGAGATTCAAGCTTAATTCCCTCACTTTTGAGGTCATATACATATACACACACATATACATACGTATGTAACCAAGAGAATTAACTGAATTTCCCAATACCCAAAGCTAGCACTTGACAGTGAGGACTTGAACCCAGGCTTTCTGGCTCTCTTCCCTACAGGAAATGATTGCCCTCAGTATATGCAGATGAGAAGACCATCTCCAAAATTCTCTCTTGTCTAAATTTCTAGGCTCCCTGGAGGTGGTTAAAATCCAGATGGCTCACTAAACACAAGTAGACCTTCCCCTTTCTGGGTGGAACTGAGAAGACCACTGTATCAGTCGGAGTTCTTAGTTGCAAGCAACAAAAGACTTTGACTGATTTAAGAAGGAAAAGAATTATTTTAAAGATTTCTGGGTAGTTTCTGGAATCACCAAAAAATACAGAGAAACAGGCTTCGAAAAGAGACAGGAATGCAGGAAGCTGGTCTGCAGCCAGGCTAAAAACAAAACTGACCAGATTGGTGGGCTCACCACTGTGGCCGCCACTGAACTGGACCCTGCGTGTTTCCACAGCCCCTGCTGCTATGCCTCTAGACTCAAATGCTACTAGCCTTGGTTATTGGTTTCAGGATTCAAAGAATGTTTGAGGTGAAGCCCTGCACCTAAGCCATCACTGCAAGGCAGGCATGCATCTGGCCTCTTCAGCTTGTACCATGGAAGGTAAGCTCTGCTGCAGGACGTCCCCAAGTGAGTGGAAATGATCACTATACAATATTCAAACTAATCTCAAGAATTTAATAATAGCATAGAAGCCCATTTTAGCATGATACCTATACTACATCCAGAAGGATCACATTAAAATTTATGTACTATTACTTTTGGGTAGTGGAAAGTGAGTGATTCTGAAAAAATATATGTTTCGCTAAAGCTTTAAACTTTTCTATCACTTATATGCACTTAAATGTATGATATATGTAATAATTTTTACCAAAATAATAATGGAATGAAGTGCTTTCTAATTCTGCTGGTAATTTTATATGATTCTAGAAAGTTTAATGACATATGATGCTTTCTAAGAAAGCGTACATAGTGTTTTATGACATTCACACACACACAAAAGAAAATCCCTTTTAAATGCTAATTTTATTTTTGTAGTTGTGCTATAAACTTAAAGATTTGCATTTCTCCACAAATAATTTCCTTAAAGAGTGGAATCTATTAGAGTATTTGGGCACAGTTCTGATTCAGAGGGGGCTTAACCTGTCAAACATCCTGTATTTTAATCTTTACAATTCATACATTTTCATTCCTGGCACACTTCATTGCTGCCAATTTCAGTGGCCTATAACTTTCCACTGCTCTTGCTCCTGGAGTGTTAATTTGTATACTTGGATTCCTTGGAACTCTTTCCTTCTTTTCCCCAAATACCCAAGCCCTCTACCCCTTAATTTTATTAGTTGATTCCATGCCCAGTCACTATTCACAACTGGAGATAATCCCAGATTTGGACAGCTGGTCTGGTTCTGAGATCTGTGATCCTATCTAGTTTTACTACAGATAATCCTAGGCCACAAACACATTAAGGGCATGTATAGGAAATAAGAAGTTTAATAAGCATGTAGCACATGCGTGCCACCATGGATACTATCCTATAAAGTTTGGGTACCATGCTTTAAGCAAGCGGGGACTTATAGTACAGTCAAGAGTACCTCTGTCACTTTTTATGCAGGGATGTAGGCTCCAGGGAGGTAGGCTCCTAGCATGCTGTGGGCAGACCATGCCCACCTGTTTCTTTCACCTGGAACACCCTCCCTGCACCTCTCCACCAGTCTAAAGCCTACACATTGCTTAAAAGAACAGTTCAAATTTTACCTTTATTCCTGAGAGATGTACATATATAGCAAAAAGTGAAAATGGGGGATGCAAATCTTAAAGGTAGACATAAATAATAATCATAGGTATCAAGTACCAGACTTCCTCCTCACGTCACATCAACCGTGTAAGCATGGATGGGTTAAATCTACTGTGTTACAGATACTGTGAGCATTAAAGTAAATATAACATAGTCTCTGCCCTTAGAGAATTTTCAGCCTGAAAGTATCAATACAGGTTACCATTGCCATCTAAAAGCAAAGCATTCCTATGAAAACTTTTGTAAGCCAGAATGGCATAAAGTGAAGAAGCAGTTACCGTTCATCTATATGGGAAAATTCCCAAGCCCAAAAAATAACCTCTCTTAGGCTTTTTTGATGCTTTAGGACACATCTTGCTAACAGATGCACAAAATAAATCACAGAAGCTCACAGACACAGTTCACAGCTATGGCGGCTAGGTGCTGAGATGCAAGCGTGGCTCCCAGGGAAGGAGCCTGGTGGGGACACACTCACTGCCTGGGGTGCACACTGCATCTAGAATGGCTGGCCACAAAATAGACACTGAATGCCATTTTCATTTTTGCCTTTTTTTGTAGAAGTGAAAATCCTCTTTGGATTTCTCTGAGTTAGGGAAAATAGGTACCTACTTAGGTCTTTCAAAAAAGTGGCATAACAGGAACTTTTGGAAAGGAGGGGATACCTGTATGCACAAAAATAATTCAACACTAGGGGCTAAGTGCAGAGATAAAGAGAAAGGTGCCTAAAGAACAAGCCTATTACAGGCTGGATGTGGGCAAAGGCTTCTGCCAGGAAGCCCATTGTACAGATAAGGAAACTGAGGTTCGCAGAGGTTAAATGTTCACAATCACAAACTAGTAAATGGAGGAGCCAGAAATCAGGCACAGCAGGTCCCTCTGAGCCCAACCTTCCTCTCTTTCCACCGTGGGAAGTTAACATATTCAACTGCACACTCCCAACACCAGGGGTATTAGTTTCCTAGGGCTGCTGTAACAAATTACCACAAACTGGGTGGCTACTAACAATAAAATTTTAATCTCTCACAGTTTCTGGAGACCAGACATCTGAAAACAAGGTGAGCAGGGCTGGTTTCTTCTGGAGGCTTACAGGGAGGATGTGTTCCGCGACTCCCTCCTAGCCTGTGGTAGGTGCCGGCCATCCTGCTACTTCTTGGCTTGTAGATGCTTTATTTTAACCTCTGCTTCCACCTTCACATGGCCTTATCCTTCATATTTCTCCTGTGTGTCTGTGTGTCTGAAATCCCCTTCTCCTTTTCTTTTACAAGGACACCAGTCATTGATCAAGGGCCCACCTAAGTCCAAGACTATGTTGTCTTAAAAAACTTAACTCTATCTGCAAAGACCCTGTTTCCAAATAAGATCACATTCACACATACCTGGCTTTAGGAATTCTACTTACTCTTTGGGGAGACAGTATTCAACCCACTACAGAGAGCGCATGGTTTACAAGCCTGTTCTATCTTTTATTTCTGAGTTAAAGTCCTCAGATTCACCCAGGGCTTTGCGGAGAACTCCTGAGCATGCACACAGCCTTGCGCAGGCAGGCCTCTTGGAGACCACAGGGATAGTGGGAGCTCACCAGACCCCCTGTGCCTATCGCACTGCCTTCACTCCCCTGCTAAATTTCTCCTTAGTCTATTGGTTCCTGCTTCTATCAACTAGGAGCACAACTTCAGGCCAGCTGCCTCATTAGCCTCGCTGTTTATTTGCTGACTATTCCCGATAACAGTTGAGGGTGTGGGGTTCTCCACTCCCCTCCCCAGATCAGGTCAGTCCCTCCAGAAGCTAAGCACCTCTTTTTCACAGCTTGCCCCACCCTGGTCAAACTATCACCAGATGGATGTGAAGGAGTAGAATGGGAGCAGCCCAAGCTCATGCAGCACAGACTCTCATTGCTTGTCCCTGAGGTCAGTAGTTCTTGTTAAATAAACTCATATCACTTCGTTGTACGCCTCTAGTCAATTTCCATTTCTGAAATGGTTGTTTTGATCTTACTGTCCAGTTTTACCATTGTTTTGTGGGAAAGGGATTTGCAATGCTCCTCACTCTGCCATTCTGAAAGTCTCATCCCTAGTCTCCAGCTATCAACTGAAAAAAGAGCCCTCATCACAGTGCAACTCGTTAAGTTCGTAAGTGAAAGAAGGCAAAGAGTCTCCAGAAATGCTCACTCTGCACACTGAGGATGGGATTGGATGGAGCAGGAACTGACAACAATTTAGTTTCTTTTTCCCTTCAAGCATATTATTTATTGTCTACATTTCTCATTATCTCAATAGTGAAAGAAAAGAATTGCCTAAGCCTGTATTTTACAGAATAAAGGAAGAGTTCAAAATCTAAATAAAATAATCCATCCATCAAGATGCAAATTGCTATAGCAATTACAGATTACTCGTGCAGAGAAAAATACTCGCCTATTATTGTCCGTGGACCACATTGATCCACTTTAAATATTTATGACCAATGTTTTTTTACTTTGTTGTTTTGAAGTTTCCATAGCTCTTCTTCCTCTGACTAGGAAACCAAATCATTGAAAACCACTCCTATTTATACTATATTCCAGCTAAAAGTTGATGAATGCAATCATTCATTATTGGTTTTAGGGCTATTAAGGTACAAATTATTTTTTTCCCATCTATTCTTTCATCCGCACCTGCCCATAAACACAACTGCAGATACTCCTTCTTTCAGAGGTACCAACTGATAACCTCTGGCTGAAAAACAGGTTTTATTTAGCTCTTATTACAACTTTTAAAATATTGAGCTTAAATACTTAAAAATAAAAAATTCACATATTTCCTTTTTTTTTTGATAGAATAGAGTTAGTGATGCCAAACCTAAAAATGTCTGCCCTTTTTAAATAGGTCAAGCAATCTCCAAAGTGTTGCAGTTGCCACCTATCACTATAGTCTCCCTAATACTGGGAAGCAGTGTCTGCAACCATCAGTCATTTCACTTGCACTATTTTTTCTTTTTATGGTAGAGAAGTATTTTTCTTTAAAAATGGGAAGAAAAATAGAAACTAATAGGGCTTATCCTTCCAGCCAGTCCTCTTCACTTACTAATCCTCCCTGTCTGGCCTCCATAGGCATTTGAGTTCATGATCTCCACTTTTTGTCCCTAGATTAGAACCAAATAATATCTTGAAATAAAAATAATTCAAGACAGTAGAGTTCTTGCTTATTGGGTTGGCCAGTGCCAGAAGGAGATCAAGAACCTGCCCAAAGATCAGTTAATTATGTAGGGTATAGTTATTACATGCCCAGATTCTACAGCCAGGTCACATGAGTTCAAATACTGGCTTTGCCATTATGGATTTTGTGATCTTGGGAAAATAATGTCTCTGAGATTCAGTTGTGCTGTCCGTAAAATGGAGATGGTAATAGCATCCATGTTGTAGGGTCATTTGAAGATGAAATTAAGTGCTCAGAATCGTGCCTGGTAATTAATAAATGCTATATACATTGTAGAAAATGGAAATGGAGTCACTTATGTCCAGAAACAAAAATGGAGACACTTATGTCAAGGCCAAATGGAAACAGTCAACACAGGCACCTGAAAGAAACAACCTAACCTCACAGGAATTTACAGCTCCTCTCAGAAATCAGCAGAGGATCCCAGCCAGTCCCTAAACACCCAGTCTTTTCGTGCCGTCTCTGGACTTCCTTGTTCCCCTGACTCAGCTACTCGAACACAAATAAGAAAGAAGACCACTAGGCAGCCAACCACCTGCAAAAGCCAAATAACTTCTGTATTTATCCTAAAAAATCCCTTAGTCTGTAAACAATTCAGAACTCACTGCTCCTGTAATTTGTTTCCTAGCTTGCTTGTCGAAAGCCTTGCAATGAATTTATCCTTTTGCCTTGTTTTATTCGGTATGCAGAGTTTGTTTTTTGACATGTTTGCTATTGTTATAGCAAAGCAACTGCCCCCATAAACACTCTCATGTTGTCCTATGTCCATAGAATTAACAATCCTGCTTTGTAAAAATAATCTATCCCCAGAATGCATATAAACATTTTTATGAAATTATGTCTACACAATTAAATAGAGAACCAAGCAATTATCTAATAAGTTGAACTAATGTAGACAGTTAGTTGCCTGGATAATTCAAGTCCTCATTTTTCTTT
Source organism: Smutsia gigantea (assembly GCA_032199065.1). Taxonomy (NCBI): domain Eukaryota; kingdom Metazoa; phylum Chordata; class Mammalia; order Pholidota; family Manidae; genus Smutsia; species Smutsia gigantea. Next base: position 144,797 of record JAVSCE010008772.1, on the reverse strand, counting down.
TTTTAATCCTACAAAGCAAGTAGCAGAGCTTGGGTCCTGAATTGTCTAAATATCTACACCAACTCTCCAGATCACTCACTTTGACTACATATTCCTAATTTAAAAAAAAAACTTGCTTAAAAACAATAACAATTATGTCTTCAACACAAAGTTCCCTTTATGGCTCTACAAATTGATGCTCCATCAAACTAGAAGTCCCTTGAGCTCCTTTCCCTACCTCTGACTTTTTACTTTCCTAAAGGATGTACTTATACCTAAACTTACTTCCCACTGTCCCCAAAACCTCTGCTTGAATGCTTAGGGATTTGTGACAGAGTGGAAGTGTGATATGGAGCAAAAAGAGGAAGGAAAATAAATCATGTGCCTAATGCAAGGAATGCACAAAACATCAACTGTAATTTTACAAAGAAGATGGCTTAGGCAGTTATTAGATTCCAACATACGCATTCCATAAATGCACTAGGGGGAAGTACGTGGGCATGAATAGCATCGAATAAAGTACAAGTCTTAATTATTTGTCCTGGAAGCAACCTATATGCTAGCTATTGCCCAGCAGGACAGGAAGATGTTTGCATTTCAGTAATAACCAGAACATGCAGTCTGTAGTCCCAGGAAGAGAAAGTCCCTTCCTAGGCCTTGCTGGTTGACAAAGGCTCTACTTTCAATTTATGATCTCTACTGGATGTCACAAAGAGATAAAAAATACAACTACTCAATCATAATATAAGTTGGTCACGAGCATAGTAGTATAGCATGGAGAATATAGATTTTAAAAAATCAAAAGATAAAAATTGAAAAAAAGAAATAAAAAAAAAATACAACTACCCACAAAACTGTAAAACACAAAAAACAACACATGTACATGAGCAAAGCAATATAAGGGTCCCATGTGGTTTTGGACCAATGCAATTTATGATAACCACTGGAGACTCCAAGGGCAAAGCAAGACATTATATTGGCTGGTTTGATCAATCAAGTCAAAGTAGCCACTTAGAAGTGTAAAAAAGTTTTTTTGATTACCAAGTAACATATGCTACAAACATTCATCATCTTCACCCCAATCCTGGAGCTCAGGGCTAGAAGGTAAGCTTCAGGACTGAAGCATCTCATATGACCAGGAATCTTTTTTTTCCTGGAAGTTTAATTGTTCTTAGAAAATGACCAGTTGGATGTTCTAGATGCTGCCATAGAAATAGAAAGGATGCTACAAAGTGCCAGTTTGAAGTTTCAAAGGGAACCACTAAAGAAGATGTTAATAAAACAATGACCACTAGGTTCTACTATACAATATGTACTATAAGAAGTCCAGAGGTCCAACGGAGAGCAAACTTTCCCTACCCCATTCTGTCCAACAATCCCTCCTCCCTGCTTCTAAACACACTTTGCCCTCATTAAATTCATCCTTCCATAAAACTGAACTAAGCATTGCTAGGTTAAATAATTTAGGATGATTGGAAAAGAAATAAAATACATTTTTCTGCTTTTGAAGTGTTCACTTAGAGAATAAAACTACCCACAAAACTATAAAAAAGAAAAAAAACACATGTGCATGAGCAGAGCTGTATAAGGATCCCATGTATTTTGGGACCAGTGCAAGCTTTAGACCAAGCAAGACTGAGGGAAATGAACAGCTCACTAAACAGTCAAAAAGTGGACCATCATCCTGAATGCTGATATTCAGGGCCTGAGTAACTCTGCTCAGAACCCTGCTCCTCTCTGGGACCAGAAAGTGACGTGACTAGATTAGACTGAATAGCTCCCTTTTGCTCTGACTAGAATTTAATTTGAAGAATACCAAAGACTTTCAAAAGGCTGGTTACTGTGTTCCATAATGGCTGTGGTTTAAATTACTGGGCAAATCCTGAGATTTTCAGTTCGGTGGTGTTTATTACAACAGGCTTTATCCAGGGTATCACAAGCTGACCCTTTAAATATACACAAAATATAAAGAACTACTTAGTGTAAGATAAAATTAAACATGGAAACTCCCTAGGGATTTTTATCCGAGAAAGAGTGTAGAGGATATATTTAAAACTACAAACCTCCTTTAGAAAAATACACAAACACACATTTTGTATAAAATTTTAAAGATTCACAGACACTTAGAAAGATTGAATTTTGAGAAAAACTGGGATTTGAACATGAGAAGTGAGGGGAGATTACCGCTGAGGACTACTTAACCAGCAGGGGAGAAGTGCATCCATGTGGTACTTTGCTAAAAATTTAAATGCATTTATTTGATAGCCACTTCATAATATAATAAATCTTATTATAGCTAATCTCCAGCTAAAACTCTGAAATCTCTTGAAACTAGAGGACACATACAGTTTTTTTAGTCATATTTAAGGTTTTGAAAACATCAACAGATTATTTTCATTCACTCATTCTGAAAAGGAAATGCTATTCATTTTCATTCAAAGACCATTTGGTTTCCTTTTCATTCTTAAAAATAGATAAATCCTACATAAGGCATGACAAGATGCCCTCTTCTGTTTCTAAACAGTTAATGCAGGATTATCTGAATCCCAGCAGCTTGGAGTATTTTGTATTAAACTAGAATACAGCAGGATTTTAAAATCCTAAAGCACTTCTATTGACCTCCAGCAATCAGAATATTTCCTTATGCAAGCAGAAGTTCCTTTTTGCCAATTAAAAAGTCCTCCTCCCTCTCTCCATATAATAGCACACCCTGTTCCTGGCTGAGAAGAAAATAAAATTAACCTTGGGCTGGCGCCTGTGCAACTGATTTCCCTGGGCGAGTGAATGAGCTCAGCAAATGTATAAATAATGTGCCTAAGTCTCCTTGTTGCTCAGTTTTTATATACTTATTGCCCCAAAGCCTTGAGCATGATTCCAAACTGCTAATGTGTTAATACTTCTACATGGGCTTGATCCCAGTTGTTTGAAAAAACAGTGAGATAATAGTAAACCCAGAAGGAGGGTGCAAACTCCCTGTTCTTTGTCAGCAGAATTTGGGTGTGCAACTTGCAGAGTTTGACAAATTATGCAAAGAAATGTAAATGGAAAAGGATAGTTCCAAGATCCAAATTGAAGTGCTCGAGCATAGCTGTTTTAGTGGAACTACCCTTGGGACACTGCCAGTTACATCTGGGCAGGAAGGAAATGCAAATTAAAAGGAAAAATTAGGCCTTTTTAGAGCAAAGTGATTTTTCAGCAAAAGCTCAGTGCTAACACTAAGGAATAAAGGAGATATTATTTAGTTTTATTGATTCTTTCCCTCTTCTGCAGAGTCACTGAGGTGTTCTGATAAGGGCTCACTATTTCTGCAGTACCACTGCCAATCTTTGTTACTTCATACAACCTCTTTTCATCTCATTCAGCTACAGAAAGGGATTTTGTCCTTACATCAGACCTATAAACCTTACTGAAATCAAAACTAAATGTCATTTTTTTTGTCTTTGAATCATCTTCAAAACTAAACAAATAATACTAATATACTAATCCAGAAAATGGGACTTTGGAATCAGAACTGAATTTTAGACACCTCTCTACCACTTACGAGTACTGGGAACATGAGATTCCTCAGCTGGAATATTGAGAAATATCTTTCAGTTACATCATCAAGTGGCTGGTAGTGTAAAATGAGATTATATATGGAAATGCATTTTAGTACTACTCATAGACCTTATTATTTATTAACTCATTTAATCTCTCAACAGTTTTATTAAGTAAAGACTGTTCTATCCCTATTTTACAGATAAGAAATTAAGTAACTTGCCTAAGGTCTCCCAGCTACTAAGTGGAATCTTCAAGATTCAAACCCAGGTTCCAGAGCTCACACTTTACAACTACACACGCCCCCTGCCAGTTCGGACATCAAGTGTTGTTATTCATTTATTTATCAACTATTTATTGACCATTTACCATGTGCCATACACTCTGACTGACTGAAAAAATGATCAGATCAATGAGATCTTTATTACTTTCCATTTTCATTCTCTTCACCCTACAGGAAATACAGGAAGAAGAAAATAAGGTAACCCTAAACCCATCATTGTGATTCTTCTCACAACAGTCACATAGAGCGTTAAGATGCTACAGGTGAGATGCAAGGACCCCTCTGGGGCATGGCCACACTTCCACACTTACCATTGGCAAGGAGGGCTTGGCGAGGTGGCGGGAGGCAGTGGCACACAGCGGTGTCCCCCCAACAGGTGCAGACAGGGGAAGGCTGCAAAGGCCCAGACAAGTCAAGACCAGGGCTTCCTTCTCACTGAGCATCACACCCCAAAGCCCCAGACACCTGATCCTCAGACTCCTTCCCCAGGTTGCTGGAAGACCCAAAGAGGCAGCTTCTGGAAACGGATCTGCTGGACTGCAAAGCGCTCCACGGTGTTACAGGTAATGATGAGGCGGCTTGTTGCGAGGGGCTCCTAGCCTCAACAAGGACACCAAAACTGGTAGCTCTGAACAGGAGACTTAGATACAGAATTTAGTTTTCAAAATGGAGGAAGAGATGAAAATCCCAGAATTTATTTACAATTACCTAGAAAAAAATAATCATTAGAAAAAGGATAATTAGTAGTTTTAACACCAATAGGTCTTTTCTTCCAAAATAATTTTTCTCCAAGAACTTCAAATAAGTTTAACCTCGTTAGCTAATCACCTTCCCCCATAGTTAGTAAGTCATTACTTACTTACCTATTTTTAAGAAAGGGAAAATTTAGTGAAACCAGAATAAACGGGATTGTGATATAACAACAAATATATTTTTGGTCTTCAGCCCCAGTTCCTGGTACAGAGCTCCTCAAGCCCTCATAATTTCCTGAGTAAGGGGGTGAGAGCAGTGTCTTTTGGTGTTCATCATAAGCCCCTTGCAACATACCTAAGTTTAATGAGGTGATGCTTGATGAGTCCCTAAATAGTTTCAGGATGGGGGCTGGTTGCTGGAGGAACCAACCATGAACTCAGAAGGTTGGAACTTTCTGCCCTAGCCCTGGCCTCCAAGGAGAGGAGAGGCACTGGACACTGAGTTAAATCACCAATGGCCAGTGATTTCATCAATCACGCCTACATAATGGAACTGCCACAAAAACCCTAAACCTAAGGGTTCAGAAAGCTTCCATGTTGGAAGTAAGTATTCACGTGCCAGGAAATGCATTCCCCAAACTCCACGTGGACAGAAGCTCCTGCTCTCAGACCTTTCCAGATCTCACCCTCTGTACCTCTCCATCTAGCTGTTCATATGTATCCTTTATAATAAAACAGCAATAGCAAGTAAAGTACTTTCTTGTGTCTTGTGGGCTTTTATAGCAAATTATCAAACCTAAAGAGGGGGTCATAGGAACCCTCTATTTGTAGCCAAGTCAGACAGAGGTGGGGGTTTTGCAACTGGCATCTGAATGGGGGCCACCTTATAGGACTGAGTCCTTACCCTGTGGGTTCTCTAATTTATGTAGTGTCAGAATTGAATTAAATTGTAAAACAGCCAGTTGGAGAATTGGTGGGTGTGGAAAACCACACATTTGGTGTCAGAATTGTTGGTAGTAAAAACAGATAATAGCAGGGACACTTAGACATTTCTACACAAACCCACAGCATGTCACCAGCCAGGAAAAAGATTCCTCTATCAGAGAATATGCACATTTCCTTCACTTGGAAGTATCAATTCCTTTCTGAAGATGCTGGCTAAACATGGACTCTGTCCTCCCCCATAATCTGCCCTTTTGATAAATGTTAGCAGTATTACCTCAGAAAATGCAATATCCCCCCTCATCATACCCTTCACTCCACTTTCTTGGCACTTATTCTCTATCACACACCACACAGATCACAGATTTTTGGAAAATGTTTTAAAGATGTAGAACCTTTTCCACTCAACATTATCCTGTACCTTTTGACTGGAAATTTCCAGTGTTCAGAAGGTTACTATCAAGGCATACTAACATTTTTCATGCTAATTTAAAAGAAAATTGTTTTTCTTTCTACATTGAGCTGAAATCTGCCACCATATAATTCACATCTACTAATCCTAGGACTTCTGGGGTAATGAGAATAAGTCTCCAATAAAGGTCATAAAAAATGAAGACAGTTAACAGTCCCTCTCAACCTGCCCTTCTCCAAACCAAATAGTCACACAGTTCCCTTTGAAACCAAGATGGCATGTCTTCTAGACCTCTCAAAAGCCTAAGGGACTGTGTGGCATCAAACTTCAGAGTGCCTAAGAATCACCTGGAATACTTGTTAAAGATGAAGACTTCCCACCCCACCTCCACCCCTACTTCCATGTTCTCATGTAGTTAGAATGGGAATAGATCTGAACCAGAATGCTCAGGTCTCTCTTCCCTGATGCACATGGCCTAAGACCCCCACTGGTGAAACTGTGCTAGTATATTCTTGTCACATTAAGTATGATACCACAAACCAGGTAGGGTACCCCAAACTCCCTCCTACTAATGCAGGGTCCGATGAGATCATTATCTTCTCTGGTCTGGACACACATGTCTATTTTCCAAGCTTCACCTCTTTTGGATAAAATATTTTGTCACTTCTGTCCTTTGGAAATATAACTACAAAGCACATTAACTTTGATACCTAAGTGAGAATGAATCAGAACTATGGAAGCAGTATTTGGATTTTTATTAAGATGGGAGCAGATATAATACAAAACAACCTTTAAAGTCCTGATTCTGGTCCTTCCTGACAGGGAAAATCTTGAAAGCCAAGAAATATATTTATACACTGGTTTCTTTTTAGTTGTAATTTTTCTTTACTATTATTATGGTCTCTGGAAAAATATTTAGAATGTAATCATTTTATATGCCTGTTCTTACTTCTGAACAGAGACCATCCTGTCAATATTCAACATAACCCCCCAATGTCACAGGTTCTGTGGACAATTACAAGATTCCCTTCTGGGAAAAATAAAGGACAGAACTGACTCAATTTTCAACTGGGATCAAATAGCAGGAGACACGGTGTCCTACTCAGCAGAAGAATGAAGTGGGAAGGAGAAATTCAGAATCCTATGTCTAGCAAAAACAACCTTCAGGAAAGAAAAGAAAATCAAGACACCCCCAGATACTGGTAAATTCAGAATTTGTCACCAGCAGACCTACCTTAAAAGAACAGCTACAGGAAGTTCTCAAAACAAGAAGGAAATGATAAAAGTTGGAACACTGGAACATCAGGGGGAAGAAAAAACACAAGAACCAAAAATATGGGTAAATACAATAGACTCTCTTTGCTATTCAGGTTTTTAAATTATGTTTGAGGGTTGAAGCAAAATAACACCATCTGATGTGGTTCTAAATGTAAATGGAGGAAAGAGTGAAGACAATTATAAGTGGGGGGGGGGTAAAGAAACAGTAAGTAAAGTCTCTACACTTCACAGAACTAGTAAAAGAACACCACCAGTACACTATGATAACACAGGTGTAACCATGTCGTACCTAAAGCAACCCTAAAAATGTTATACAAAATGATAGGAAAATGCTATATATAGGGTATATCAAAATGAAATCTAAGCAACATACAAGTAGCCCACAGGAGGGTAGGAAAAAGAAAATAGGAACAAAAGGCAGAGAAAACAAACAGAGAACAAAATTAAAATAAAACAGCAGATTTAAGCCCTAACATATCAATAATTATATTTAATGGAACTAGTCTAAATGCAACAATTAAAAGACACCATTTAGAAGAGTGAATTAAAAATCATGACCTCATTATATGTTGCCTATAAGAAACTCAATTTAAATACAGCAATATAAGCATGTTGAAAGTAAAAGAAGGTTAAAAAGATATGCCATGAAAACATTCATCAAAAAAAGAAAAAAAAGGAGTAGTGACTATATGAATATCAGATAAGGAAGACTTCAGAGCAAAGAAAATAACAAAGAGAGACATTATGCAAAGACAAAGGAGTCAATCCACCAAGATAATAGGAGTCCTAATATAAATACACCGAACAATAAATCTACGAAATGTGTGATGCAGAAAATGATAAATCTAAAAGGTGAAATAGGCAAATCCACAATTATACCTCAACACTCCTCTCTCAACAATTACTAGATCAACTGGAGAGAAAATCAGCAAGGATATAGAACTCAAAAACACATCAATCAACATGATCTAATCAACAGTTATAGATTATTTCACTCAACAGAAGAGTACTCATTCAAGTTCCAAGATAGACCATATTCTGGGCCACAAAACAAATCTCAACAACTTTAACAGAATTGAAGTCAGACAGAATCTGCTCTTTGACCACAGTGAAATCAAACTAGAAAAATAACAGGAAAATCTCCAAACACCTGGAAGTTAAGCAACACATGCTTCATTCTTAAATATCCATGAGTCAAAGGGGAAGTCAGAAGTGAAATAAAAATATATATATTAAACTGAACAAAAGTGGAAATACAACACAATACAATGTTTGGTACACCACAAAAACTGAGCTTAGAGTAAAATTTATAGTACTAAATGTGTATGTTAAAAACAAGGGAAGATCTCAAATCAGTAAGCTGAATTCCCACCTCAACAATCTAGAAAAAGAAGAACAAAGTAAACCCAAAACAAGCCTAAGAAAAGATTTAGGTAAGAGAAGAAATCAATGAAATTAAAAAGAGAAAAATCAAGGAACCACAGAATTAGTTCTCTGAAAAGATCAATAAAAAATCTAGCAAAATTGGCAAAGATAATATGAGAGAGAACATAAACTGTCAGTATCAGGGATAAAATGGGGTGGGTATCACTACAGACCCTGCAGCCAACAAAAGAATAATAAGGGAATACTATGAATAATTCTAGAAATATAACAAATATTGACACCTTAAACAAATAAGACCATTTCCCTCAAAAAAGAGAAACTACCACAACTCAACCAGTACAGATTTGCCAGGTTACTCATCTTAATAATCCCAGCAATAGAATCATGGAAGTTGTAAAATGATACCTTATTTTACTTTTCTTATCTTTTAAAACAAAACATAAACATTCCCTCTAAACCATGATGGGGCCCCCACTTCGTCAGGTTCACCTTAGGTACTAGTTCAAAATGCAGATTTCTGGACTCAAGTCCAGGTTTGCTTAATCCAAATCACTAAGGGTGGGGCTAAAGAAAAAGCACCCAGGGGTTCCACCGCACACCCAAGCTTGACAACTACAGCCTCAATCTCAAGAAGGCATGAAGCCCAAAGAGCCCTCTGATTGTTTTCAGAAGGTTACCTTTTATTCTTCATTCTTGTCCTATCTTTTGTTACCATCATATAACTGCAAGGTGAATGCCACACTGAAAGGACGAGGCAAGGGCGATGTAATACTATGGCAAGCTAGTTTTGCACAAAACTAAATATGGAAAAAACAGCCACAATAAGGAAAAGGGAAAATGCACACACCTCCGCATTTTTGGTTGTGTTTGTTTACTTCAATTTAGATTTCTGATTAAATTTGTTAAATGTGATAAGTTTGGGTATTACACCCTGAATCCGGCACACTGTCCTTCCATCATTCCACGCAGCTATATTCCTGCCCATGTTGTGGGAAGTCAGCTGTGTGTGTCCCCACAGAATAGTTATAAGATGATTGAAAGATTCCCACAGACATCAAGGATACAAAGTTTCTTTAATGGCAGAAGATATGAAAACTTCAAAGATGGTTATATAAAATAGGAAATAACTCAAGTAGAAGCAACACTTGCCTGATCCCCCACACCCCCCACATTCTACAGGGAGATGCACAGCTGTGGATAAACCACCCTCCTGGGGAATGAGAATTTGCTAGGCATGAGACATCTCCTTTTCCATTCTCATGGAGATCTGATGCCTGCCTGTTCTGAAAAGCTATGCCTGAGTACAAAACACCTCCAAGTCCCTCAAGATGTTTATAGCAATGTGGGGAGAAGCAAAGGTCTTTTTTCCAGAAGCATGCTCCCCTACACCGAAGCTTCTGGACAGTCTGAGGTCCATTCCTATAACTATCATTTCCAAAACATGTCAAAGCCTCAAGCACTGTGATTTCTAGAAATACCACAAGAAAAATCAACAAAAGAGAAATGATGCCATTTGGCAAAAGTGGAAGTTTAGTTGCCAAGTACTTGACAATGTGCTAAGAGGAAGGCACAGTGTTACTGTTAATTTAGGAGCTTTTGGAAAACAAGACCAAAACCAGTTTACTCTTCCTGTTTCTTTTTCTCACTCCCTAGTTAAATTCAAACAAGGTCACTGCCTTCTACAATCATATTGGCTGGCCTTGTCTCCTGCTTCATTGAGAAAATTTAGGCTAACAGACATTAACCAATCTCAGCTTTCTTTTCCCTATATATGCATTTTCTACATTAGCTTCCCTTAAGAAGCAACAAGACACAGTGGTCAGGAGGATGAACTCTGAATCCAGACTACCTGGAAACCTGCCTGCCTACCAGCTGTGTGATCCTGGGCAATTACTTAACCTCTCTGTGACTCAGTTTTCTAATCTGTAAAATGGGGATAATAATAATATATATCTCATAGAGTCCTTGGAAGAAAGACTAACACAAAATATTTTGAAAGCATCCAGAGTAGTGTCTGGCACACAGTATGTATATATCAGTGTTGGCCATCATTATTCCAATCTCAGAGAATGCAGAACCCTTCTCCTTTAGAAGTAAGCTAATGCCATTCTCACCATCTCCAACAAAAGCTGGTCCCATCAGTGTCTTCTTCCTCTATCTGCCATCTCCCCTCTCCCCCAACCCCCTCTGCCTAGCCTTTAAAGATGGCTTGAGAGCAGAGGAGTTAGGGAAGGTTCCATAGAGGAAGCTAAGCTGAAGCTGGCCTTGAAGACTGAGTAGGAATTTGCTCGAGGGGAAGGAAAGTAGCAGGGTATCAAGGGGAGGACCGGCACTAGCAGAGAGCTTTGATGTTGTCTGAGTGCTTGAGGAGCTATCAGGGTGGTGGTGGTGGAGAGTCCCAGGGAGGAGGCCCAGAGGTGAATCTCTAAGGCTGGGTCCAGCCTCAGAAGCCTACAGAGCAGGAAGGTAAACTGAATGAGTCCAGTAGGCTGGTTAAGAAAATAGGGAATGGAGGCAGCCCTAGCCTTAGTTCCCGCCTGAAAACAGAGCCTGTGACGGGACTTACTTTCCATTCGTTTTGTTTTTTAGAAGGTGTTCTCAAGGAAGGGGCATGAGGACAGGAAAGAGTGGACACGAGGAGAGCCGATCCAGGGGTGAGAGTGGATCTGGTTTCGGCTGTGGGATATGGCAGCTTTCCCCCCTGGGAAATCTGGAGAAATTGTGTAGAATTACTATGGAAGACACACTGCAGAATTTTCCACCTGAGACATAAAACGGTGGGGTGTATTCATCAGCTGGCTCTTATCCTCCTTACTCAAGGGTTGCCCAAAGGGTATTAACAGTTTCAAAGTTCCAGGTTTGCGCCTGTGTCAGAAAGGTGAGTGCATTCCTTTCTGCCTCCCAGCTGCAGCGGCAGAGAAGCAGGTGGGGCAAGAAGAAAGACTTTCAGAAGCAGCAGCCCGGGGGTCCAATACAAGGGCACTGTTACAAGGCGGAGCCCGTCCCCCAGCCAAAGAGTATAGCCACAACTTATTTCACCTGATTTAGACAGAAATGCTGGCCAATATGGCCGGGAATCCTCATTTTTAAGTTAAATCCCTTGACTTTGGCCTCTTGGTAACTAACTCTAATTTTTCTAAAACACTGTGGGGCCAGAGAAAACCTATCTGCAAGGCAAATTCAGTCCTAGGCTGCTGGTTTGTGACCTCTTCTTTAAGACTTTGATTTAATTCTATGACAACAGGATTTACATTTTTGGCAATGAAAAACCAGTGAAAGTTTTTAAGCAAGAGAATGTTATGGCCTGATTTTATTTGGAAATATGCCCCTTCTTTAAAAGCTTGGCCTTTACTCTTCAGCCCATCAGCCTATGAATTCCAAAGTGCAAGCCATTGGAGATGGGGCAGTTATGAGGTAGCATACCAATCTCTCCTGAAATTTAGCACAGGGCACAGGTTTCCCAACTGGTAGTGACTTTGCAAAGTCCTTGAGCCCAAAGATAAATTCCTGTTTTCCTCACCAGTGATCATTTTATGGTAATTACCTGCAAAAAAACATGAAGCTATTCATTCTCTACCCTCGGTCCACTAAGAAGGACTGGGCAGGAGGGCAGGTTGATGAAATGTATAATGGCACCAGCCAACAGCCATTCTGAGAGCTCCCATCTGCCAAACACAGGGAATATTTCCTAAGGCCCTTGCTGATAATACAAGCCCGTTGGCCGGAAACTGTCCTGCCAGCAAGCAGAATTTCTGTGAACAAAATCCATCACTCCTCCTGCATAGGTGCAGGAAGGGAAGAGAAAAAATAGCAGCACACTCGGCAGTGTGAGCACCAGGCTGCTGACCAGGTGAGCCTCCACCACCAGACGGAAGGGAATCAGTCCTACTGCGAAAATAGAGGAGAATTTCTCATCCCCAGGAAAGGTTTTGTCCTTACAGTTTTATCCATCTAAAACAGAACATATATAACCAAGGTGTCATTGCTTGTCTTTTAAAATATAATTCTGATACAGTACTGAACTGTTCAACTTTAGTCATGTATCTTAATTCTCTATCGAGTGTATTTCTAAGCAGTATCCTGCGTGAATAAATTCATAGCTAGTGTCACGCTTGGAAGAATTTAGCAGATCAGATACTTTGAAATATCTGATCCAGTTGTGATTTAAGTGCTCAGTTCCACAACTTTTTCACTTATTCAAAAATGCACAGTGACTGGATAGATGAATAATTAGCCTGGAGACTCCCCTGGAAGATCAGGATTTTCCCAATGACACTGTGGTGTTGGGCAGAAAAGCCTACATCATTGAACAGGCTTAAGTCCCAAGGTCTCCTCATTCGGGAAGCGGTAGCTTTGAGCACTCATAGCCCATATCCTGTCTGGGGAGCAGGTGGCAACTGCCCCCAAGAAAAGTCCCAGATTGGATGCCGCCCGCCCGTGGAGGCTGCACAGCCTGCTGAGCACAAAGCATAGGAAGCTCACCATCCTGCAGTGCACTCTTTCCCATTGCAAACATACTCTTCCGACTTTCCAATAAGCTGCACGATTTCACTCAAAATATCAAAGTTTTCTTAAGTGGAAATTTGCTGAGAAATGGTATTAATAAAGTGCTTTTTGGAAGATTATGTGGATATGGTTAGTGCTTTACAAGTGTTTATTAAGTAATTTAAACTATCACTAAGAACTAATTGTACTTAAAAAAAGACAAAGCATTTGCCCAAGTGTAATGATAATTTACCTGATGAGTTCATCGCAATCCCACCTCCCTGCTGCAGTCCATTATGGGTAAAACTGTCTGTCTTGCCAGTGGGTTTCAGGCCCAGACAAGTCCACTATGGATTCAGTGAGACCGAGGAATGACAACGGAACGTTCTTGGGGTGAAAGGGTTTATTACCCGGCTTGTTCTCCCAGCGATAGATCAAGCACTAGCATTATTACACCTGCATCCAACAGTCTGCAGGTCTGTGATCCTCCTTCTCTGCCTCCACCCAGAGCACTGGGCAGGGCTCTTATGTAGTGACTCCGTCAATAATAGCTTATTCCCTAGGGTGTGGAAGCAGTAGCCTAGCAACAGGCCAGTTACATCATCAGGTGGTTTAGGTTCAGGTGAGGATCCTGGCCATAGGAAGTTCCTTTTTCCCCACACTGTCTTTTCTGGAGAGACATCCCCCCAAAAGCCAAGCAACATATACAATGTAGCCATGGTAGTTTTGGTCCAAGCAGTCAATCTGAACCTTGGCTACTTATTAGAATCTCCTAAGGAGCTTTTAAAAATCCCTGGAGACCAATGCACAGCCTAGAGCAATTAAATTAGAATCTCTAGGGTAGACCCAGGCATAAGGTGGCTCTGGTTTCATGTTTAAACTTTCCAGGTGATTCCAATGTGCTACTAACTTTGAGAACAACTGCTCAAACTTTAACATGCCTATGAATCACTTAGGGAACTTGGATAAATAGGTTCTAATTCAATAGATCTGAAGTGGGGCTTGGGATGCTTCATTTCTAACAAGCTCCAAGGTAATATAGCAAATATCTGGTTTCTAGAGGGTTTCATACATATGTCTATGGAGATAGGTATAAAAACATTCACTGCAGTGTAGTTTGTAGTAAGAAAATATTGAAAGCCGCCTAAATGTCCATCAATAGAAGAATGAATTGTGGTGCATTCAGACAGTGGAACACTATACAGCATTTAAAATGAATAAATTATGGCTACATGTATCATTGATAAATCTCAAAAACAATGTTGAGAAAAAAAATGAAGGTATTTGCACATTATGATGCCATGTATATCAATTTTGAAAGCATAAATAACACCATGCATTATTTATGGATACATATGGTATTAATAATATATATGGAAATAATTATCAAATTCAAGATGATGGGTTTTCTGGGGAGAAAAATTAGAATTTGAGAGAGGTACATGGTGGGTTTCAGCTGAATCTACAATGTCTTATTTCTCCTAAAAATAACAGAATAAAATATGGCAAAATGTTAGGATTTAATAGTGTTGGGGAGCTCAGTGATGAGTACATGTATGTCTATTTGGTTATCTTCTATAATTTGCATATATGAAATAATTTATAATTTGTTTTGTTTTTAATTTATGTACCCTCATGTTTAATAGCAGCAGCATTCACAATAGCCAAAAGGTGAGGCAACCCAAATGTTGTCTATTGACAGATGAATGGGGAAACAAAATGCACTATAGACATACAACAGAGTATCATTCAGCCTAAAAAGGAAGCAATCCTAACACATACTACAGCATGGATGAACCTTGAAGACTGTATGAAATTAAGTAAGCCAGTTACAAATACTGTGTGATTCCCCTTATATAGGTACCTAGAGAAGTCAGATGCATGGGCAGAAAGCAGAGCAGTGGTTGCCAGGGGTTGGGGAGGAGAGGAAATAGATGTTATTGTTTTAGAGTCATGGAGTTTCAGTTTAGAAAGATGAAAATATTTCTGGAAATGGATGGTGTATAACAATGTGAATGTATTTAATGCAACTGAACTGTCGACTTAAAAATAGTTAAAATAATAAATGTTATGTATATTGTACACTTTTTTTAAGTTTTTAATTTTAAAAAATCATAATATTTATGCCCATCCGAAGAGGGCCAATAAGAGAAAATTTCAAAATCCTACAAGGGAACACCACACAGTTAAAAAGAGATCAACATGTGCTGGTATGGAATGATTGACAAGGCACATAAGTCGCCAGGAAGAAAAAAAGCATGCATGGAACGCCACCATTCATGTTACACAGAGTGTCTCTGGAAAAATACCTAATAAATTGATAACTGATTGTCTCTGGGGAGAAAAATGGTGGGGAGGGGGTTAAGTTCAGGCATGAGTGCAGGATATATCTATTCAAAAACTGCACCTGATTTTTAAAAGGATCAATACTCTTAATTATCCATACTACTGAGAGGGATGAAAAGCAATAACTGGAATTCACACCTAATACACCAATTCTGAGGGACTGAAATTTAGAGAGGTTGAATGACATACCCAGGAGCATACGGGTGACAGACCTGGGAGCAGTGATCCTGGTATGTACTTTTCTAAATGTTTGAAATACTTAACAAAAGACTTAAGATATATCTCCTTCTGTACTATCAGCTTATTGAAAAAGAAAACAGTATGTTCTCCCCACCCCAAATGAAGTCTGGGAAAACTTTTTGTATTTTACACTTTCATTTCTATACTTCCGTACTTTGTAGTTTAGTTTTTCTATCATCAGCCTCTTCCCACATGCCTGGTAACATTTGCCCCTGAATATAAAAATCTTTCAAATTTTCAACAATCTTCTTATATAAGAGATTTCTCTAGTCCTTTTCTTCCAGTATGGGACTTTGACCACTATTTTAATTTAGTTTTCATGTTTGTTATTGCTCACATAACTGAAAATGTATGGATAATGGATTTTTAAGCAAAAAAGACATTTCTTTTAAATCACAATCATACACACACATATGCATATATACATATAAATGTACCCCGACTCCCAATCCACCACTGTTCCCACTTTGCATACTTCAACAGCTGAAGCTATAAAAGAATACACTTCTCATTACCGCCTAAAGACATGCCATCTGCCCTTGCTTTATTTACAGGGAAAAACACTCTCCTCCACTAGGTGGTTTTTAGCCAAAGATCCTGCTTCAAAAGCAGTATACCAACCACCCTCTACCTGCTAACTGTTAAGACTTAGAGAGTCCACAGGGTGGCACTAGATACCTTTGGTCAAAGTCCACAACCTAGTAAACTATTTCTAGAAAACTGGGATACAGAGCCTCTAGCATTAGCAAAGATTAAAAATTGAAGCTAATATAAAAGACATCTTGTTCCTGTCTAAAGGCACAGCTGCCAGCCAAAACACATCTGAAGCTCTAATTACATACTTAAAAGACATTCAGAATGCCCAGCACAAGTTATAGACTGCCTGTGGTGGAGCATATTTCTTCTAGTGGCAAATCTGTATTTGTTCCTATGAACAGGGCATTACAAGTATTTCATCATCTTAAACATATTTCCACATACTCTCTCCTAATACACATCTCTCGCCCAACCCCTCTCCCTTTCTTTCACCTACATACACATGAATGGCATGCGCACACACACCCCAGAGTATATTTTTAGGTGATTTAAAATACGGACCCGTTAATCACATCCCTACTAAAGGACCCATAAATCACATTACATCCAACTCATAACCAATATTTATATTTCACAATTATCTGTCTTTATCTTCTTGTAAATTCTCAATTTTCAACAGTTTATGAATATCCCACAAATAGGAATAAAACTTGGTGGGTTAATCTTAAAATCAGATGATAAAAATCTTAAAACATCAAAAAAATATCTACTTCTGATATCTATGATTTTCTATCATTTATAACAGATTTGGAAAGTTCATTCTAGTCTTTTACATACAGGCAATTTTACAGGATGACATCAAAAGCTTGGCCTTGAATAGGTTTTCAGCAAACAAATAAGCCTCAGAAATGCCTGAAAAAGAAAAGTTGAAAAGCTCTAGTGGTTTAAGACTTTTTTTTTTGATTGCCGACCATTATGGCTTTCTTTTAAGCTAAAAATCTCTTGGAGATGATTTAATAAAATGTGCTGATGCCTTGAGTATTTTACGACACAGAGATTCAATGTGATCTATTCATTTCATTCAGAAACATTTTTGTGTGCAGACACAAGAATTTTTCCCACGACAGTAAGTGTATGTGCCTTGCATTCTGATTGTTCAAAGCATATTATGCACCTTCCACGTTTATAATCTACTTTCTGAAATGAGCATTTAAATTCAAAAGCATATTGCATGCACTAAACCAGAGTGTTTAAATGATCATACTCCAATAATATATTGCATATGTAAACTAAGAGCACTTTGTGAAACACCCAAGAGATTAAAGAGTATATGCCTGTTAACCTGTTTATATCCAGAACTAGTGGTTATGGTGCTGCTAAGCCCAACTTTTCTAATTTGAAGATAAATTTTAAAATACATCAAGAAAATTGAGAAGTTGCTCCAATCCCAGGCTAACTCCAGTGAGGGAAGGGATAGGATGGGCAGCTAGGTCAATTCTACTGCAAGCCCAACAGCTGACAATATTCTGCCCGAGTTCAAGAAGGTTTGTGGCAGCTTACATGCAGACAGATGGATAGTGAACACACAGCCATTGACCATCTGCATTGGTCACACTGTAAATCACCTCAGTGCTGGCAATGTACTTTTTTCTCTTATCTCCAACTCATAACCATACAATTTGCAGACGAGACTCAGAAACTGTTTTATTAAATTGAACACAAAATGCCTGTTATAATAACATCAAGCCTCTATCAGAAATCAGTACATAAGTGAGAATACACAGCCAAAATGAGCCATCAACATAAGCAGTGTAAATTTTAAATAACTTTCGGATTCCTATATTCGATATGCTGAAGAAAATAAAACCAAAAGAGCAATTCCAACTTCACAATTCACAGCTGATTGGTTTTAATCCTATGACACTTTTATCACTTCTGTCGCCCCAGAACACAGATTTCCAAAGCAGTGACTGGCACTTAATCTCAATAGCAAATACAGATGTTAAACACTTAGATGACATTTAGAGAAAATTTTAGGAAAACAACCCCATTTTCATACAGTATTGGCTGGCATTTTTTTTTTAGCTCTATCCCCTTTACTGGAGATACTGTTCTAGTGAAATAGCAAAAGCAGTTTAAAAGTTTGCCATGCCACTAAATGAAGGATTCTAAAGTCTCCCTTGGTTTTCCACGATTGTATTCTCTAATTTAAAACAATAACTGTACTAAAATGCAATGTTAACAGTGAAAGCAAAACTAGTTTTGCTTCTGGATCTAGAGCATACATCCAAGAGAGGCAATTCAGTGTCCTAGCAGATACATGGAATGCTTTAGAGCAGAGTTGGACGTACTCTAGTAAGGCATCTCAAAGCAGATACACCATACCCAAACTAAATTATTATGGTCAGCCAAGGATACCACAGGGCGAACACCAATAGAATCAACATGAAATTCTTACAAAATGACACACTAATTTACAAAACCACAGGAAGGTGCTCAAGTACCAAAAGAAGGCAAAACTATGACCAGCCACTCTGAGGAGTTTTGTTCCCATAAATAACAGATTTGCAGAGTAGAAATAAACTTTGTTATGTGCTTTGCCCTAGGATATCATTCATCCTGACACATGGGGTTACTTTTCCTTAAAAAAATATATCATGTAGAGAATATACATATAATTAGTGACATAGAACATTTATTTTCACTAGTGAGGGGGTCACTTAAGCACTTACAAAGAGTTATGAGTAAATCATGAAGGTCATTTAAATGCAAAAAGAAACCTGAAAAAACCCGCATTATTAGTTAGTATTCAAGAGTGAAGTGAGATTTTGAGCAACTGCATTGGCTTAATGAGGGATGTGACCATGAACAGCTCTTGCAAGTTCAAAGAATCACAAAACGCCTAAAAATGAAAGTCTAATTAGTAAAAATACATTTTTTTTTCATTTTAAGGGCCCCAAAGGAAGTGTTCAATTATTGTGGAAGCCATGAATCTTATTACACAAGCATAAGAATATGAATCAGGAATATGTAAGTTTCAATTCTGACTTATCATTTGAATCTTCATGACCAGGAGCAAGTCACTTATATTCGTCAGATTTTGTCCCCCCAAAAATTGGCATAAAAATAAAGGCATATATCAAAAACTTTTTTCTAAACAGTACTAGAGTAAAGCTAAAGATGGTTACTAAGGCTCGTAATTTCAACAACTCATTGTACAGTACAATCATTTTTAATCCTGCCAATTATGGCTAGAGGAAATGTGGGCAATTACAATTCTCAGGGAATTCAAAGGCTTTAGATATATCAATGGTTTCAACTTTCCAAACTACTTAATCTGTTCTTACAGAGTTGCTTAAAACAGTTAATCACCTATGGGTTTGTCTCTTTCCTCCTCCTTTCTGATAGAACAGGTGAAAGTAGAAAAAGGAGACAAGATAACATAGAGAAAAGCAGCAGTAGATTGAAATGAGGTATAAGCTGACTTAATAAACCCCAATCAGTAATTTACAGTTTTTTAAAGCTGCATAGTTCAGCAAAAATACATCATAAGAGTAGTAAATAAAAAATTCTGATAGTGAATTTGAAAAGGTATGGTCACTAAGCATTTAAAATGACCAACAACACAAAACTTCAGTTTGAAAAGTTGTCTTCCCTCACTCTAAGCATATTTAAAAACAGAAACTAAAAGGCTAAAGTCCACAGGAGGAAAGAAATGTACACTATTTGGCTGAAGCTATCAACTTCATACACGGCTTTTTAAAAAACATTTATAAACAAATACTAAACTCTAGTTAATGACACCTATGCTCAAGTGTTAAAGGAAACATATTGTCTGAAATTTAATTGAATTGTGTATTTTAAAAACCCCATGGATTGATGGATGAATAGAGGTATGACCAGATATATGGTGGTACAAAAATGTTGATGGTAGAATCTAGCGGTGGGTATATTCTAAAACTGACTCAACTCAGATGTATTTTGGAAATTTTTCATAACAAAATGTTAAGGAAAATGTTTGTGTTACTACCATAAAATTAATTTCACAGTATGTTTTAAAGACTCAGAGTACTGAGGCAATTTAGAAATTTAAATTAACTGAAGTAGGGAAATTTTTGCTTTAAAAGGCCTCAAGCCTGATTTGTGAAGATGCCTTTTTTAAGATAGAAGTAAACTAACACAGTATCATGCAAGACAATCTTTTTACACACTTCGTTTGCAAATACATAATTCTCTCTTCTCTAGAGAATAGACAAGTTTGAAAATGACCACTGGAATAAGTTTTTCCAAACATCAGTGTTTGGGATCCTCTTCCCAATCCACCATGCTATCATTCAATAAATATAAATGTAGCACAGATCAAAGTGAAAAATAATCCATGACTGCTGTCAGCCTGGGACAACTGGATTTATTTTCAGGGTGTATGATTCCTGCCAAATAATAGTAACAGATTTATTCATATCAAATTGAGATTGCATTAAGAAAAAAAATATGTATACAGAATTCACATAGCTCCTGTTTTATGAATTGTGAATAATGGCAATAATTCATCATTTCTTCTCTCTGTCAAACACTAAAACTTGCTAAAGGCACTCATATTCTGGGCTTATCAGAGACAGGGTCACATAGGACCATAAGCCATTTTTTTTGGTAGCTACCCAGAAAGGGAGTTTACAAATGATCCTCCCATTCATAATGGGAAGAAAATGTCAAACAGCTATTAGTAGAAATGTCATATGAGAAGCTATTTACACAGCTAACTGTCTATTCTGCTAGACTGATAATAACAGCTCACAATGGTAGGAGTCTATTGCCAAAAAAAGATAAAAAACACTCTTTACTACATATAAAACTCTGAAAGATGATTTGGCTGATAAAACACAAAAACAAAAGAAGATGGAATTTTTTTACATATCTGTTCAAAAGCCTGCATTAAACTTTTTCTATGCTGACATTTCTCTATTTCTAAAGTAGCTCTATAGTCCTTAGCATATGCCTCACCAAGTTCTTCAGAAAGTACTTCTAAATTCTGACATTAAAGAAACAAAATAAATTAAGTCCTAAATCTGCTATCTCTACGCCTCTCTATAGAGGTATTATGCCAAACAGTTACATGTCTCCCTTGACACAAAACTCATTTTACACAGATCACTGGACAGTCCTCAAATTGTCATGGTTCATAGTCCCAGCCAATTCAGTAGTGAAGGAATCATAAATCCCATTGCAAATCCTTAGACTCTATCTACAGAGGAAGATTAACCAGATACACTATATATATATACATATATATATATGTATATATATATGTATATATATATATATTTATCCTTTTATCCTTGTTCAAAGTGTAGATAGGTAGCTATAAGCAAGCATGTCAGTTCTACAGAACAACTGTGTAAAATAAGGTGGGAGATCTCATGCTTCCCTTTAGCTGTTTAAGTCAGAGGGACATGAAGATGACCTCAGATAGCCAGGATTCTTCATTCAATCTCAAGATTTCAAAAATCCTAAATGGTTTTCTAAGTTTAACAACTAATTAGAAGGGAAAATGTCGAGGAAGAGTTGGGAGTCGGGACTTTTTCAAAATGAATGGTATAAAATAATTATTTGCCTTGCAGAATTCAGTGCAAGAGACAAGCAGACAAATGTAATAAACAACATGCACATATTTACAACTTGCAGTACATGATATACAAATACAAGACCAACAAAGTATTTTCTGTTCAGTGTGGAGTCAAAAGGATTACATGGCACACCCAGTTTTGCAGCTTAACTTTCTGGAAAAAACACTTCAAAGGCATATGCAATCCAATCTTTTAATTGGAACACGGGATTTTAACTTTACAACTTCTTGTCCTCAATATCTCAGGAGAATTTCTAATCATTCTTTTCTAACATTGACTTGGACCAATTACACAAAATTCAAAGAAGAGATTTGGATGCTATAAGTTCTTCTTGCAGATGATTACTGAAATCTACTTAATTTATTTAACTGAAGGTTTCCATTGTTTAGGCCTCTGTTCATCCTTGTATATAGCATATAAAATGATTTAACACGATTCCTGGGGAGTACAAGGTACACATTCTAAAACACAATTCAGAGCAAGACTGTACTTCACAAAATGAAACAGAGATCACATACCACTGACAGCAAGAATAACAACAGCCTTCTTTGAAGGGAAAAACACTCTATACGGAACACATGAGTGTGAGAAATTGTACCATGCAGAGATGTATTTATTTAGCATTTCCTTTCTGACAACCTATGTGACTCTTTGTTTCACCTACAGAACACAGGAGAATATTGGAAGGGAGCAAGTCCAAAACAGAACCCATTCATAGGGATTTGTGATTTCTGGGGGGAGAATGTGTATGTAACCTCCATAAATGATCATGGAAGTTACTTATCAACTTCCTAGACTTTGGAAATTATGGAGCAAACTGAGTTATTTTTAGGCAATATGGTATCTAAAGTGTCATATAAAACAAACACATAGCTCTTTTATAGTGCAAAGAAATAGAGCAAGTAAGAAATAACACTATAAATCTAACTTTTTTCTTTAAAAGAAAATGCATTTACGCATTCATAACATCCATTAAGGGCACTGGGAGACTGGAAACCTGAATACACAAGGCCAGGAAAAACATCAAGGCCTTAAGTCCACTGATTTTTGTATATATAAAATGAAATTGTTAAGTGGGGAGAGTGGGGGAAACACTTCCTTTAATTTTATTTGCAAAAGAAAAACTGAAAGTGGATGAATACCACTTTTATAAAATGCAAATTCTTATCCACAATCTTTTATTGTTATCTGAAATACGTATTCAATGGAATCTTCTCTATGGCATCACTAAGTGTGTGTGTGTGTATATAATACATATACATATATACACACATACATATATATGTGTATACACACACACACACACACACACAGAGGGGAAAAAGTGAGATTTTTAAATAATCATAGAATCAAGTGTCCAGCACTGCAACATTAAAATCTACCAAAATTAGCAGCAAAATGAGTAACCTACTGGCCAATAAAATAAGCTCTAAATCGCCCTAAACTAATAAATTGTACTTCATACAGTACTGCAAAAAAGGTTATTATAGTGAGACATAGGTCTAGATAGAATCTCAATGAGCATTATTTCATTCTTCTGGGAGAAAAAAAAATTGCTAAACAATCCTATGTTTCAAAAAACCACCACTTCAACAGAAGAGGAACTTGATACTGTACCAGAGGTTAATCACAAAACTGAATTTTAAATATGGGTCTAGATTGTTCAAAACATGCTCAGAATTATTAGAGGAAAAGAATAATGATAATTTTCCTTCTCCTTATCTCTTTGCCTATAGAATTCTCAAGGAAAAATAGCTTTATTTTTAATAAGTAAAAAGCAATCAAATGTGAATTGACCACAGTGCAAAGATCCTGCTCATTATAAACATCCTGGTGAAGTACGGATAAGCCCCAGTCTTACCCATGTAAATACAGTAATAGATAAAATACAAGTAATGAAAGTTCATTGAGTGCTCTATTAGTTAATCTAGATATACACTACAGCTTCTTATTTTAAAAACAGAAATAGTGATACTGTTGTAATTATAAGGTGACAAAATAATCTATAATGCATTTCCATTATCTTCAAGGAAGCTAAATTAAAAAGAATGAAACCAAAGTTCATGTATTCTGGAGTAATCATACTGGAATTTCATAAACTTTTTTAAAATTCCTCTTTACCTATGAAACAGTAAAGTAGTGGTATTTTTCAGGACAGTCAACAAACTAGCAAGACAGAGAAGAATGTTAGTAAAATGTTAGAATCAGTTTACCTAAAACATCTGCCAGAAAAATCTCAAGAGATCTGAACTTAAAATTGTGACCATGATCTAAGAATGACATTACTAATGAAGTAACTTTAAAATGAAAATCAAACACATCTTTACTTTTCCTAAAACCAGCTGGAACATCTATCTTAAACTCATTGGATATTCAAATGTGGGGCTTGGAAACTCACAGCATAGCTGGGCATGAAAATGAGCTCATTAGACAAGTTAATTCAACTGGGGGGAAAAAAACAAAAAACAAAAAAAAAAAGGGGGAGGAAGAAGGTGGCATTTAAATGTGTGAAATCCACAACTGGAAATGAAGTTTCACTATTTGGAAGTCGACAAGCACGTTGGAAGGGTCTGAATCCAAGAAAACTGCATTTCAATAATGGGAGGACATGATAAAGGGAAAAATGTGGAAGGAAAGACCCAAATGCAGTTTATAACAGTATATCCCAGTGACAAGGCATTGAGCTGCGGTGGTGGCTCCAAAGAAGCCTTGAGAAACTGAAGTCTCTGCTTACCTGGTTTTTTTTTACTGTGATCTGACGTAAGAACTCAATAAAGCACTTAACATTACATAGAACTAAAATTGCAAAAGAAGATGAATTTTTCAAATACCTAAAGCTCTATGTGGTCAGGCTACTAGTGGACCAGAGTTGGCCAAGATAAAAAGTTCCTTCTCATGGGGTAGGTAGGTCACATGCAGACCAACACAACAAACCTGGAAAAGCACCGTGACCTAAGAAGCACGCTCTCTACCTTCCCCTGTTTTGACATCCCATGATACCACTGCAGGTTACGTGTATTAACATTAAGCAGAGGAATGCACTCATATCAAAGGACCACAAAGCAGGGCATTGGACAGAAGGCAAACAACAGGCAGGACAAGCTGCTCTATCCGCATGTGACAATCACTATACATATCCCAGATTCTCCATCTCATTTCTGTACCGCTGCTCGGACACCTTGCTTTTGTGTTGCTTGCTCTCTAAATGCTGCCGGAATTCCACCTCTTCGCCAGCCCCAACATTACACATTGAACAATAAAACTGGCCACTTGGAGTAACGCACATGGCCAGATCACGTGGAATTCTCTGCCGAGAACGGGGATTGAAGTAAGGACCTGCTAAAGCAAGAGACAAAAAGGATTCAAACCAAAATACTCACTAAATGAATGATGATAGCCTGACCAATTATCACTGTAATTTATAATTCTAAATTCAAATTATAAAATGCACAGATTCCTAGCTTTAAATGAATGTGAAGTTAATGGACTTTTTTAAATTACAATTTTATACAGGTTTA
Source organism: Smutsia gigantea (assembly GCA_032199065.1). NCBI lineage: Eukaryota > Metazoa > Chordata > Mammalia > Pholidota > Manidae > Smutsia > Smutsia gigantea. The sequence continues at coordinate 119,538 of JAVSCE010008772.1, read as the reverse complement.
ATCTAAAAAACTAAAGATTCCTCCACCTATTGCCAAAAGAGGTTAGGTAAAGCCAAACCTAACCTCTAAATGAAAATGTCTCTATAAAGTCAATTTAAAAAATAATTTAATTTCCAAGCATTATACAAAAAGTATAATTATGCTAACTCTTTAATCCAAAAATTCTAAGAATTTTCCTGAGATATTTATCAACAAGGACATATATCCCATCTTTGTTTATAAAGGCTTTTTTGGGAGAAAGTGGAGAAAGGAGAGATACAAAAACATGATTTGAAAAATTATAGTAATGAATGTAATGGAAAACTGTGTAATCACTAAAAATAATGAAAACTTTAATTACATGAAAATATGATTATAATATGCTATTAAATGAAACAAGGATATCACAAAATATGATCACACTTCTATTTTTAAAAAGTAATATATAGAGAGACTGGAATGACATAAAAAGTTGGTGGGATTACTGATAATTTTTTTTTACATAACTGACTTCTATATAGTTGGACCATTATCTTACTAATTTTCCGCTTTTCTTTTCCACTATAATGAATATCTAAGGGTTTTCTCAAAATTTACTTCCATTGTTTCTACAAATTTTGTATGATTACTTTCTTAACCTATAGTTATTCAGAAGTGTTCTAAAATTTCCAAACAAAAAGAAATTTTGTATGGAAATTAATTGTACTCTGGTCAGAGAACATAATCAAAACTGCCTTCTGTCCTAAAATTTATTTTATCTAATACAGCTATCTCAGTTTCATTTCAGCTAAATTTTTAAAATCTCATCTTAAAATCTTTGTCTTTTCACTGGGACTTCAGTAAATTTACATTTATTGTAATTATGGATATACATTTGAACTTTTATGAATCATATTACATTGTGCTTTTTATATGCCTCTTTTGTCTATGCTTCTCCTGCCTTTCCAATTAACTTCTTTTGACTTTTGTTCATTTCACTATTCACCTGGATGACCTCTGCTGGTATGTACTGAAGTATGGGGAGAGGACAAGGGGACTGTTTAGTCCTACTCTCCCTTCTGAAGATAATCAGCAAACACAGAAAACATTCCTGTAAGCTAGTAGTTCTAAACTGAAGGTGTGTATCAGAATCACTAAGAAAGCATTTTCAAAACACATATGTGTCTGTGCCCCATTCCAAATTTACTGACTGAAAAATCTCTAAGTCATGGTTCAGGCATGTGTATTTTGTAAAAACTCCCCAGGTAATTCTGATTCACTACCCTGGTTACAAAATACTGGCATAATCTTTTTTATATTCCCAATAAATGGGATTTAACATGGTGCAAGTTTAAACCAAATAGCCCATTTTTTAATAATGCATTTTACATTTCTCAGCTGGCAAACATAAAGGGACTATGATAAGAGACCTTAAAATATAAACTACAGTTTAAAATAAAAATAAAGTAGTGATTCTATAGCATCTCACTACGCTGATGGACAGTGACTGTAATGGGGTTGGTGGGGAGGACCTGATGAAGGGGTAGTTTAATAACCATAATATTGCACATGTAATTGTAGATTAATGATAATAAAATAAATTATATTAAAAAAATAAAAAATAAAAATAAATAAATAAATAAATAAAATAAAAATAAATAATATACTAAATAGAAAATAAATAGAGCTGAAACAAACACCAGCTTGAAAAGCCATGAGACCAATTCAATAAAACAATAGCTAACAGCAATTTCTCAGGGCTATTACATTAAAGGAAATAAAAATAAATGAGCCCATTTGAAGAATGTAGCCAAAGTATGTGGAAATCCACAGGGTACCTGAATTATTTTGTACTGTATACGTATTTCTCCTATTAGGCATCATCTTATACTCATTCCCTTCTTTCCGGGTCCGCCTTTGACCGGCCTCTGAGGACTCCCTGGAGAAAAGAAATTTTTATAAAGTGAGACTGTTAAACAAGGATCTCTTTCAGCTCTTTTTCTCTAAAGACGGTCAGTCTCACACAATACTGTGGCCTCAGAGCAAACGGCAATACCTACAAGAATGAGTTACTCTGAGCTTCTGCCAGCCGCAGCCTCTTGGCATGATTCTTCCCTTGATAGTGAGCCTGAGCCACAGCCGGGGAGCTGAAGGAGGCATCACAGAGCTTACAGTAGTCATTCTCCGTGGCCAGGATCACTCTGCCTCCTGGCTTAAAGGAGCCCATCTGACATCAAAGACACAAGAAACAAGGTTAAAAAAAAACGTGGAGCTTATTCCCTCCTTCGCTTCACAGTCCCTTCTAAGAGCTGGAAAATAACCAAAGGTTATGGCATGACCTCCAACACCCAGCTTTATAAGGAAAGGAAAGGAAAGAAATCCATTCCAGAAAAAGGAAGGAAGGAAGGAAAGAAGGCAGGCAGGCAGGCAAGCAAGCAGGTAGGGAGATGCTTAATACGGTTTTGTATTATAATCACCTATGGACCAAACTGATGAATGGCTTGTTGCTATCTCCATTGAGAAATTTTGTTAAAGTTTAAAACCCCCATTATAGGAGATGTAGGGGCAGTATAGGTAAGGCCTAAAATCACATTACCAGAAAGCTGTCTGCCCAGAGCCCAACAATAAGCAAAAAATAAGCCTACTGTTTATAGGGCTTCCTACCTAATGGAGAAGGGATATACAGACATGTATTTTAAAAATGAGCCCCTGCCCTCAAAGAGCCTATACATTAACTACAGATGTAATATAATTAGGGGAAAATAACCAGCAGATCCAGACAATTGTATTGAGACTGGGAAACGAGTTAAGGGAAACCTAACACAGTGCCTGGAAGATGGTATGAATTCAATATATATTGTTGGGCTAACTAAAAATAACAAACTAGATTTCAGCTAGATGAGAATAAAATACACAATAAAGAGTCTAGAAAGCATGTCATATTAGGACCAGCTGAAGAACATAGCGCTGTTTCACTTGGAAGGGAAGATTTTGGGGGGACAGGATAGTGCTATGCTATGAAAAAGGCTCAGGCTGTTTGCCCAGGGACAGAACCAGATAAAAACAGTCCCCAACAGGGAGGGGCAGTCCAAGGCCACAGCAGCCTTCAGGGATCAGGAGTGTCAAAACTACTCAGGCTGAAGATCTTTCTGGGTATCTGGGTATTTTCCTGTCCTCTGGTTCTATTTTTATCATATCTCATTTACCCAACAAATTCATGAGGATGGAGAACAGCTGCTATTGCTATCCACACTTCCAGGACCGATAAAATGACACAAAGAAACATAAAATTATACCTTAGTAGCTAGGAGTAGAGGTCTAAGGACAAAACAAAGTCCTGCTCTACCACTTTGCAAAATGTGTGACATCATGGACAAGTACTTAGCTTACGGAGCTTCTGATAACTTTCCAGGTGAGACAGATGCTGCTGGCCCGCGGATTACACTTTGAGTAATAAGGCCAATACCTCTAAGTTGTTGTAAGCATTCAATGAAGTCAGGGTCCATGACCAGAACGAGGCAAGCAGGTGTTTGCCATGGGCACAAAATTTAAGGGACCATCAAAAAACTCAGCCATCAAAATAAGTATTATTTTAATGGAATATTTTTACATTCAAATCTATGCCATAAAAAAAAAACAAGGAACAAAACGCCAAAAATTTAAATAATGATAGAATCAGTGACAGTGCCATGCCAAACTGTACTGCAGCCTAAGGCAAAAGGAAATCAGTAATACTTATCCTGCTTAAGTTTTTGATATTTTGTTCACTGTTGATCTTTTCACATTAATTTTGATTTCTTTAAATATCACATTAAACTATTTATCCTGATAACTGAGTGTTCTGGCTCCCTCTTAAATTTTGTGCCTAAGTCAACTGCATCCCTCACCTCACTCTTGTCCCAGTCCTGAGTGAACTAATATATGAAAAGTGCTTAGCAGAGGGCCTGGCATAGTGAGTACTCAGAGATTATTCATAACCACTGTATTGTTCTATGGACAAATAATACTTCAAAGACAGATTGAGGAGCTGAATCCATATTTCAGAGACTGTCAAAGTTCAGTAATACCTTGCCTAAAATACCTGCTCTATCTTCAAGAGTGAAAGAAACTTGGCTCTCAAGTGTGTGTCATAAAACCAGAGTCCAGCCCAAGTATACACAGCCTACCTGGGAAGACAAGGGCAACCTCAAGGAACTGTTCCTGCGGCAGCAAGACATATAGTAAGTGGGATTAACTGCAGCAAAGATATAAATGTTTAAAAATCTTTTCATTTAGCACTTAGCCTAGACATTTAAGGTCATTTAACCCAGAATTTTGGGAAATGCATAGAGAAAGACACATGGAACAGTATTTATTTCTCCATTTCATGCATCACAACCAAAGCCAATGAGAAACTCAAGGGTCACAAGTTTTGGCATGCAATAAATCCAGCACTACAATTCAAGGAGTTCTAAGTACCAAGTAGGAACTTCCAGAAACATTTGCCCAGCTGCACCTTGATGGGCACACAGATGACAAACTTCATCCATGACCATTCATGCAAAGAACAGCTCCCACTCTGACACGTGTGTCTCACCTGTGGAGGGGCCGGAACAGCTGGAGTGGCCACAGGTTCTACCGTATTGCTCATTCTGGCAGGAGGAGGACAGCTGTGTGCTGCATAGTAATTTCGGAGTTTCTTACCATGGTTTTTACCCTAGAAGAAAAATGAAATGAGTGATCACCACGGGAAAATCTGTCAGAGTTAATGTATTCATTAAAAAAAAACCTTAGAAAATAAAAGAATCACATGCAATATTAACTACATTTTATTATCTCAGAGATATGCAACACTGGGATAAACAGACCACTAGACCTTAAAGTAAAAGAGTCTCCTCTTTGGTTCTCATACAATGATTAAAGTTATCTGGGAAAGATAAGGGAACAAAGTCAAAAGAAATTAATATCCTAGGTATTTCTGGAAAAGTATCACATTTTCCAGTGATCTGTATCCTCCCTCAACCTGTTGCCATTCATATGCCACTGCCTAAATATGAATTTCATGACACCCTGATCTAATCTACTTTAAAGTCAGTAATGAAAGGGATAATCCAATTATTTTTACAAAAATAGCACTTACAGAGTATCTTTTTACTTACAAAGGACTCTCATGTGCCTTAGTTCACTTGCTGTTCACAAAAATCCTTTAAGTGGAATTTGTTAATATTATCCACATCTGACAGCTGAAGCACTGCACCTGGGGGGTGTGGGGGACTTGCCTCTGACACCTTCAGCAGGGCTGAGGAACTGGAGCCGGAGCTTGAGGCAGGCCTTCCAACTCCAAAGCAAGGCCCTTTTTCACTACAGCTCTATGACTTCAGGATGCACTATGAGCCTCTGTTACAATGGATTTGCCCCTCTCATCATCTTTTGCCTAAGTTATTATTCACATGATCGCACTGAACTGACAGAAACTGGTGGGAAGGGTCAATGATCTAAAAGCATTCTAAATGAAAGGAAAAGTGTATTATTCTTTAAACTGCACAGTAAAATTCAAACCTACAGGCAAACATTTATTCACGATCTGCTATATGCTAAGCCCTAAAAATAGAAAGGACTGGCACAAGCTCTAGAGAAGATGACAGGTATGTAAGCAGTTAATTAATGAACTAAGTTTCACCTCTTGCTCACCCTAAAGGTACTCTTACTGTAGTCCTGGTGACCTCCAGGGAATCAAGTCCAAGGGTCAGGTCTGTGCCTTCATCATATTCTAACTCTAAGCAGCATGGCACAATTGATATCCCCTTCTATTGTCTTCTATGATTCCCTCTTACCTCCCTTCTCATTCTCTAAACAGCAATGTCCAAAGCTCTACCCTTGGCCCCCTTCTCCATCTACACTCAAACTTAGATTCTTTTACCCCATCTCATAGCTTTAAAATATAATCAATAAATTGAATAAATTGGTGACTCCCAAATTATCTATCTCCATCCCTGTCAAAGGCTGAATGTTTGTGGCCTGGCAAAAATTCGTATGTTGACATCTAATCCAAACATGATGGCATTTGTATGGGGGTTGCTCTGGGAGCTAAATAGGTCATGAGGGTAGAGCCCAGTTAGTGCACTCATAAAAAGAGGCCAGAGAGCTTCCTAGGCCTCATTCTGCCATGTGAGGATACGAGGAGAAGATGGATGTCTGCAACCTGGAAAAGGACCTCACCAGAACCCAACCATTCTGACATCCATATTTCAGACTTTCAGCCTCCAGAATTGGAATAAAACTCATTCTACCTCCAGGGCTTTTGTACTTGCTGTTTGTTCCCTCTGCTTAGAATGTTCTTTCAGATCTCTACATGGCTGCCTCCTTATCTTTCAAGTTTAACTCGAACAGCATTTCTTTCCTACCCTCTGGAATGAAGACTCCTCGGAAATAAGGACTCGGTCTGCCTCGTTTACTATTCTATCCCCAATGTCTAGAACAATTTCTAGCATATAGCAGGCAATCAGTAAATATTTGTTGGATAAATGAATCAAGTATTATAATGGAGATAATGAACAAACTGCTAGAAGAACACAGTGAAGGAATTATTACTTGTGCCTGAATATGTCGGGGAAGGCTTCCCTGAAAAGGGAACATCTGAGTCATATTTTAAAATGAGCAAAAGTTTACCAACCAGGTAACAAGTGAAGGGAAAGAAAACTGTGAACAGAGTAAACAGTATGAGGAGAGATGGCCTCAGGATCATTTGGAGAAGAAGTAGAAGTTGAGATTCACAGGGGCCTTAATGGTTTTATCCATGATACAGATCTTGGACATTGGAGGCAGCAGGGAGCTTAAAAGGCTTTAAGCAAAGCACAACATGACTGGATTGCATGTGATAAAAATAATCCTGGGATTAGCATGGGGGATAAATTAAGAGTAGATCAAAGTTGGAAGCTGGGTACACACCAAGGATGAAGCCCCAGGACACTATAATATAGCGTATGATAGAGAATGAGGATACCAAAAATGATACTGAGAATGCCTTGCCTCTGAAACAAGATGAAAACCAGAGAAGGGTGATATTATGGAAGCCTAGAACAAGGTATTTCAAAAAAAGAGTCTAGTTAGATACATTATGACCCAGGAACTATCTGTCTAGGTACTACCAAATGGAAACACACATATAAGGAGATACCTACAAGAATGTTCCTAGAAGGACTGCTTGTAAAAGCTGAAAAGTAGAAATAACTTGGGTCCATCTATAGGATAATGGATAAATTGTAGTCTATTCATATAATGGAACACTATACAGTAGTGAAAATAAACATTCTAGAGCCATGCATGGCCATACGGCTGATTCTTATAACAAAATGTTGAATGAAAAGAACACATTGCAGAAGAAGTTATGTAAGAACAATGTTTTAATTTGGGGGTTAAAAACATGAAGAACTACTACATACTACATGGAAAAATGTACATGCTGCACATATATAGCAAAAGCACAAAAAATTGTGGAACAATAAATATCAATTTAGTACAGTGGCTATATCTGGGAGCACAGGTCAGAATACAATGAGAAGGGATACATGGGGGCTTCAATTGAATGGACAGTTTTCACTCTTTCAGCTACATGGCAAATACATATGGTCATTATATAATTTTTAGTACTTGTTTATGTCTAAAGGATTTTATAATTTAAAATAACACTAACCAAAAAGGGAGTAGTTTGAGCAAATGCTACTGAGGGGTTGAATAAAATCAGCATAGAGAAACAATGCTTGAATTTGAAAAGATAGAAGTCAACAGTAACTTTGGTAAGAACCATTTCAGTAGAGTAGGATGTAATAAAAGGTCATTTGGTGAGGTTTAGGAAGAGAATGGGAAATGGGAAATGGAGACAACTGGTATAAGTAACTACTGACAACAGTTGTCCTGTGATAGGGAGAAAAGAAATAGACTACAGAGTTAAAAAGGGAAATGAATCAATGGATGATTTTTTTTAAGATGGGTCTTACTTAGGCTTGTTTGCATGATAACAGGAGGAAGTTAGTAAAACAAAAGAGGAGATGATGCAGAAGCTAAAGTAAGGCTATAGGAACACAGTCCATGATAAGGCAGAAGATGCAGCACAATATACTGTAGGAGGGGTCAGCTTTAGACAGTATCAGGTATTTTATTTATACAAAGTATCCACAGTAGTATGTAAGCAGATTTTGAATTAAGAACATAATGATAATAATGGCACTAACAATTTTTGAACACTTATGCAATAGGCAGTGTTCTAAACACTTCACAAATACTATCTCATTTAATCTGTGAAATCTCTATCAAGTAGGTATAATTATCATCCCTCTTTTATACATGAGGAAACTAAGTTTACAGAGTTAAAACCTTACCCAAGAACTTCCAGATACCTAGGCAGAAGCTGCCTAGATTTGTATCTCCCCGTATGTCCTCTGTAAACAATACAGAATAAGAAAAACAAATAAAGCGACACAAAAAGCATGCCCTGCCAAAAAGCTAAATGCCACAGAATGCCCAAAAAACTGTAAGTAAAAAAGAAAAAAATCCCAGTGAGCAAGCACTCATGCTCCTGCCATGAGCCTTCACAGTAAGCAAGAGCAGTCTGACAAAAACTGCAGGAGAGAGAGAAGAGGGAATGAGCAGCAGACCTAAAATTGCTTTAAAACCACCACCAGAGAAAGTTAAGTCCACCCTAAGTTTGTAAATACTAAAACATGATCTGATAGATTAGAGCACAGATTGCTAGAAAAGGGCTTAAAGATGCACATGATATGAACTGGCTATCTCTAAAGTGGTCTTTGGAGGGCAAGAGGCAGAAAGGAAGGGAGAGGCACCCATTGGCAACTGGGAGGTGAAGGGGGGAGGAAGGCAAAACAGGAAAAGCTAGCATCCTGCAAAACAAAAAAGAACAAAACAAAAATCAGAGGACATACTAACTCACCCCTGACCACCAAAAAAAAAAAAATTATTGAAGAACTAAACATTGCTGCAGTTATAGACAAGGTTGCAACTGAATTAAGAATCTCATAAGCCACTCAAAATCCACAAAATTAACACATAAAAACTAATCAAGTCTAACAAAGATACTACCAAAAAACCAACACATCTTAGCAAATGAACACCCTCCCCAAAGGCATGAAACAGAAGAAAACCATTAAGATAACACTCCAAATTGCAATAAATACAGTCAAACAAAATTTTGAGGATATGAAAATTCACCTTGAATCAGGAATTCAAAGGGTGCCAAGAAAAATTGGCAAAGCACAGTGAGAAATGAAGGGTAATTAAACTCACAAAGAAAAAAGAAAATCATGTCAAAAATGATGAGTAAATACAAGTGCCAAAGGAGGACATACAAATGAAAATGTAATCAGAGACAGTGAAGAAAGAAAGAAAGCAATCAAGAAAATAATATAAAGAAAACATTTTTAAGGATCAGAGAGGAAGCAATGAAAATGAAAGACAAGTAAAGAAGGAATAATTTATGTAAAACTGCAGACAATGAAGAAGAAAAATATAAACAAAACTAATATTTGAAACTATAACCCAAGAAAATGATCCAAAAGTAAATGAAGACCTAAATCTACATACTGAAAATGCATACAAGTTATCTGGGAAAATTAACCAAGAACAACCAAACCTAGGGTATACCTTTTAAAAGGTATCAGACTTCAAAGAAAAAAATCTTCATGCTTTCCAGGCAAAAAGATCAAACAACCTACAAAGTCAAAAGAATTAGAATGGTACCTACAATATGCAAAACAAGGCAATAACGGAGAAGCATTTTTTTTAAACTTAATGAAAATGTGAACCAAGGATTTATATCCAGCCAACTATCCCTGTTATCAATGTCAAGATGATAGAAAAACACTTTAAAATATACAAGACCTTAGGAATTCAGTACTCGTAAGTCCTTGGGGAATCTATTATAGCTTCACTTAACCAAGAAATGACTGGGAAAACTTCAGCAAAAGGGCTGATGGTAAGTATTGTCAGAAACACAACTGTAGATCAAAGACTAAATAAAAGGTGGACATGAGGGTGAAAGATGAATGTTAAAATATTTCATGTTATGACACAATGGAAATAAATCAACAAAAAATGGGAAGAAAAAGGAAAGCAGAATAAGCTCATTGATTCTGCAGTGGGTACACCATTAACAACTGACAAACCAAACAGTAAGATAAAATAACCAACAGGGTAGTAAAATCATTTAAAAATGTATAAGTAGTAGGGGAATGAGAGTACACTACAAAGGATGGTAGGGTGCAACACTTTTCTAAGTATACATTTTTGTACAGTTCTGATTTTTAAAACTATATTGACATTTCACAGACTTAGAAGAATCAAAGTGAACAAGGATTGGAGAAGACCCAAAATGAAATACAAACAGAAACAAATTTAACTGCATGAAAAAATGAGTAACATAAACCACACTGAAGAGGGAAGGGAAAAAAGTACTATTCACATATTCACACAGTCTCAAAGTACCTCCCCCATGATACTTACTAAACACAAAAAGAAAAACAGTAACTTTACCAAAGAATACCCTAGTAGGCAACACGCTAGTAACCTAAGAAACTTTATAAAACATTATTTTGACTATATAATGCTAAAGACAAAAAGAGACACACAAATACTATCCTGTGGTTAGTAAATTTGCTTTTTACAGGGATATAGATTATCAATCCCCAAATTACTTTATGCATATTGGGGGGGAGTGTGTGTGTGTGTGTTAATGAAAGCCTAGGTTTCTCACTATCAAAGAAAGGAGTTAAATAAACATTAAGAAAAGATGGAAGGCTACAAGGAACACTGTAATATTGTACTGGAGAAAATATCAGTCTGAACTCAGTTTTCATATATGTACATACAGATAAATATAAATGTGTATATATACATATATATAGTGCTACTCTGTCACTGAGAGAACCTAGAAACAATGACACCCTAATACCACAGAGTACACACTGCACTCAGATTTTGGTTTCTAAATACCATTCTCTAGTTGTTCAAGTGATTGTACATTAATGATACCAAAATAAATAAATAAATAAGTAAAACCATTCTCCAACAAAAGAAACCTGCCTCCTTGAGGAACTGGCTGGCATGGGGGAAAAAAAAAGAAAAGAAAATCACTGATTCTTTTGTATTGTCAGAAAGCAAGGAAGTATGCAAAAATTATGCAGACATGTCAAAAGCACACAAATACTAGCCTGAAGGTCAAATCTGGGACAATTTAAGCATCAAGATAAATAATGATAGTAAGAGGTTATACCCTCGAATCAAATAAAAATCCATAATCCATAGAGATATAACAAGCTAAATAAATAAATAAGAGAAAGCAGAAAGTTCTTCCCTTAGAGTAAAATTCCAACTAATAAATGTAGAAAGAGTTATTAAAACAGAAAAACCACAATTTGGCAATCACCATGGTAAAAATCATCAAAGGGAAGAATCATCAATGAATGCTACAATCAGAGTGAAAATGATGAGAAATAAAATATTCACATAGTCTCAAAGTATCTCTCCACATGATGCTTATTAAACATAAGAAGAAAATGGTGACTTTACAAGGAAAACCCTGACAAAGGACCACCTTAACCAGTGATCAAATACCAGTGATGTAAAATATTCACACCATCTCCTTCCCAATATAATGCACAAGAAGGGACACACATTATGTCTGGGATATTCTGGCCAGATTACACATACCCTGTATCTAATCATAAGAAAACGTCAAACAAACCCAAATTGGGACATTCTAACAACTCTTCAAAAATTGCAAGATGGTAAAAAGCAAAGAAAAGTTAAACCTGTCCAAATTAAAAGAGACACACAAAATTTCATCCTGGATTAGATCCTGGGAACAGAAAAAGGACACATCAGTACAACTGGTGAAATGTAGTCTGTATATTAGATATATTATTATCAGTGTTAATTTCCTGATTTTTTATCATTGTACTGTAGTTATGTAAAATATTAACATTTGAGGAATCTAGATGACATGCATACAGGAATTGTTTGTACTATTTTTGGAGTTGGTTTGTAAATTAAAAGTTACTCAAACTAAGAAGTTAATAAAATAAAACTTGCCCAAAGCCACAAGTAAATGACAGTTAGGAGCAGTCTCTGCCTAGAACCCAAGTCACCTTGCTCATCACACCCTAGGACAATTCAACAGTATTAAGGACTACCTCAGGCATTGAGATTAAGGACTGTTCTTGATGCCTTATACATACTAACTTGCAGGAATTATTAGTACATCATTGTCATCATCATCATCATCTTCTTCATGAGGTACAGAGAAGTTAGGAAATACTTCTATTACCATAAATTTACTAAGTAGTAAGACTACAATGTGAACACTAGTCTGATCCCAAAGTCCATGATTTCATGTTCTTTTTTTTTTATAATTTATTTTGGTATGATTTCATGTTCTTAACTCATATCCTATAAAACAGATGCTAGGAAGGGGAATAGTAAGAACTCAAGAGATCTTTAAAAATTAAAGATGTGATTATCAATATTTTAAAAATTCAATATAGAATTCAGGAATACCTCTAAAATTCAAGAAATATGGGAATGATAAAAGAAAAATGAAATAAGCAATATAAAGAATTAATCCAGCTAGTCCAGGATAGAGCTAGTAAGATTACCAGAAAAAGAAACAGACAATATTATTATCAAGGAAATAGCATCAAAATCCCCCAAAGCTCAAGAGAAACAGGAGAATGCAAACTGAAAGGATATACTGGTGCTGACTAAGACAAATGAAAAAAGACCCAGACCTAGACACATCCATTCTTGTGAAATTTCAGATACCAGGGATAAAGCCTAAAACCTTCTGGGGAGTCCAAAATTAAAGTAGGTCACCCACAAAATGTTAAGAATCAGAATAAGATTTCTCTTTAGGAATACTGGGTGACAAAAAAACAAAACAAAACAAAAAACATGGTTACCAAAGGGGAGGGGTTAGGGACAGATGGAGAAGGGGATTCAGGGGCATTATAATTAGCGCATATCATATAGGGAAGTCACGGAGAAGGCAGTACAGCATGGAGAAGACACGTAAGGACTCTATTGCATCTTACTATGCCAATGGACAGTGACTGCAATGGGGTGGGGGGGACTTGATAATATAAGTGAAGGTTGTAACCACAATGTTGCTCATGTGAAACCTTCATAAGATTGTATATCAATGATACCTTAATAAAAAAAGAGACAGAGAGAGAAAAGAAACACACAGACACACACAATGAAGAACAGCCTTTAACATTTTCAGGAAAAATAATTTCAACCTGGAACTGAATGTCAAATATGAAGACACCATACATTTTTAGACAGACTCCCTCATTTCATTTTAAAGAGAAATATGTGTTGTAACATACATTTATGTTTATTATTTCTTCCTTCAAGAGATACACCAACAAGATTTAAAAAAGAAAACATGTATGTTTAGAAAACAGCAGCCCAAGCCAGACAGCAATGAAGAGAAGTCCAAAATTATAGCTGTGCAGCACATCCAGAGAGCAACTAGTTGAAAACAGAACAGAAAGATAGATCTAGGATAAAAGAGGGATTCCACACCGTAGTGTGACTGAGAGTTTGGAGAGGAAAATGAGTATATGATAAAGATACATCACGTAAGAAAAAGAAGGGAAAAAAAGAAAAACAATTAAAAACTCTAGGACATACAAAAAGCTACACAATAAAATAATGATCCAAATGTGAGATAACCAGTTCACATTAGAACAGGAAATCAGTGGGTTTTATGAAGGTAAGTCAAATGGATTGTAAGCAATAAAAAAAAAAGAGTAAGAAGCTAGTAGATGTTTTTTTGTTAAGGCATAAGATTCTTCTCATTTTTTTAAAGTGTCAGAAACACAGGGAAAAACGAATGCTTAATTCAAAGTTACAGTCCACACATGAAACAAACTAAAATGGGCATGATTTTGAGCAACCAGTGGCATTCAAGAGAGGATTATCCATCTGAACGTCTCTTTTGAACAGCACAGGAACATGACATTTGAAACAGCTCTACAGTGAAGAGTATTTGCCCTACTCATAATAATGCAAAAGCTGAGTGTCAATTTTCAACAACTGGAATCAACCTGCAAACAGGGCATGGAAAACTTAATTTGATTATAGAATAAACAAAAATGTGGTCAACCTTAACAGTGTCTGAATAAAACTACAGCTAACAGAATATGGGAGAGGGAAGAATAGAAAAGAAAGAAAAGATAGGAACGGGTGAGGAAGGGAGAATAAGTACTGCTTTTCCTTATAAGTCCTTTATTCTACAAGGCATTATTTTGAGTAAAAATACCTTAAAATGTTTTAAGGAGGAAACTGTACCAGTGGTACATGATGCCACAAAGAGATCAAGTGAGAAAGAATTAAATTTGGCCTCTAAGATCACAGATGACCTTGGAAAGGACTGTTTTCAGAACATTGGAATGGAAACTAGAGTGTAGTGGTGGGCTGGGGAATGAAAAGGAAAGGAAGACCTGAAGAGGACAATTGTACCTGTCAGAACGCTAAGCCCAGGAGAGAAGAAAAGAAAGGCTGCCGACAAGAGGAATTAAAATTAAAGGAAGGTAACTGTTGCTATTTTTATTTATATGGGAAAAAACTTAAGCATGTTTTTAACTTGACAGAGGTGAAGAAGTGATGACAGGTGTTGAAATCCAGGGTACAGGTAGAGGAATCAGCCTTGTACAGAAGAAGGAATATCTATTCTTCTGAAAAGGAGGAACAAGGTAGGCATGGCCCTAGATAGGAAGGCAGAAAGCTAAACTGAGATCCTGTCGCCCCAGCACACTCAGCCCAGCAGGCTGGGAGTCCTGGGGAGTTTCAGACACCTTAGCTGGCGACTGAGGAAGCGTAGCCATACTTACACTTCTCACTGAGATCAACAGCCTTCTATTCGTTCCCACCCCTGCCAGAGCAATAAAGTGCCCTGCGGAGCGGCGAAGTCACAGCTGCGGAATTGTGAGGCAATAGCGCCACCTACAGCATTCCCAAAGAATCTACGTCCAGTGGGCATTTTTTTGTTTTTTGTTTTGTTTTTGTTTTTTCTTTTCTTTCTTTTTTTCCTTTCTTTCTTTCTTTCTTTTTTTCTTTTTTTTTCTTCTCTTTTTAAAGTCTTAAAGAGCCCAGCTGACATACGTGGCAACTATCAGTGACCAATTCTAGAGCCATGAAAAGACAGAGGAATATGGTTCAGACCAAAATCAACCAGACAACCCCAGAGAGGGAGTCTGAAGGGATGGAAATGCACAGTCTTCCTGAAAAAGAATTCAGAATAAAAGTCATAACCATGCTGATGGACCTACAGAGAAATGTGCAAGAGCTGAGGGAGGAAGTGAGGGAACTGAGGAAAGACAATACAGAAATCAGACAAGCGATCGACGGGCTTAACAGCAGAATGGATGAGATGCGAGAGACTGTTAATGGAATAGAAAACAGAGAACAGGAGTACAGAGCAGCTGAGGCAGAGAGAGATAAAAGGATTTCTAGGAATGAAAGAATATTAAGAGAACTGTGTGACCAATCCAAACGGAACAATATTCACATTATAGGAGTACCAGAGGAAGAAGGGAGAGAAATGGGGAAAGTGTCTTTGAAGAAATAATTGCTGAAAACTTTCCCTCGCTGGGGAAGGAAGTAGTCTCGCAGTCCACCGAAGCTCATAGATCTCCCAACACACGGGACCCAAGGAAGACAACACCAAGACACATAATAATTAAGATGCCAAAGATCAAAGATAAAGACAGGGTATTAGAGGCAGCTAGAGAGAGAAAAAAGATCACCTACAAAGGAAAACCCATCAGACTATCATCAGACTTCTCAACAGAAACCTTACAGGGCCAGAAGAGAATGGCATGATATATTTAACATTATGAAACAGAAGGGCCTCGAACCTAGAATATTGTATCCAGCATGACTGTCATTTAAATATGATGGAGGGATTAAACAATTTCCAGACAAACGAAAGTTCAGAGAGTTTGCCTCTCATAAACCACCACTACAGGATATCTTAAATGGACTGCTCTAGATGGAAGCACACCTAAGGCTAAAAAGATGTCACCAGAGAAAAAAAAATCATAGCAAAGAAAGCAGACCATCCAAATACTAACTAAAGGCAAAGAATAAAACACCTATTATAGAAAGAATGGAGGAGGAGGAATAAGAAGGGAGAGAAATAAAGAAACATCAGACTGTGTTTACAATAACTTAACAAGAAAGTTAAGTTAGATTGTTAGATAGTAAAGAAGCAACCCTTGAACCCTTGGTAACCACGAATCTAAAGCCAGCAATGGCAATAAGTACATACCTATCAATAATCACCCTAAATGTAAATGGACTGAATGCACCAATCAAAAGACACAGAGTAACAGAATGGATAAAAAAGCAAGACCCATCTATATGCTGCCTACAAGAAACTCACCTCAAATCCAAAGATATACACAGACTAAAAGTGAAGGGATGGAAAAAGATATTTCATGCAAACAACAAAGAGAAAAAAGCAGGTGTTGCAGTACTTGTATCAGACAAAATAGACTTCAAAACGAAGAAAGTAGCAAAAGATAAAGAAGGACATTACATAATGATAAAGGGGTCAGTCCAACAAGAAGATATAACCATTATAAATATATATGCACCCAACACAGGAGCGCCAGCATATGTGAGACAAATACTAACAGAATTAAAGGAGGAAATAGACAGCAATGCATTCATCTTAGGAGACTTCAACACACCACTCACTCCAGAGGACAGATCAACCAGACAGAAAATAAGTAAAGACACAGAGGCACTGAACAACACACTAGAACAGATGGACCTAACAGACATCTACAGAACTCTACACCCAAAAGCAACAGGATACACATTCTTCTCAAGTGCACATGGAACATTTTCCAGAATAGACCACATACTAGGCCACAATAAGAACCTCAATAATTTCAAAAATATTGAAATCCTACCAACCAACTTCTCAGATCACCAAGGTATAAAACTAGAAATAAATTTTAGAAAGAAATCAAAAAGGCTCACAAATACATGGAGACTTAACAACACTCTCCTAATTAATCAATGGGTTAACGACCAAATCAAAACAGAAATCAAAGAATATATGGAGACTAATGACAACAACAACACAAAGCCACAACTTCTGTGGGACGCAGCAAAGGCAGTTCTAAGAGGAAAGTATATTGCAATCCAGGCCTATTTAAAGAAGGAAGAACATTCCCAAATGAATAGTCTAAAGACACAATTACTGAAATTGGAAAAAGAAGAACAAATGAGGCCCAAAGTCACCAGAAGGAGGGACATAATAAAGATTAGAGAAGAAATAAATAAAATTGAGAAGAATAAA
The DNA here is from genome assembly GCA_032199065.1 of Smutsia gigantea. Taxonomy (NCBI): domain Eukaryota; kingdom Metazoa; phylum Chordata; class Mammalia; order Pholidota; family Manidae; genus Smutsia; species Smutsia gigantea. The sequence goes on along the minus strand of JAVSCE010008772.1, from coordinate 102,215 downwards.
ACAATAGAAAAAATCAATAAAACCAAGAGCTGGTTCTTTGAAAAAATAAACAAAATAGATAAACCCCTAGCCAGACTCATTAAGAGAAAAAGAGAATCTACACACATAAACACAATCAGAAATGAGAAAGGAAAAATCACGACGGACCCCACAGAAATACAAAGAATCATAAGAGAATATTATGAGAATCTATATGCTAACAAGCTGGAAAACATAGAAGAAATGGACAACTTCTTAGAAAAATACAACCTTCCAAGACTGACCAAGCAAGAAACAGAAAACTAAACAGACCAATCACCAGTGACGAAATCGAATTGGTAATCAAAAAACTACCCAAGAACAAAACCCCTGGGCCTGATGGATTCACCTCTAAATTCTATCAGACATACAGAGAAGAAATAACACCGATTCTCCCTAAAGTTTTCCAAAAAATAGAAGAGGAGGGAATACTTCCAAACTCATTCTATGAAGCCAGCATCACTCTAATACCAAAACCGGGCAAAGACCTCACCAAAAAAGAAAATTACAGACCAATATCCCTGATGAACGTAGATGCAAAAATACTCAACAAAATATTAGCAAACCGAATTCAAAAATACATCAAGAGGATCATACACCATGATCAAGTGGGATTCATCCCAGGGATGCAAGGATGGTACAACATTCGAAAATCCATCAACATCATCCACCACATCAACAAAAAGAAGAACAAAAACCACATGATCATCTCCATAGATGCTGAAAAAGCATTTGACAAAATTCAGCATCCATTCATGATTAAAACTCTCAACAAAATGGGTATAGACGGCAAGTACCTCAACATCATAAAGGCCATATATGACAAACCCACAGCTAACATCATACTTAACGGCGAGACGCTGAAAGCTTTTCATCTAAGATCGGGAACAAGACAGGGATGCCCACTCTCTCCACTGTTATTCAACATAGTACTGGAGGTCCTAGCCACAGCAATCAGACAAAACAAAGACATACAAGGCATCCAGATTGGTAAAGAAGAAGTCAAATTGTCACTATTTGCAGATGACATGATATTGTACATAAAAAACCCTAAAGACTCCACTCCAAAACTACTAGAACTAATATCTGAATTCAGCAAAGTTGCAGGATACAAAATTAACACACAGAAATCTGTTGCTTTCCTATACACTAATGATGAACTAACAGAAAGAGAAATCAGAAAAACAATTCCATTCACAATTGCATCAAAAAGAATAAAATACCTAGGAATAAACCTAACGAAGGAAGTGAAAGACCTGTACTCTGAAAACTACAAGACACTCCTAAGAGAAATTAAAGAGGACACTAACAAATGGAAATGCATCCCATGCTCTTGGCTAGGAAGAATAAATATTGTCAAAATGGCTATACTACCTAAAGCAATCTACAGATTCAATGCAATCCCTATCAAACTACCAACAGCTTTCTTCAATGAACTGGAACAAATAATTCTAAAATTCATATGGAACCACAAAAGACCCCGAATAGCCAAAGCAATCCTGAGAAGGAGGAATAAAACAGGGGGAATTACACTCCCTGACTTCAAGCTCTACTACAAAGCCACAGTAATCAAGACAATTTGGTATTGGCACAAAAACAGACCCACAGACCAGTGGAACAGAATAGAAAATCCAAACATTAACCCAAACATATACAGTCAATTAATATTTGATAAGTGCCTTGGATATACAATGGGGAGATGACAGCCTCTTCAGCAGCTGGTGTTGGAAAAACTGGACAGCTACATGTAAGAGAATGAAACTGGACTACTGTCTAGCCCCATACACAAAGGTAAACTCAAGGTGGATCAAAGACCTGAATGTAAGTCATGAAACCATAAAACTCTTAGAAAAAAACATAGGCAAAAATCTCTTGGACATAAACATGAGCAACTTCTTCATGAACATATCTCCCCGGGCAAGGGAAACAAAAGCAAAAATGAACAAGTGGGACTATATCAAGCTGAAAAGCTTCTGTACAGCAAAGGACACCATCAGTAGAACAAAAAGACATCCTACAGTATGGGAGAATATATTCATAAAAAACGTATCTGATAAAGGGTTGACATCCAAAATATATAAAGAACTCATGCACTTTAACAAACAGAAAGCAAATAATCCAATTAAGAAATGGGCAGAGGACATGAATAGACACTTCTCCAAAGAAGAAATTCAGATGGCCAACAGGCACATGAAAAGATGCTCCACATCGCTAATCATCAGAGAAATGCAGATTAAAACCACAATGAGATATCACCTCACACCAGTGAGGATGGCCAACATCCAAAACACAAACAACAACAAATGTTGGCGAGGATGTGGAGAAAAGGGAACCCTCCTACACTGCTGGTGGGACTGCAAATTAGTTCAACCATTGTGGAAAGCAGTATGGAGGTTCCTCAAAAAACTCAAAATAGAAATACCATTTGACCCAGGAATTCCACTCCTAGGAATTTACCCTAAGAATGCAGCAGCCCAATTTGAAAAGGACAGATGCACCCCTATGTTTATTGCAGCACTATTTACAATAGCCAAGAAATGGAAGCAACCTAAGTGTCCATCAGTAGATGAATGGATAAAGAAGAGGTGGTACATATACACAATGGAATATTATTCAGCCATAAGAAGAAAACAAATCCTACCATTTGCAACAACATGGATGGAGCTAGAGGGTATTATGCTCAGTGAAATAAGCCAAGCCGAAAAAGACAAGTATCAAATGATTTCACTCATATGTGGAGTATAAGAACAAAGAAAAAATACTGAAGGAACAAAACAGCAGCAGACTCACAGAACCCAAGAACGGACTAATAGTTACCAAAGGGAAAGGGACTGGGGAAAATGGGCGGGAAGGGAGGGATAAGAGGGAAAAAGGGGCATTACGATTAGCAGATGTAATGTTGGGGGGGCACGGGAGGGCAGTACAACTCAGAGAAGACAAGTAGTGATTCTATAGCATCTCACTACGCTGATGGACAGTGACTGTAATGGGGTTGGTGGGGGGGACCTGATGAAGGGGTAGTTTAATAACCGTAATATTGCACATGTAATTGTAGATTAATGATAATAAAATAAATTATATTAAAATAAAATAAAATAAAAAAGAGATATCACCTCACACTAGTGAGGATGGCCAACATCCAAAAATAAATAAATAAATAAAGTGAGATCCTGATCCTGCTAACGGCAGGACTGTGGACAGCTTCTGTCCCCTAAGGAAGTAGACTTTGTCCATACCCAATCTGCTGCAAGTTTATTTGGAAAACAATCAGATGGAAGAATTTTTGAAAATATAAAAATTAGCTGAGATCAGAGTTGCTGATAGGCCATCCAAACCTAGGTGATAATGTTAAAATACGTGTGCCAAAATCAGAACTTGAAATGCTGGGCTAACATGGATTTTATGCTACCAATTAAGATCACCACATTGAGCATCGTAATTCTAGAACTTTTTTTTTACCTTTGTTCTGTCTCCCTTTCAAATTAATCTAATTAATATGGTAGATTGTTATTTAGCTACTAAACATTACAAACAGAAATCTATGACAAATTTTAGAAATATACTCTGAGTAGCTCTTTTTCAAACAGATATGTAAATCAGCAGATGAATTGGTTCACATTATTTTAAACTGTAGATGCCTTAGCAAAATTTATTCATGCTTTTTGCTTTATTTATTTCTGTTAATGACCTTTCACCCTAAGTGCTTCTTCCTCCGGGCATTTATGCTGCTGAAACAGTGTTATATTACCCCATGCCAGGCTCACCCAAAGTAACTTGAAGCCTGCAGATAGATTTTAATAAAATGAACATATGTTTTTCCCCAAAAGGTCCTATTTTAAATTGATTTAACTAAAGCCATCACTTTAAGACTGCAAAAATAGGTAACCTCATTAAAAATAAAACAACAGCTAAAGGTATTTTAAAGCATACTGACCAGGTTAAAAAATCTGGGGTATTAAACTAATCTATGGTGAACACCGATACACATGGGTCATTGCTAAGGCAGCGCCAGTTTAGGAACATCAGGATGTCAGGGAAAGATGGTAGTGAGCATCTATTGAGCAGTTTCCATTGTGCGTCCTGGATTACTAAAACATAACACAGTCAGACTCTAGAGTAACACTGCTCAAACCAGACCAAGAGGTGTTTACAATACTTTAGGCAATTTGAAACTTTTGCAATTTCAACAATGGCAACAACTGACTAGAACATTTTCAGTAATGTAATCACAGTGATTTATCACTTCAGACAAATGTGTCTGTAGCTTATATACAGTCTACCACTAACCCCTTTTGTCTCATTCTAACTGAAATAATGAATTTGTGGCCTTGGTATCACTGTATGAAAAACATTACAAAGCAGATTTTTAGAGTTGAAAAAAACTTTACTTCCATGGACCACTTTGTTTTATTAGTCTATCCACAGTCATTGCCATTCTGTCTATTCCTAGCTCCTGGTTCCTTGGTCTTACCCTTGTCTTCACAGCTTTTTTAAATTATTGCCTATTTATGTGCCCTTTGTGTAGTTACTGACACATCTTTGAGACTAACATCTGTTTCCCTTCTATGTTGGTTCACTCACCTCTAGGCTATGTTTATGTTCTGACTGTTTATTATTCTGATCTACTTTTGAATCCACACTCTCTCACCTTGACCATTTCTATCTTGTTGAAATCTATATTTCACTTCTAAGATCAGCTTTCTTCTATAATGTCCTAATGAAATTGCTCTGCACTTCTTTATATTAACTGTTTTGCCTTGTTCCTCTGTAAAAAAATAAAACTCATCCCTCTTTGAGAATTACCAATAACATTGGTCTCATTTAAATCTTTGCTTCAAGGTCCTAGAAACATGCTATTACTACACCCGAACTTTTCATTTTCCATTAGGCTGCTCTGCTTTATTAATACCCCTGCTTCTTCTTCATCTTTACTGTAGTACTTGGCTGTTTAACTTGTTCCCTATGAAAGGCTGTCTTCCTCTAACATTTCCACTAAAAATTCTGATTATTGAGAAGTTTACTAAATTTTACTTCTCTTTTCTTGTATTTTCTAATTTATGTATTCACTGTATCACTGATGAGCTGAAATCAAGTACAATTACTAATCTTTTTCAACTAAAAAGTTCAGAGCACACACACAAAAAAAATGTAGAATAAAAGGAAAAGCCTAAATAAATGCTGGTTCTATTTCTTGTCTAGTAAGCCTTATAATCCAATGACTCTGTTCAAATTGAATTCTATGTATAACCAGAAGCATCCATCACTGTCCATAGAGACACAAGTGATATGAGGCAGAAAAAAAGGCAGGAGGTATAGATATATTCCATGGATATATTAAAATCACACACTGCCCAAGACTTACCTCATAAAAGTAAACTACTCTTCTTTAAAGGGCACAGAAGTGGGTTTTCTCCCAAATCAATGATTTATTAGGGGCTTTATACAGCTAAATATTAAAACCTTAGAACCCAGGCTTGATTTTTCAAAGTGAGTCTTAGGCTGTAAAACTGAACATTCCACAGGAATAAATTAAGAGGAAAGCTAGCACTGAGTCTGGGATCTGATAAAGATCCTAACAGACTTCTCTCAAATGGTAAAACAGACAAAGGGAGACCCTGGGCCAACCACTATCGTAGGGAGTGGTACACAGAGGGAATGAGGGCGGGATCGGGGAAAAGGGGGAAAAAAAGGAAAAATAAGACCAGAGATGCCTTTATGAACCAATGACAACATGGGCCAAGATCTGAGATAATTAACTCAACTCTCTACAGCTGAAGACAAAACAAACTCAAACAAAGGGAACTCCCAAGAAACAACAGTGTGTATTCCCCTACATCCCAGAGAAAACAATACACCACCAAAATACTTCTGATACACTACCACAAAGTGACATGTTTATCAATCTTTAAGATTAAATAAGCAACACAAAAAAGATTTATCCGCAGAGTAAGGAACACTTTAAGTCAGAGATAGTTACAGTGCCACAACAGAAGAAATACCTGTGTAAGTCCTCTTTCTACTATCCTGTCTTATCATTGCAGATATCCAGGCAGAGAATAAATAGTCAAATCAATGATGACCCAAAAGATATCCTTTAATTTGGCATCATTGCTTCTCGGGTCTCTTTTCTCCAAAAAAGTAAATTATTTAACTTTATACAGAAAACAATCTAGAATAAAAAGAAATACTCTCTTTCTAGCCAAAATTTAATTTTCTATTGTTCTTATTGTCCTTTCCACTACCTATTCCACATGGAGATGAAAACTTTAAATCCTAGAAATAATGATCATTTCACACTAACAGACTAAAAAATTGAGAATGTTCCCTAAGAATAAAGGCTAAGGCTCAGTATTACAATGTCACTTACTGTCACTACAGAAAGATACCTGTAGTTTCCTTAGAAGTGACAAAATATTTAAGAGTCAGAGGTGAAAAAGGAAAAGCATAAGGTTCAAGGACAAAGATTATCTTGAACTGATACAAACTGTATCAGCTGGAAGAGAGTATTTGTAAGACTAATTCTTCTAAACAATGCTGCCACTGAATTGTGTTTGGTGTACTATGTTTCCAATACCTGTTTTCCTTAGGATCGTAGGTTTGTGTATCAGCATAGGTGATTCACATTTGCCTACATCGACTGATAAGCTAGGTACAAGAGGTTGAGACCCCATTCTATGAAACATGATGCTTTCTTTTAAAGTAGAAACAATATACTTTTAGTCAAAGTAACTAATACTTAGTTTTTCTTTAAGCCATCTTGATTATTCCAGACAATCAGTCATATCTGAAGAGACAATTCTGAAATGGGCAGAGCCCTCAAATGTTCTCCAACTAAATGCCTGCTTTTCTTTTCTTCCCTTACCTGATAATGAGCCTGGGCTTGCTGTGCTGAGTTCAAGGTGACATTGCAGAGTTTGCAGTAGAGCGGCTTACAGAGCTCCTCCAGGGCAGAGTCTTGCTCCCCTCCTTTAGGTAATTCTTCTTCCCCTGCCAGAGGCAAGGAAGTCTCCTGCCCAAAAGCCTTCTGTGGCGGAAGCTGCGTTCCTGTTGACCTGGCCGCCACTGACATAGGAGGAGAGGATGAGGGCCGCTTAGGCGGAGGAAGCCCCTCGTGTTGCAAGAGGATCATTGGGCAGGAAGGCCTTAGGCATAATCCAATGGACGATGAGAAGTTGGTTCTTCAAATCTGATTCAACAGCAAAAAAATACTCACTTCAAAAAGTGACCTCAGCAATTTAACATGCAAATGAACACATCATCTGACCCCTTCCTCTACTCCTCCAAACCATCTTGCCTCATCTAGGAGACTTCCCCCATTTGTTAATCCACATTAATCCAATGCTCTTCCATTAAGAACTGTTTTATAGATTTGGCTTTATTTTGCTTGGCACAGCTCCAACTGCAGTCCCTCCGGCCTATGAACATTAATAACATTGCATCTATAGCTAATTAAATCTAAAAGTCACATGGCTGAAACAGACATCAAAGGTCACCTGGTCCAGACCCCTTCCCTCAGACACACTTACACTTATACACTCTTGATGATAATCATGCACAGACAAAAGCACCATTAGCTGAGAACCTTAGCAAAAGGTCTCCTTTCCGTCCAAACTAGTCTCTCCATTCAAATGATGTCAAAAGAGTGACATAAAGAGTGTCCCTTCTCAGAATCACTGAAGTACTTCTAGAGCTAGCAAAAATATAAAGGAACTCTTGGAATATTTCAAAGTTATAATGTGACAAAAATAAATAAAGTATTCCTTCTGATCAACCAGTAATATTTAAATAGTTGAGCCAAAGATTTCTCACAGCAGAAGTTACAAACACTCTTATAGGCCACAAGCAGCCACAAGATGTACTTTATTTGGAATAGAGTGTATTGTTTTGCTTTCATTTTTAAAATTGAATTAATCATCAACATTTAAAAATCAAGAGATTCATGGCTTCTCTTGACAGAAGGATGATCGGGCAACACTTGGCATATGGTCCCACAGAGGCAACAATTATCTCATTAGGGCTGAGAGGCCCATTTCCAGGTCTCTTCTTCAGACCACCTTCACCCCCACTCAGGTCACTGCCTGAATTCACTTTACTTGCTGGTTCCCTGTAGGCCCTTGAGTTTAGATCTCCACCTCATCCAGCCTTAGACTATATTCATGAGTCCCCTATAAAATCAGAATATTTTCTCTCTCTCTCTACAGAAGGTAAATTACCTGCACAAAGTAATGTATCAGTACATATCCAATGGGGTAATGGATCACACTTCCATAGCCCCAGTATAATTCCAGTTCCTTAGTTTTTCGGCTATTTCCTTTCCCCTTTTTTTAAACAACTGATAGTCTCTATTCTGTTTCCCTCAGAAAAGACCCAATATGTTCCAATTCCTCTTCAGTTTTTTCCATGATTTCTACCTCCCACCTAGATGGCATCTTCTAAACCTGAGTATCTCAAATGAACCACAGTAGATGCTTTCAGTTCCCAGGATTCTAATTAACCCAAATTAAAATCCTTATTTCAAAATCCACTATTCCTTCCACTCTCTCAATAGTATTAAAACCTCTTGTGTTGGTCAATAGGATAGAGCTATTTTAAACTACTGAAATTTTCCATATGCAATATAAATTTGTTCATTTTATGACAATAATATACTAAAATTAACCAAGAAAATTTTGAAAACTTAAGTCTCTTTTACCACACACATGTGGAAACTTCAATGAAGTAACAACTTTTAAACTAAATTCAGGATCTGAGGGCAGCAAAGAAAATAATGTAAATAAGGGCAAACTACAAAAATTAGTTGTCATAGTATTTAACATTACTTCTGTTAATCACAATATTTAGAAAACCAATAATTTTATTTTATTCTTAAGCAGAATTATGTTTTTCATATCTCTGGGAACATAAGGAAAAGCAATACAGATTTAGAACTTTTGAAGTCAGGTTCTCTATAATCTTATAATTCCTCTCAATTATCTCAAGCAAAGATATCCAGAAAACAAAGATAGATATGGACATTTTAAAAAGGAAAACTAAAGAGACAAAGACCACTTTTTTTTTAAGTTTAACTACCTAATTATAATATTCATAATATTAAAAGACTACACATACCCACACCTGGACAGAGATGGACTAATATTAAATTGCCACAAACAAAATGGCATTTGGGAAGAGAAATGGTGGAAGAGGCTGTCAAAACATCTAGATAAAGGAAATCAACAATATGAACTAAATCAAATGCTACCAATTGCCTAGACATGCCTGGACTTGTTTCATGAAAGCTCACTCCCGCTTGAGGAAATTACAGCACATATCTCCCCCAGTGTTGCCCACAGGTTTCCATCAAAATAAAGGCCCTCCTCAAGGCACACAAGTACCAAAGGCCCCCTTCCAGAGGTAATAAAATCCCCTGAATTCAAGAAAAAATTCTCACCACCTAGAGACGTCCCCCTCAGACTTCCCCATTATGGCATTTTACCTTTTTAATTTTTAAAGAATAGTTAGATATTACAAAATTATTTATTGAAATACTTATCAATTGATAATGTCAACTCCCAAAAAGAAGACGTGCATGACAATTACATCAGGTATTTCTGTCCTTGCAAACAAAAATTAACATTAAATATAAATTTAAAAGACAAAAAAACAAGCTTTCAGTGGAAGCATGCATGGTGGAATACACAGACCCAAAGCATATGCGACTCAGATCCCTTCAACTATGACATTAGATTAAATGAAACTAACTTGATGGTTGATGTAAATAAAATACTCCTCAGGTCTTAAAAAACAATTTGACACTTGATGTGGCATAAATAAAGGATTTATAGTGGTTAATGTCCTGGTTTGGAAGGGGTTGAGGGAACAAATAAAGAAACATCAAAGGTTTGTGGTGTACCCTGTACAGAGAAAACAAATGATTACAGCTACTTTTCATGATTACACTGGGGCCTACACATCACATACCATATTAAAGGCAATCACTTTCTCATTTGGAGAAATCTACGGAGGGAAGAGAACAGTATAAAGGAACAGGTTACTGGTACCTCAGCAAACTAGGGAAGTCTGCATACTAACTGGGAATTCTGGAAATGAGAGAAAGACTGTGAACATTATTCAGAGGGCAGAAGAATGCAGAGAGAAGGACTGAGAGAGAGAAAAATAGAAAAATAATCATCTGAGGCAAGGTATATCACATCAGGAAGTCTCAAAGAATGCAGGAATCTGGGGAAGAAGAGGCCCCGGTGAACTGGCGAATGTTTTCCAGGCTCAGCTATGACGGTCCCTAATCCTAGGGAACCGTTTACATATTTGAATCAAGGCTACATCTACTTCGGCATGGCCCACATATACCCTGCATTCCTCAGACGTGCATGCATACACACGAGCGCGCACACACACGCACCTCAATCCCGTAAGAATGCCATCACGAAAGATGGAATCCCGCGTCTCCACCGGGCGGGGGCGAGCGCCAGGGCCGAGGCAGCTGCACGCCTAGACGATCCAAACGGTACACGTGAAACGCTTTAAAGCAAACATAAATAAAAGCCGCGCAAGCCTGTCACGTGGAGGGCAGACGGAAAGACGGCATTAGAAAGGAGCCGCTAGTCCCCGTCGCTCCCGGGCTCGTCCTTAATGCCCGAGGTTCCGGACCGCCCGCACTTACCGGAACCCCCGGGACGCGCCGGGAGTCTGGGCGCCGCGTCCTCCGGGGACGCCCGCCGACCTCAGCTCCGAGTGCCCTGCTCCTCCCGGCTCAACTCCGCCTCTCTCGGCGCAACTTTCTCGGCTGGCCCCAGCCGAGCACCCCCTCCACCGCAGCTGAAGGCTGACTGTCAAAAGTCAGTCCAACCGGACCCACAGGGAAACAGCTGCAGGAAGTGACTGCGGAACCGGGAGGCGGCGGAGGAGGAGACTGAAGGCGCCGGCTCAGCGTCGCCAGTGCGCATGTGCCCGGCGGCGGCGGAGGCTGAAGCTCCCGCATCCCCGGCGGTCGGGGTGCGCGCGGGACAGGTGGGGCACAGCTCGCCCTGGGGTGCTGGGCGGAGGTGGGAAACGCGATAGTGAGTCAGACGGGGGGTGCGCCACCGCAAATCCCATCGAACAGGTCCTAAGAGATGCTCATCATATACCTTGGAAAGTTGATCCAGCGCGGAAGCCTGGGCAGAGCTTCTGCAATTTTCATCTCCTGTCATAGAGATCCAACCCTTTTTCACTCCAGCTCCGCCCTCAGTCCGCTGGATACCGGTTAAGGACCTAACAAATTGTCCAGGATCCCTTAAACTGCTGCGACAGAACCTTTAAAATGCACCTCTCCCCAGGATAGAGGAAGAAGAGCGAGGCCGCCTGTTCAGTGGTCTGTGGTCTCATACACGCCCTCTCCCCTGCACTAATGTGAGCCAGAGATAGAGAAGATTTGCTCCTGACCCCTGGAGACTCACATGCAAGGCAGGAAAGACCAGGAAGAGATTGATTGGCTAAACCAGAATGTCACATCCTCTCAGTCAACCTCGACACCCTCAGGATTGACACTGAGAGATGAGCTGAAGAAATTTCAGCTCTAAAATTAAACCAATTTGTCAATTTTCCCATAGGAAGTTTCACTGGTTTTTTTTTATTGTGGTAAAATATACATAAATTTACCATTTTCACCATTGTAAGTGTACAGTTCGGTGCCATTAAGTGCATTCACATTGTTGTATGCTTATTTTTTAACCATTAGTTAAAATATCAAGGAGATCTAAGTATAGCAAGATGTGCCCTAGTAGTAGGCAAACTACGGCAGGAAATTAATGTTGTTTCTATGAAACACACTATCCAATACCACCACCAACAAACTAGATTGACTGTTTTCCATAAAAGACTTCATAAATACAATAATTGTTTAGCGACCATACACACACAACTAATGTACACAGGCCATTTCAGAAGAGTAATCCCTCATGCTTCGGTAGAAAATAGAATTTTTCTGAATTGATTCTCCAACCATTTATATATACATACTTTATGTGTCAATTTTAAATGGGCACATTGTTTTTAAAATAATAAATACTATCGAAATTCACTCTGCAGATCTTTTCCTGCATGGCCTTTAACCACTTCACAGTCACATTCTTTAGGTAGGACCACAACTGGGCCCTGGTTTACCTTCCCAACATGACCTCCCACCAATCTCCTAAACATTGAATGAGTCACTCACATTTACTCACATATATTCATGGATGGGTTCCATCCATGCCACTCACTTTCCTGCCTCTGTGATTTAGCTCCATCAGCATCTTCAGCACAAAATGCTTTTTCTCCCCTATCCCTGCATTCCAAAATCCTATCTATCCTTTGAAGCCTCTTCTTTGATGAACTCCCACAGCACTTCCTCTGAAAGCTTAATGGCACACTTAATATTTGTTGCCTCATATTATAGTTTCTTAAAAAGATGACTAATCTGCACTATAAACACCTTAAATGCAAGAAGGATACATGTCTTGGAGTTGTCAAATTTTATATTTCAATGTCTTATGCAGTTTTGCATGTCAGGATAAAAATCTGAAATATTAATTGAAGTACCCCACCCTCTAACTCTGCACACGCACATACATTTCCATGTTCTCTACTCCTGGCCTTAGCTTTTCCCAGACAGCTAGGGCATTTCCTTCCCTGACTCAGGGAGAAAGAAGAAAGCAGTTCTCAGATGTTTGTTTAATAAGCATTTGAAGTTCATGGTAATGACAATAGTCTCATAACTCAAGGTTTGGTTTGGAATAGCAATACTTCATGAGTTTCAGCTCCTAGAGAGCTGAAATTTTTAAAAATTAGACCACAAACAATGTATTAGCTTTGCTGTAAAATCAAACAACCCCAAAATCTCCATGGCTTATGGTCACAAAGATTTATTTCTTCCTTATATTACATGCTGTGTGTCAACTCCATGGGTCTTCTTGTTTCAGGTCCCAGGATGAAGAAGCTGCCCCTATGTGACTTGGCGATTCCTATGGCAAGTGGAAGCAGCCAGAGAGCTAGTGGAAACAGTGAGGCCTCTTAAAACTGCTTTTCCAAAATGTCATGACATGTCCACTGAAATCCCATTGGCCAAAGCCCTATGTATGGTCAAACTCTAGGTCAGTGGAGAAGTTTACTGTTTTCATAGGCAAATCACATGGCAGTGCTTATGGATTACAATGAGCAGGGGTATTATGGGTGGTGGCAATTGTAAATAACAATTCAGTCAGCCACCAACACAGGGAAACCAATCTTCTCACCCTGGAGGTGTTGGTGTGCATCTCCAAGAAGGGCCTTATATTTCCCCCCATGGTTCCTGGGATTAGCTTCAAAGAATCCATGGGCATAGAACTAATAGAGCCCCCACATGTGTTTTAAGAGTTGAAGAGAGAGATCTGAGCTCTATTCCTAGAGGGGCTCAAGGTCCTAGGATTTTTCTTTGATAAACCAACAGAGAGCAGCATGTTAGCATGAATTATTCAGTCATGAAGAGCCAGAGGAATGCCTCCAAACTGTTCTTTATTTAGTATTTATGGAATTAAAGACCATTGAAAGGGGCTGAGAGAGGACTGTAGATGGTTGAAGGGCTTAGAGGTAAGAATGAGAAAGGACCGAGTTGAGTACATTGATAGGTGTTCCAAAAACAGTGGAGAAGTGCATGAGCTTCTGAAGCCAAAGCCAAGGGCATTTACAACTGATAACCACTTTCTTCCCTTACCACCAACCTCTCCACCCCACCCTACCCTCTACCCCCGCTCCAAAGAATTTAGAGGCCTCCCTCAGAAGAACAAGGGGGAGTCAGATCATTATAAAGTGATTACATTTTAGTGATTTCGGGACAGGAGAAATCTGTGAGTAACAGAAGTTCATGTGGAATTGGCTAAATTAAGTTTTCTGTCCTTAGGAAGAGCAAGATCTCAGCACTGAGATTATTTTTCAATTTTTTTTCAAATATTTTCAATTTTTTTTAATAATTTTTTCTACTCTTGAATTTTATGACCTGATATAGCATAACTAGTGTACTTGTAGCACCATGGTTAATTGAATAAATGGATGAATGAATAGATGAATGAATAAGGTATTTCTGTTCCCTCCCCTCTATAATAGGGATTATAGTGCCTGACAGTTGTACTTCCTAGGAATGTTGTCTCTTTGGTGAAACTATTATGTGGGAAACTCTGAATTTATCAGGAGGAAACTCTCATATTAAAGCAAGCATAATTATTTTTCATTATGCTAGATCCTATATTGAGAAAATCTACATTTTCTATTAGTTTATTTACCATGAAGATGGTTATACACTTTTGGTGTATACACTTGCCTTTTGGGAATCTAAGCCAGAAATTCTCGTGCTGCACTCAAAATCAGAATGAGGAGAAATGCTCATTCTTCTCCATGGACTCATGCAATTTGTTAGGTCAGATCCCCTCTGGAATGTGAATTTACATCATCCGTTGAGACTCCACATCCTTTACTCTCGCACCCAGGCCATGACGCATCACATTTTCCAGATCTACTTTCTCTAAATCATCAAAGAAAGCCTCCAAAATTCTTTGTCTCTGACACCAATCTTTGCTTGTCAACACAATCCTTCCTTTACAATCAAAGCATAAATCCTTCCTTTACAATACAACAGAAATCTTAAATCAAGCAAAATAACCTCTCAGGCATTTTAATAACATTTTAACATTTTAACTTGAAAATAAAATGTAGAGGAATAGTGGGAAGATGGCAACAGCAGTGGCATGATTTTTTTAACCTCTCTGAATTCTCTGATTTAAAAAGTAGAAAAAGTAAGCAGCAAAACCAAAAGTCTACAGACTGCTACTACAATGAAGTATCCCCACAACCCCAAAACATAAGCGATGATAGGGAAAAACCACCAATAGTTACCAAAACTTTGTGGTGTCAGCAAGAGAAAGCAGAGTAAAACAACAGGGCAACTGAGAGACTGATAATACCAAAGTAGCTGATAAGGACTCACTGGAAAGCTCAGGGCCAGTTTGGAAACAGTAGCTGAAACAGAGCACAGCTTTGTATATTCCAAGAGCAGATGCATGCAATGGGTACATGGTGAGTCCTGAAGGGACTACAACAGTTTGGGGCCCAAAACCTCTCAGAGCTAACTAACCCAAACTCCATTCCCAAACTCAGAAGAAAATACTGGAAATAGAATCCAAATGATAAGAAAACAGGAAAGAGAAGATCCAGAATAGAAGGATCCAGGAGATCTCGGAAAGTAAGCCAGCACCCTAGTAAGCATTACCAAGGAAAAGAGAAGAGTGAGCTCTAGTGTTCTGAAGTCAGAAAAGTATATTAAACCACCCAACCTTCAGGTTATGATCAGACCTATAGAGTCAACTGCCAGCCTGCGAGAAACAGAGAGAGGAGAGAAGTGTGTTAAACTATTCTGTGGGAATGCACTCACTAAAAGCCAGGCTGTAGGACTAATGACCTGATTTCTTAAACAATTAAACTATACTGTCAGAGGGGAGCAGGGAACAAAGGAAGATATCTTTTTTTTAAGTCTTTAATCTGCAGGTTGACATTTCCCTCCAGAAACAAGAAATCTCTGTAGAAACAGGAGCACCAAAGTCAAGAGAAGATTGATACTGCAGCTCAACCAGTCAGCTGGGGAAAAAGCAAATCCACCCTTTTTCCACCCTCCTGTTCTATTCAGTCCTCCCTGGATTGGATAATGCCTACCAACATTAGGAGGGCAAGTCACATTCACTCAGCCTACCAATGTTAACCTTTTCCAGGAATACCCTTGCAGACAGCCTGAAATAGTGTTTAACCAGATACATGGGCATATCATGATCCAGTCAAGGTAACGCATAAAATTAACAATTACAGTGTGTGAGATAATGAATGCTGTTGTAAGCCACTAAATTTTGGATAATTCATTATGCAAAGATAATTAACATAAGCTCCCCATTTTTTAAATTCTTTAAATTATATCGGTTACCTAAATAACTACAACAAATATATATATATAATTACTCCTTTTATTTAAGTTTCCTTGCCTGTTCTTTGTCATTTATGCTTCCTGATTAATGTTAGAATCACATCAGCAATTTCCCTAAGAGAAACTCCCACTGTGATTTTAATCTGAATTGCATCAAACCTGTAATTTAATTTGGAGAGAAGATATATTTTTATAACATTCACTTTCCAGCCCTTCTACAATGAACCAAGGCTTATATGTCCTTCACTAAAATTTTGTGATTTTCTTCATCATAGGTACAATATTTGATATATTATTACTGTTTTTAAAACAGATAAAATACACTCTTTTGCTTTAGTGAATAAAATATTTTCTTTTAAGTAATTATTGCTGGCATATAGAAAAATCATCGAAGTCTTGTATTATAGTCAAGTATTTAAACTAACTTTATTTTCTGCTTATATTATTACTAGACTAGTACACTCTTCCTTGTGGGTGGATCTATCAATATATAAGAAAGAAAATGAATACTTCTAATATCATGGCCATCATATTCTTCGGTACCCTGTGAGCTGTCAGAATTACCCAATTTAGGTCTTAAGATCTACAAACAGGGAGATAATTACTTTCCTCAAATCTTTGTATTTTTTTCCTGACCTAATATCCTTTTCCCTTCACAACCTACACAACTTCTCTGCCAATTCTAAAATCACTGGAGTTGATTTTTGTTTTAAAAATATGTGTGCCTTATTCAGACCAGTTAGCCTCCCTCTGTTTCTTTGGCATTGACATCACTAATGTGAAGTCAATTTTGCACACCCATTATCACAAAGAAAGCCAAACCATACTTTTCCTGACCCTTCACCCTTGTAGTCACTACTCATAGAAATACTTATTCATTATGCATCCATATATTCTTCTTTGCACCATTTTGTGTATGTATTTATCAGTGCTATCCAATAACGGGAAGAAGAATGCATTATTTAATGTTGCAAAAAAGAAACAAATTTGTAATAAGAACCTAGTCTGCCAGACACTGTACTAGTGGCTTTATAATCCTTACAACTGCAGTGAGGTAGGTATTAATTTATCCACATTATAGATGAAGGAAATTATTCTGAATTCTTAGATTGTCATTCAGAGTTGTTCAGGGTAGGTCTCTTGGACCCCAACGTCTTGCTTTCCACTCAATCAGAGCTCCTCAAACTGTAATATGCACACAGATCACTTGGAGATCTTGTTAAAATGCAGATAATATCTCTGTGGTTCGGAGTAAGGACTGAGACTGCATTTCTAACAAGCTCCCGGTGATGGCAATACGGCTAGTCTCTATGCCACATTTGAGTAACAAAATGTAGATAAATAGAATGTAAGACAATCTGACTCACTGGAAAGAGTACAGACTTTGGAATTAGATCATCTGAATTCAAATTCTGATGCAGATACTTGCTAGCCTGCTACCCTAGCATGGATTCTTTCTGATGTCAGTTCCCAAGTCTGAAATATGGATAAAAAATAATGTACATCCGGTACCTGACACATAGTAGAGGCTTAGTGCTGATTTGTCTCTCCTTGGGAACTTAGCATACTGCTATAAACCTTGTTAAGTGTCGATATGTGTACTTCATGGTGGCAGTGACAGAAGAACAACTAAAACTGATCTGAGCAGAAGAAATGGAGGATCTTGGAGATTTCCTAGTAGCCCAACAATGGAAGAGGCAGCTGGGCTCCTGGAACTAAGGACTCAGACGCTGCCCAGAATCTCTCTCTAGGATTTGTTTCTCTCTGAGAGTGAACAGGATTCACTTTCACTGCACTCTTTTTTTCTCACATGTTGGAAAGTTGGATGCCAGTAGTTCCCAAGTCTAACAGCTTTAGACTTCCACGATCAGAAAAGCCTAAATCTCAGGCTCTGTCTTCCTGCTCCAAATTTTAAAACCCTTGAGCCAGAATTTACTTGGACAAGAGTGGGTCAGATGACCACCCTTAGATCCATCCTCTATGGTCAGGGGGCAGAGGCCCCAGAAAGCTGATATTGCTGAAGTACTGGCTAGTTCAATTGGTCATTTGGTGACTACTACAGTGAAAGGCACTGAAATGTCAAAAGGGAGACCTGGAGCAGGGGTCAGGACCCCGCAGTCATTTTCCTGATTGTAACACTCACTTCCTAAGTGACTGTGGATGCATCGCTTAATCGCCTGGGACATCATCTTCCTTATTTGCATAATAAGTACTTTGGATTAATGATATCTGAGGTCATATCCAAATATAAACTTTTATGAGTCTATAAATATAGGGTAAAAATATAGAATTCCTTCAAGTTTAAATGTTAGCATCTTACAAAAATCTATCCAAAGGCATTATCTTCCATCAGTATTTTCCAAGCTATTGAAGAATGAATGGCAAGCATCCCCACCAAGGTCCCTGTGAACCATTCCAGCCTAGTGTTCTTTAACATCAGTCAGTGTGGCTCACAAGTCTCATTGGAAAGGAGACAGCACTCAAAGTGAACAGAACTATTTGTGGTTTGTTACAACCTGTCCCTGGCCTTTACTGTCAAATTTATTTTTCTTTTTGAGCAGGATAACCCCACCCTCCCTCTGCTTAACAAACAGGGGCTTGGAAAACAGCAACCACAGGTAATACAAACATATCCGTGGTTGAAATTTCAACTGGAAAGGTATGAATAGAAAAAGTCCCGTTGACTGGTTTCCAAGAAGGTCGCTGTTACTTTAGGGGATGGTATCATCTCATTCATGTCTTCATTTAGCAAATACCAGTTGAGGGCTGCTCTGTTTCAGACACCATTTTAGGTGCTAGGGACACAGTAGAGAATAAGACAAACAAGATCTCTGAGTTCTTGGTGCTTACATGCTAATTAAGAAGATAAATAATAATTGCATGACAAAGACATAAATAAAATAATATCAGAAAGCCGTAAGTGCTGAAGAAAATGTGATTAAAAAAAAAACAGACTAGGAATGGACTAATGGAAACAACCTGAAGCAGAGTCATTAGGGAAGATATTTCTAAGAAGGTGAGAGTTTGAACTGAGGCCTGAATAAGCCGGAGTCTGTTGCTTGATGATTTAAAAGAAAAGCATTGCAGCTAGAAGGCAGGAAGTAGCAAGCTATGTTGGAGAAACAGAAGAAGTCCACTATGAATTTAAAAAGAGTGAGAGGAGATGATGTTGGAGAAAGAGGCGAGGCCAGATCATGGAAGCCACTGTTTGGACTTCATCCTAATACAACAAGAAGGTGTTTTATCTTTTGAACAAAGAGTAACATGAACTGACTCTTACTTTTATGATCATTTTATTAACCATGCAAAAAATGGCCTGCCGTGTTGGATTTACTCCAGAAATGTGATATTAGTCTAACATTAGAAAACTAATAATGTACTTAAGCATATTAGCAGATTAAAAGAGGAAATCTGTGGTAATTTCAATAGATGCAGGAAAAGCATTTCATTAAAAATTGTCACTATCTAGTCATGATTTTAAAACTAGCACTTCCAGTTTCCAATCTGGCATGTAAAAAGCTTGCAAATCACCATCTCATCCTAATAACAAGTAAAAAACAAGTAAAAAGTTGAATAAATTGAAAAATCAACAATTCTTCTTGGAGCTGAAGAGAAATGAGGCCACAGGGTAAGTCACTATTTCAGGTCCTTCCCCTTGGGATCTGGCCACTTCTTCAGTCAATGGATTCTAGACTTGAGAATTGACCCAGGACTGGGCAAAGTATCATATCTTATTTTAATATTGAGATAAAATTCACAATAGTATTCATTATTTTAACTGTTTTAGAGCATATAATTCAGTGATTTTTAGCGTATTCACAATATCATACAACTGTCACCACTAACTCCAAAATATTTTTATTACCTCTGAAAAGAAACCCTGTACCCATTAAGTAGTAGTGACTATTGTCCATCCTCCCCACCTCCCACTCACTCACACCAGCCCCTGAAGATAATTAATCGACTTTCTATCTCCATGGATTTGCCTATGTAGACATCTCATTTTAATGGAATCGTATATATGTCACCTTGGCTCACTGCTCTTTAAAGGGAGATACTCCTTAGCCTCCTGCTCATCCATTGCCACTTTCTTTTGATGATATGTATTAAACAGCACCCTCATAGTCTGCTCATCTATTCTGTCCCTAGGGATGCCATGCTACTAACTGTCTCCACAGTTCTCTATGCTTCAAGCTCACTGCTCTGAACTCAACATTTGTGTGCCACACCCCCTCCCAAATCCGTATGATGAAAGCCTTAATGCCCAATGGGATGGTACTGGGCGATGGAGCCTTTGGGAGGTAACTAGGTTTAAATGAGGCCATGAAGGTGGAGCACCCAGGGGATTAGTGCCCTTGTAAGAAGAGGAAAGAACCAGAGTTTCCTCTGTCCACCATGTGAGGATACAGCAAGAAAGTGACTGTTAAATCAGGAAAAGAGCCCTCACCAGAAACCCCCATGCTCACACCCTGATCTCTGACTTCCAGCCTCCAGAACTGTGAGAAATAAATTTATGTTGTTTAAGTCATTCAATGTATAGTATTTGTTACAGAAGCCCAAGCTAAGACTGCTGCCATTCTAACTTCTCCCAACATTACAATAATTGCAACTCTCTGGCTTCTGGCAGAGAAGCAGCACCCCTGGCCTCTATCATGAGCCAAGCTCTGTGACAACCTCTCCAGCAAACAATCACAGCCTGCAAAGCAGAGCCACCACTGACCTTCTTGGTGATGCCCCTATCACTTGTACATTCATGATGGCCTTAGTGCATAGTGTGTACTCTTGAGTCTTGGATTATAATTCTATGGCAGGTTTTCTGGCAGTGTAAACATATAAATAACTTCTAAGCTTTTAAATTCCTTCCTCCATGATAAACCATGGCAATCCAGGCATTTCAGTTTCATTCAGCAATTACCATTGCCTTCTTAAAGCTTCAAGAGTCAATTCCAGCAATGAGTTTGCACCATCATCTGGAGTCCTTTGTCAGGATCTTAAATCTCATGTACCAAGAGAGTGATCCCAAGTCAATAACCTCTTCTTTATCCATTCTTAAATTTTGGCCACTTTGATCAAGAACCTTCCCTGGCTCCTGCCAGTATGTGCTAATTGCTGCAGCTCCTTTTCAGTACAGTCTCTTTCTTCCCAAGTTCAGTATATCATTGGATGGGTTATACTGTGACTTAATCTCAGTTATTGGCCTGAAATCCAGGAGAAGAATCAGGGGTAGATCTTGAGGCAGCCTCTGTTACCTTGCAGAGGAAAGGCCTCTGGAGTGTCTTCTCCCATTGGGAGTGGGAGATTAGAGAGCTAGCTCTTAATGGGGTGTGCCACCTCTGCAAGCTCTGAGGGTTTATAGGAGTCTGGGGATTGAAAATCTTTGGGGTTATCCAATCCACACCAACGTCCTCATCCCATGTGTTGGAGACCCGAGTTCCCCAACCACAGCCCTGACCTTGGCATAGCAGTGCTGCCTTAGCTAGCAGTCAGTTGTCTTTGAAGGTTGATGACTCAAACTATTAAGTCTTAACTATGTTTTTCACCAATTCACCAATTTCTCAGTATAGGAAATAAAGTCCTTTTGTAGTTACAAAGGGGCCCTTATGACCTTTACACTTGGTTTGCAAGTATTTATTAAATGACCTCAATATTCCATTATCTCCTTGTAGAACATCAATGCAACTTAATAATGGTAGGCCAATTCTGTGTATTTGTATGCATTATCCACCCATCACCACCCCAGCATTTTACAGAAGCTTGAATTATTGCTAACCAAGGTGTTCTCCTCCACCAGAACATTTTTCCAAGTCACCACTGGTGAAAGTGTTAACAATCTGGCTGCCATCTGGTGCTAAAACTGTCCTTGCCTCACATTCTACCTGGGACAGGGCTGTTATTGCCAGCCTGGTTGTGAATGATGCAGTCCCAAATCTTCACTGCTGGTACCTTACTGCATCACTTCAGGCGCTTGGGCAGGCAGACACTCATGCTACTATGAGGAGTGCAAGAGGTTTATGGAAGGGTGATGTCTATGAAAGTTAAAGGGAAAGAAGAATTGGGCAAGAAAAGCCTTCAAAACACAATGCAGATCTGACAATCTCGGCCAATCCAATAAAAGGAGCTCCAGAATGAAAACTGCCTATCAGAACTGTTGCATCCTACTTTATGTTGGTTTGAATATAGAAACAATTAGTTACTGCCAGGGAAAAATATGTAAAAACATGTCCTGTGGTAAATGGACAAAATGCTATAGCAGTCAATGCACCAGTTTTCAAAACTGGATTAAAGTTCCTACCAAACATGTTTTAAATTTCTTGTCAGTTTTCTCCTCTTGAAGTAACAATATTTTGGAGACCCCAGAATCCCATAACTACATGGATAGAGGTGACAAGAGGTTTGTTTGTAGGTTTGTTTTTACCACATTACAAGCTATGAAGGCAAATCAAGTGGAGATGCTCAGAATGCAGCTACAAAGATAACAGGGTGCAAGCAGGAATTTCAGGCTAATGTCATACATTCTGTGGTAATCAGTCACTAATGACACAAGAAAGACTAATAGGCTCCTTAATCAAGGGTCAGTATATTTTACAATGTTGGGATTACTTATCAAACACATTTTCAGTGAGATTTTATGATTAACATGAAATTATCACATGTAAATTTGAAAGTGTCAAATGATCCTTAGGATCAACTTTCTTCACACACACCCCAAAACTCATTTTTCATTGAAGCAATGCTATTGTTGTCAGTAAATTCTTTCACATTTTATCATTTTTACCATCCAGTTAAACTAGCAAGTTAAGAGGCAAGTTTTTCAATGAAATGTTCTCAGTAAATGATGTAGCATTAGCTAATAAATTCAGGAGCTAAGCACCCTCACAGCTTTATATGTATTAATTTCACCCCATATATTAATTTTTAAGGTGCAATTCTGTTCACGAAAAACTCACCCTCTCACTGAAAAAATTTTTGTTTGCACTTTGCAAATAAACATGACTTCACAAATATTCTTATTATAAATAATAGAAAACAAATATCAATGAAAAACTAGACTAATAATAATTTATCTTCAACATAATATGGTATATTTGTTTGAGTACATGTTTTGAGCATATGATAATGTGTCCTTCAGTGATATATTTCAAAAAGGCCAATTGTCTCAACTTGGATACCAAGTCTGAGACAAAACAAAATTTGGCCAACTTACATCACCAAATCTTTACCCAGTTTTCTCTTATTCAAATCTTTATTGTCCACAAAAATTCTGAAACTAATTTTAAAGGCAGCTTTATTTATTTCATTTTTGTTTAAATTTTTTAGCGAGTTTACTTTATAATTTGTGTGGTTACTTTTTAAAAGCCACTGAAATATGGGTGGTTTTATGTAGCTACCCGGAGTTTACCCTCATAAGTCATACTAAGGATGAAGCTATTTTGCACCCTCAAAGTAATAAGACTCATGCCTGGAGAAGCATCCATGGCAGAGACGTCTTCTGCTTACCAATTATACATGTGTTCTTCCACATTTCCTTAAACACATGCAGTTAAATAAGTCCATGTGACTTGTTTTGGGTTGAGATCAAGTGAGAAATAGCTATTGTACTGGTAAGCATGTAAGATTTTGAGGTTAAATTGCTATCACATATAACCTGGCATCTTGAGTATATTCTACACATTTTGATTAACTGCTGCTTCTTACAGCTGACTCTGACGACTGAATGAAGTAATGCTAGCTCTTCTTTTTTCTGCCAGTGAGGGAGTCTTTAGGGATGATCCATTTGCTCACAACCTTTGATCATTTCAGTGATTTTCTTTATTTCAGTATGAATAATTTACATATTCATAGGTTTTAAGCCTATACATCAAAATTTTCATTTCATTTTCATTTTCATTCACCCACCACCAATGGGTAGCCTTAACTGAAAATACAATTTTAAGTATATAATACATTTTTAAGAAGACAGAGAAGCATCATA
This sequence comes from Smutsia gigantea, assembly GCA_032199065.1. Lineage (NCBI taxonomy): Eukaryota > Metazoa > Chordata > Mammalia > Pholidota > Manidae > Smutsia > Smutsia gigantea. The sequence continues at coordinate 78,267 of JAVSCE010008772.1, read as the reverse complement.
GTAATTTTAAAGCATAATTTCAGATATATTTGCATGACTCACTGCCATGGGAAGTAAAACTAAACGAAGTTTCATGTTTGTAAACCAAAGATGTGATTATTGGAAATTATGTAAGAAGCTTTGCTTTTTGTGAGAAAACTTACCACGTATAATTAAAATAATAAACACATAAACAAATACACACAGGGATTTGAAAAGAGGCCACCTCATTCTTCAATATACCAAATGTGTGAAGCTCCACAGAATGAATGAGAAATCACACAGCTCAGTTCTAAGCACTACTTTGGAGTCACAGCCATGGGTAGATAACAGGGAGGAAGTGGGCTCACAGCAATGACACAGCCAATTAGGAATGGCTGGGGGTGGGGGAGGTGCAAATACACCTGGATTCCTCAATGACACAAAAGTCCAAATTTCCCAGTAATTCCTAGTATGTAAAAATATTAAAATATATAAAAGCTGAACAAATGTAAAACAAAAAACTGATTAAAAAATACCAACATAAAGCAATATAACTGATCATTTTTCTTGCATCCAGATTTATGTCACAAAATGTTTTAATAAAAAATATTCACAACTTTCCTCCAAAATCTTCACATAAATTTAATGCTTCAGAAAGATAGGATGTTAATTCTTTGATTTAAAATATCCCTAGCACATTAATATGTATAATCCTAAGGATAAAATTGCCCCAAATTAAGAGGCATCGCTCCAGTTTCCTTATTTATGCTTAGTACCTCTGAACACTTTGAATTTTCACTGTTCAATTTCTCATTTCAGTGTTTTCACTTAATGATATTTTATTTATGCCATCAGTATACATTAAGGGGTGTCTTAGTTTGGGTTGCTATAAAAGAATACCAGAGACTGGGTGACTTAAACAAGAGAAATTTATTTCTCACAGTTCTGAAAGTTTGGGAATCCAAGATCAAAGCACCAAGAGATTCAGTGTCTGGTAAGAGACCTCTTCCTGATTGCTGTATCCTAACATTGCTGAAAGAGAGCAAGCTCTCTGGTCTCTTTTAATAAGGGTACAGTTTTCTTTGTGAGGGCCTCACCCCCACCTCATCTACCTAATTACCTCCCCAATGCCCCACCTCCTAATATCATCACATTGGGAGTTAGGACTTCAACATAAGAATTTTTTTCAACGTAACAATGATTCAGTTCATAACAAAAAGCAACATCAAAACATTCATATATAACTCATATTAGAGCTTTTCTAGGTATATTGTTGAGAGCATTTTCTAGAATATAATATAATGTCCCCTTTATGCAGTTCCATGAAATAAATTTCTTCCATATCTCGGTCCATGAAAAAAAAAACTTTCTTATTAAATTGCTTTGTTTTTTAAATTAATAACTAAATCTTTTAATTTGATCATTGTGGAGCCATCTGCCAAGACAGCTCCTCACCTCAAGATAGGCACATTTTTGGGTGGTTGCATCCCACAATGCAACAGGGTTGGTCTGTGTCATCAACGAATACCATAGAAGTGATGGTATCATTTCCAAGACTGGATCATACAAGGCAATATGGCTTCCTCTCTTGCCTCCTCTCTTAAATCACTCACTCTGGGAAATCCAGCTGCCATGTCATAAGGACACCCAGGCAGCCCTGTGGAGAGTATGGTGAGGAAATAATACCTTTTGTCAACAGCCAACAAGCAACCAAGGCCATCAGCCTCAGCCAACAGCCATGTGATGAACTCTCTTGGAAGTGGAGCGGGTAACCTCAGTCAAGCCTTTGAACAACTACAGCCTTGGCTGACATCTTAACTTCAGCCTCATGAACCAATCCTGAGCACAACCACCCAGGTGCTATACCACTCCTGGATTCCTGACTCTCACAGATTAAATGTTTGTTATTTTAAAGTATCGAAGTTTGAGGTTACTGTTACATAGTAACAGATACTTTATCAATTGCTTCCCTCTTTCTCTTGGCTGTGAAGAATCCTAGATTCAAATACTCTAAAATGTATACAGGACTCTCAGCATGTATATTTGTGTTTTAACATTATTTCCTTATTTTATTTTTCTCTTGTTTCAATGTCCTTTTCTATTATTTAATTTTATTACAATATATACTATAAGCCATTTCAAATAGTTTTTTGGGAAAAAGGAAAATTTTTTCTTATGACAGAATTGAGAAATATAACCAGAGGACGATAATAGGATACAAAGAAATAAACATTGCATATTGGAACTAAATTTGAAACTTTCTTCAACATGAAAGAAACAAAGTTATTATCTGAGGCTTTCTTAGAGGATTTGAACATAGTTCTAGGTAGGAAAAAATATATCCAGCAAAATTATAAGTTATTTTAAACAAAGATTATACTTTTATCCCCTAAGTAGTGATTCCAAATCACCAGTCCATAAAGACATTTTTCACCAGTCTGCTAGAAAACAAGAAAAATAAGTACAATGCAATCAATTTCCCATTAAATTAAATTTATTCAATGTAAATTTGAGTCTTTATGTTGAGATTATATTCTTCTTAATCTCGATGTATCTTCTTTTGGAATATGATATTGGTAGTGTATTTTTTGTTTTTTTTTTAATGTTTTAATCACAGTTTCCCCACTTCCCCCAGAATTAACATGTTTTTATTTGGTTTTGTCTTATTACACGTGCATGAAACCACTAAGTGCGTGAACCAGTGTTCCTAGAAAAGTATTGAGGGATGGGAAGAGGTAGCAGGGCAGTACGCAAAACTCAAGGCAGGGAATGTTTGAGGTGGGGAAACACACATATTTTCAATATACTCCTTGTTTTCATAATATCTACAGAAGGGAAAGCTCAACTAAATTGCATCTCAGGTCCTCTCCTCCCCAGTCTGATTGAGTTTCATTGTTCCAGAGCAGTAGACAGGTTACCTTTGGACATTAGACCCTATAGAGATAATACAAGAGATTATCCAACATTTTTTGCTCATTTAACATTATCAAAACTCTGAAGAGTGTCTATAGATAATATATGCACTATGTTTCAAATGTATAGAACTACTGGGCATAATTAATCAAATGTCACTACAAGCAGTCTAAATTCATGGCAGGTTTGTATTATCTTCCGATTACCAGATACAAAAAATCATTACTACGACACAGGCACCTTATGAACTTTTTTGTTTTTAAAAGTTGTTCTCCACTTGAAATAGTGGGGAACCACTGGTGCTAAATATTTTTGGATAGATTATAGGGTCCTGAAAGAAGAAAATGGAAAAGAAAGAATGAAGAGCTTACATCTTCTTTCCTGCAATACAAGCTCCTGGGAAAGGTTCTTAACAAAGGTAGACTCTCAATCTGACATACAGCAGCTCTTTCTTTTTTTTCTTTATAAGATTAAGTAGTTCCTTGCTGCTATCTCCAAATGAAATAAAATGGCCTCACTTTTAAAAGTGAAATTCTTTCTTTTTTCAGATTAGCCAAAGAAATGTGTTCATTAAGTCAAATATCCTATTTGTGAGACCATAATAAGACCAATTTTTGTAAACTACTTTAGAAAATCAGTAATTACTTCATAAAAAAGAGCTCCAGTTTCCACGGGTAATGCAAGATGACTACAGCCTGCAACTTATCAGTGTTCTCCATCTCCTGTGGTATTTTGAATATTTAAACATGCCTCCAGTATTTCCTGTGTCTTCCATTCCATTTTGTCTCACCCAAGAGATAAGTTTTTCTTATGATAAACTGCATACAGTGAATTTACATCTTTTCCAATAGTGGGTATTGTATCCTTTTAGTAACAGAAATACATGTTCAGACTTCATCTAACTAGTTTTTAAATTGTGGGAAGATAAGGGTTATGTCTGAAACTCTTCTGCTAGCTTTTAGCAGATGGACTTAAGAGAACAGCAACCAACTAACCTTCCTTATTTCTCCAACAACTCTCCCACTATTTCTCTCCCTGTTCAAGAATCATTTTCCTTTCTTTACGTCTGTCTAAATCTTTAATGTAAATATACATTCGGTATGATGTAGTGGTTAAGAATACAGTCCGATAATCAACGCTTAACCTGCACATCATATATAAAATGAATAATAACTTTTAATTTTTTTACATAAGTGGATTGATACTACACATGAGGTTATATAGACATTCTGTTTTAAACATTATTTTTAAAACATTTACAGATTCACAGGAAGTAGCAAAAATGGTACTGAAAGTTCCATTGTGTCCTTCACCCAGTTTCCCCCAGTGGTAACATCTTTCTTTTTTTTCATTAAAAAAATTTTTTTAATTAAGGTATTATTGAAATACACTTTTATGAAGGTTGCACATGAAAAAACAATGTGGTTACTATATTTACCCATATTATCAAGTCCACACCCATACACCAATACAGTCACTGTCCATCAGTGTAGTAAGATACCACAAATTCACTATTTGCCTTCTCTGTGCTACACTGTTTCCCCATGATCCCCCACACCATGTGTACTAAACAAAATACCCCTCAATCCCCTTCTCCAAACCTCCCCACCAGCCCTCCCACACACCTCTCCTTTGGTAACCAGTAGTTCCTTCTTGGAGTCTCTGAGTCTGCTGCTATTTTGTTCCTTCAGTTTTGCTTTGTTATTATACTCCACAAATGAGGAAAATCATTTGGCACTTGTCTTTCTCCTCCTGGCTTATTTCACTGAGCATAATATCCTCCAGCTCCATCCATGTTGTTGCAAATGGTAGGTTTTGTTTCTTTCTTATGGCTGAATAGTATTCCACTGTGTATATGTACCATCCCTTCTTTATCCATTCATCTATTGATGGACACTTAGGTTGCTTCCATATCTTGGCTATTGTAAAAATTGCTGCAATAAACATAGGGGTGCATATGTCTTTTTGAATCTGAGAAATTGTATTCTTTGGGTAAATTCCAAGGAGGGGGATTCCCGGGTCAGATGGTATTTGTATATTTAGTTTTTTGAGGAACCTCCATATTGCTTTCCACAATGGTTGAACTAGCTTACATTCCCACCAGCAGTGCAGGACGGTTCCCCTTTCTCCACATCCTCGCCAGCATTTGTAGTTCTTAGTCTTTTCGATGCTGGCCATCCAAATTGGTGTGAAGTGATATATCATTGTTGTTTTTATTTGCATTTCCCTGATAATTAGTGATGTGGAGCATCTTTTCATGTGTTTGTTGGTCATATGAATTTCTTCTTTGGAGAACTGTCTCTTCCTACGCTCTGCCCATTTTTTATTCGGGTTATTTGCTTTTTGGGTGTTGAGGTGTGTAAATTCTTTATATATTTTGGATGTTAACCCCTTGTTGGATACGTCATTTACAAATATATTCTCCCATACTGTAGGATGTCTTTTTACTCTGTTGATGGTGCCCTTTGCTGTACAGAAACTTTATAGTTTGATGTAGTCCCATGAGTTCATTTTTGCTTTTGTTTCCCTTACTTGGGGAGATGCATTCAGGAAGAAGTCTCTCATGCTTATATTCAGGAGATTTTTGCCTATGTTGTCTTCTAAGAGTTTTATGGTTTCATGACTTACATTCAGGTCCTTGATCCATTTCAAGTTTACTTTTGTGTATGGAGTTAAACAATAATCCAGTTTCATTCTCTTACATGTAACTGTCCAGTTTTGCCAACACCAGCTGTTGAAGAGGCTGTCATTTCCCCATTGTATGTCCATGGCTCCTTTATTATATATTAATTGACCATATATGGATGGGTTTATATCAGGGCTCTCAGGTCTGTTCCACTGGTCTATGGGTCTGTTCTTGTGCCAGTACCCAACTGTCTTGAGTACTGTGGCTTTGTAGTAGAGCATGAAGTCAGGAAGTGTAATTCCCCCTGATTTAGTCTTCCTTCTCAGAATTGCTTTGGCTATTCGGGGTCTTTTGTGGTTCCATATGAATTTTAGAAAGATTTTTTCTAGTTCGTTGAAGAATGCTGTTGGTATTTTGATAGGAATTGCATTGAATCTGCAGATTGCTTTAGGCAGGATGGCCATTTTGACAATATTAATTCTTCCTATCCATGAGCACTGTTTCCGTTTATTGGTATCTTCTTTAATTTCTCTCATGAGTGTCTTGTAGTTTTCAGAGTAGAGGTCTTTCACTTCCTTGGTTAGGTTTATTCCTAGGTATTTTATTCTTTTTGATGCAATTGTGAATGGAACTGTTTTCCTGATTTCTCTCTCTGCTAGTTCATTGTTAGTGTATAGGAATGCCACAGATTTCTGCGTATTAATTTCGTATCCCGCAACTTTGCTGAATTCAGATATTAGATCTAATTGTTTTGGAGTGGATTCTTTAGGATATTTTATGTACAATATCATGTCTTCTGCAAACAGGGACAGTTTAACTTCTTCCTTGCCAATCTGGATGCCATTTATCTCTTTGTGTTGTCTGATTGCCATGGCTAGGACTTCCAGTACTATGTTGAATAGAAGTGGGGGAGTGGGCATCCTTGTCTTGCTCCGGATCTTAAAGGAAAAGCTTTCAGCTTCTTGCTGTTAAGTATAATGTTGGCTGTGGATTTGTCATATATGGCCTTTATTATGTTGAGGTACTTGCCCTCTATACCAGTTTTGTTGAGAGTTTTTGATCATGAATGCATGTTGAATTTTGTCAAATGCTTTTTTAGCATCAGTGGATATGACCATGTAGTTTTTGTCCTTTTTTTTGCGTGGTGGATGATGTTGATGGATTTTCAAATGTTGTACCATCCTTACATCCCTGGAATAAATCCTACTAGATCATGATGGATGATCTTTTTGACGTATTTTTTAATTCGGTTTGCTAATATTTGGTTGAGTATTTTTGCATCTATGTTCATCGGGGATATTGGTCTGTAGTTTTCTTTTTTTGTGATGTCTTTGCCTGGTTTTGGTATTAGAGTGATGTTGGCCTTGTAGAATGAGTTTGGGTGTATTCCCTCTTCTTCTACTCTTTGAAAAACTTTAAGAAGGAGGGGTATTAGGTCTTCACTAAATGTTTGATAAATTTCAGCGGTGAAGCCATCTGGTCCAGCGGTTTTGTTCTTAGGTAGGTTTTTTATTACCAGTTCAATTTCGTTGCTGGTAATTGGTCGGTTCAGATTTTATGTTTCTTCCTGGGTCAGCCTTGGAAGGTTGTATTTTTCTAGAAAGTTGTCCATTTCTTCTAGGTTATCCAGTTTGTTAGCATATAATTTTTCATAGTATTCTCTAATAATTCTTTGTATTTCTGTGGTGTCTGTAGTGATTTTTCCTTTCTCATTTATGATTCTGTTTATGTGAGTAGTCTCTCTTTTTTTCTTGATAAGTCTGGCTAGGGGTTTATCTGTTTTGTTTATTTTCTCAAAGAACCAGCTCCTCCTTTCATTGATTCTTTCTATTGTTTTATTCTTCTCAATTTTATTTATTTATGCTCTAATCTTTATTATGTCCCTCCTTCTACTGACTTTGGGACTTATTTGTTCTTCTTTTTCTACTTTCGTTAATTATGAGTTTAGACTGCTTATATGGGATTGTTCTTCTTTCCTGAGGTAGGCCTGTATTGCAATATATTTCCCTCTTAGCATGGCCTTCGCTGCATCCCACAGATTTTGTGGTGTTGAATTATTGTTGTCATTTTTCTCCATATATTGCTTGATCTCTGTTTTAATTTGGTCATTGATCCATTGGTTATTTAGGAGCATGTTGTGAAGCCTCCATGTGTTTGTGGAATTTTTCATTTTCTTTGCGTAATTTATTTCTAGTTTCATACTTTTATGGTCTGAGAAACTGGTTGGTACAATTTTAATCTTTTCTAATTTTCCGAGGCTCTTTTTTGGCCTAGAATATGATCTGTTCTTGAAAATGTTCCACGTGCACTTGAGAAGAATGTGTATTCTGCTGTTTTTGGGTGTTCAGTTCTGTAGATATCTGTTAGGTCCATCTGTTCTATTGTGTTGTTCAGTGCCTCTGTCTTCTTACTTATTTTCTGTCTGGTTGATCTGTCCTTCAGAGTGAGTGGTGTGTTGAAGTCTCCTAGAATGAATGCTTTGCATTCTATTTCCCCTTTTAATTTTGTTAGTATTTGTTTCACATATGTAGGTGTTCCTGTGTTGGGCGCATAAATATTTATAATGGTTATATCTTGTTGTATTGATCCTGTTGTCATTACACAATGTCCTTATTTGTCTCTTGTGACTTTCTTTGCTTTGAAGTCTATTATGTCTGATACAAGTACTGCAACTCCTGCTTTTTTCTCCCTATTAGTTGCATGAAGTATCGTTTTCCATCCCTTCACTTTTAGTCTGTGTATGTCTTTGGGTTTAAAGTGAGTCTCCTGTAGGCAGCGTATAGATGGGTCTTGCTTTTTTATCCATTCAGTGACTCTATGTCTTTTGAATGGTGCATTCAGACCATTTACATTTAGGGTTATTATCGATAGGTATGTACTTACTGCCATTGGAGGCTTTAGATTCGTGGTTACCAAAGGTAGAAGATTAACTTCCTTACTATCTAAGAGTCTAACTTAACTCACTTAATATGCTATTACAAACACAGTCTAAGGTTGTTTTTTTTCTTCCTCCTTTTTCTTACTCCTCCATTCTTTATATATTAGGTATTATATTCTGTTCTCTTTGTCTATCCCTTAATTGACTTTGGAGATACTTATTTTAATTTTTGCATTTGCTTTGTAATTAGCTGTTCTACTTTCTTTACTGTGGTTTTATTACCTCTGGTGACAGCTATTAAACCTTAGGAACACTTCCATCTATTGCAGTCCCTCCAAAATACACTGTAGAGATGGTTTGTGAGAGGTAAATTCTCTCAGCTTTTGCTTATCTGGAAATTGTTTAATCCCTCCTTCAAATTTAAATGATAATCTTGCCAGATAAAGTATGCTTGGTTCAAGGCCCTTCTGCTTCATTGCATTAAATATATCATGCCACTCCCTTCTGGCCTTTAAGGTTTCTGTTGAGAAGTTTGATGATAGTCTGAGGGGCTTTCCTTTGTATGTGATCTTATTTCTCTCTGGCTGCTTTGAATAGTCTGTCCGTATCCTTGATCTTTGCCATTTTAATTACTATATGTCTTGGTGTTGTCTTCTTGGGTCCCTTGTGTTGGGAGATCTGTGCATCTCCATGGCCTGAGAAACTATCTCCTTCCCCAGATTTGGGACGTTTTCAGCAATTACGTCCTCAAAGACACTTTCTATCCCTTTTTCTCTCTTTTTCTTCTTCTGGTACCCCTAAATGCGAATATTGTTCCATTTGGATTGGTCACACAGTTCTGTCAATATTCTTTCATTCTTAGAGATCCTTTTTTCTCTCTGTGCCTCAGCTTCTTTGTATTCCTCTTCTCTAGTCTCTATTTCATTTATCGTCTCCTCCACCATATCCAGTCTGCTTTTAATACCCTCCATTGTGCTCTTCAATGATTTGATCTCCAATCGGAATTCATTCCTGAGTTCTTGAATATCTTTCGGTACCTCCATAAGCATGTTAATGATTTTTATTTTGAACTCCCTTTCAGGAAGAGTCATGAGGTTGATGTCATTTAAATCTTTCTCAGGAGTGGTATTGATCATTTTTCTCTGAGCCAGGTTCCTTTGGCATTTCACATTTGTGTATGGCGTCCTCTAGTGACCAGAAGCTCTAGTCCCTGGAGCTGCTCAGCCTCTGAAGCAACGTCGGGGGTCTCAGGGGAGTGGTATTGGTGCCTGGGGGGAGGAAATAGCTGTTACCTGCTACCTGGCTGCTATGCGTGTCTCCACTTCCTGAACCAGTGGGTCAGCCACACAGGTATAAGCCTCTATGCTTTGCATTTGTAGTTGCTGTAGACAGATCTTCCCTCTGGCTGGGCTAACGCCAGCTTAGGGTTTGCTGGTTTGCAATCCAGGTGAGGCTGGGCGGGAGAAAGACGCAGTCTGCTGAGAATCCCGGAGGGCATCCTTGGAGCTGTGTAGCCAGCCTGGGAGCTGGACCACCTGAATGTCGTCTAAGGAGGAAGACTTCTTTTTCCTCCTTAAATATGAGAGTCTATATGGCAAAGCTCCAAAACTGCTGGGCAGAGTGCACCTGGACAATTTTGTCTACCTGTTCACTCTCCTGAGCAGTAAGCTCCGTGCAAGCCTTGCCCCTTTAGCAGCCCTCTTGCTAAGCACTTCCTTGTTAGAAAGTCTCTCAGACTGCCCGCCTTTCTTTTGTCCCAGAGCAGCTGGATATGGATCCCTGCTTTCCACAAGCAGGTGGAGTCTCAGTCTCTCCAGGAATTCTGCCGGTCTTAGCTTTCCAACCCCCTAATTACAAGAGTATCATGCAAGCACCATGAAATGTTGGTTTGTGCTCCCAGAGCAGATCTCCAGAGTTAGGTATTCAGCAGTCCCAGGCCTCTACTCACTCCATGCTTGGTTTCTCCTCCTCCTGCCTGTGAGCTGGCATGGGGGAAGGGCTTGGGTCCTGCCGGGCCACAGCTTTGGTATGTTACCCTGTTCTGTGAGGTCTACTCTTTTCTCCAGGTGTATTCAGTCTGGCGCAGTCTTCTTTCTTGTTGCTTTGTCAGGATTAGTTGTATTAAATATATTTTCATATTATATGCGATTTTAGGAGGAAGCCTGTGTCTCACCTCTCATGCCGCCATCTTTAATCCAATCCAGGAATTGTTTTCTCATCTCGGTTGCATCCCCCTCAAATCTGAAAATAAATAAAGTTCAACATGTAACTAGCAAGAAAAATCACTGCATCGTAAGGATGGAAGGGAGAACAAAAAAGTAAAAAAATCAAAACTCAATGCTTGGATTTATGAAAGAAGAAAGTGAGGCCCAGATTGTGTCTTACAATCAAATACAGCAGGAGCCAGGATTGGAATTCAGGTCTCCTGGCATTAGGTTGGAGTCTCTATATAGGAATTCATGGGGCTAATGGTACAACTGGAATAAGAGAATTGGGAAAAAGAAGGGAGATGAAATATTGTAATGAAGCATTCTGATTCTAATTTGGTACCTCTCAGAGGAAACTCTGAGGGGCCCTAAGCCTGGAAGGGCAGGAAGTCCTTCTTCCAGAATCTCTTCCATGACAGCAAATGCTGGATTCAAAAACAACTGAATTTTACATTTGCCTTGAAATCCAGTGGTGATGTCATGGCAGACTTATCCAGCCAACATTTCCTTCAGTGCCACAAGTTTTCTAAAAATTGAAATAAATCAAAACATTTTCCTTTGCACAGAATGCAAAAAGAAATGGGAAGGGGTAGAGGGAGAAAGAGAGATTGATATTTACTGTTTCACACAGTTTCTGTCAAGAATCTGAAAGCAACTTAAAAAGATGGTTCTGGCTAAGGGTCTGTCATGAGACTACAGTCAAACTATTAGCTGGGGCTGAAGTTATCTGAATTCTTGACAAGAGCTTCAGGATCCTCTTTAAGATGGCTCATTGCATGGCTGCTGGCAGTTTCTCACAGCCTAGAACTTTCTATAACACCATTGTGTGTTCTCACAACATGGCAACTAGCTTTGTTCGGAGCAAGTAATCCATAGAAAGAGCATTAAGAAAGCCACAGTGTCCTTTGCCCAAATCCACACACAATCACTTGCACGTTTTTTCCCTATTAGAAGCAAGTCATTTAAGTCCAGCCCATACTCACTGGGAGGATTATTATGGCCCAATTTTTGATGGGAGTATCAAAGAATTTGTGAACATACTTTCAACCATCACACAAGAGGGAAGACAGCTCAAGGAAACTATAAATATGATCAAAGCATGACCATCAAAATAAAAATTCAACAGAAGCGTTAAAAGATAAAGTTGAGAAAAGTTAACAGAAAGTCAGAGATAGTTACTATGAGAAAAATGATAAGAAAAATAGAACTTTAATCCAGAAGATGAAATTCCCAATTAATTGGAATTTCAAGAGGAGAAAACAAAGAAAATTAAAGGCGGGGGGCGGGGGGAATAATTAAAGGAAACAATTTCCCAGAATCAAAGGACATAAATCTCCAATTTTGTAAAAGGTCTCCCATACTGCCTAGCACAAAGTACGAAAAGTGACTCAAACCAAAATATGATAGCACTAGAAATAAAGAGGAGATCCTAAAAGCTTCTAGACTGAAGTTGTTGTTTTTTTTAATTAAGGTTTTAAAGCACCACTGTGCCTCTGGTATTTAAATTCAACACATTTGCAGTGAGTAATTTTTAGTCCCCAGGTATTTCTGAAGATTAGTCCAATTTGGAAACCATTGGTTTAAAGAGTTCTGAGAGAGTGAGATAAACACTTTCATATCTATATATTACCTTTTTCTAAAATTGTCAGGCATATTTTTCTAATATTCTGCTGTAAATAAATCTACTGTTGTTCAAGGGTGGCAGAATTATCCTAAATTTATAGAATCATGGTGGAGGGAAGAGAAATGAATTTCTAAAGGACACCTTAAATAAAATTTTAGTTCCATGTAGAATTTTTCTCAGATTTATACACAAGGAATGGTAACCTGTTCCCTAATAGCTCTAAAGAAAGAATAAGAGGAAATGACAAACTACAGCAAAATAGCCTTAGGGTAAGGAAGTTTCCTGACATTGAGATTTGTTAAACACTAATATGGGTTTCTATGAATGTTATGAAATATTCACCTTGGAGAGTTTTTACAAAATGTTTCCCATTTTATATAAGTCTGAGTTTATATAACTCTGAAGTAAAGAAGATGGATGAGAAGACTAAATACATTCATTCATTAAGTTCTTGAGCTACTGCTAAGGGCCTGGCACTGTGCTACGAGTTGGACATTTTAAGACAGCATTTTTCAAATTAATTTGATCATGGAATCTTCTAAAATGAAAGTGTGTGAATAGATCTCTCAGGAGGAGCCTCCAACATGTAATGCTTATTTGTATAAACAGAAAATACAAAAAAACGCTCTTACAGATTAATTGCAAGAAAATAAAAAAATGGTATTTATTAACAAAATTTATCAAGCTTAGTAAGACAGCTTTCATCTCATATTTTTGTTTTAAAATATGATACATTTACAAATTACATTTATACGCATTTATATAAAAGAATCAACTACTTTTTCAGAACTTGCAGTAATTTATCAAGGTGATCAGATAGATGATAAATATAATCTCATATATAAAAGATAAATACAAATCTTTAATAAGTTAGAAAATGTAATGGGGGAGTTGGAGTAGGAGTCTATTCTCTAGAGCAATAAAAAAGAAGGAATATCTATCAATAAGGTTACAGGACACATAAAAGTTTACATTTTGTGAAACTCTGTATGAAGGAGTTGGTACTAATTTACTGAAATACATTAAAAAAACTTGAATATGTGGAGAATTTCCAGAGTAGATGACTTAGCGCTGTAAAAATATCAGTTCCTCTCAAATTAACTTATAGATTTAATGCAATTCTAAATGATTCCCATGTGTGCATATAGGTGAGTTAATATAATATGGAAAACTGTTATAAATTCATCAAGAAGAAAACATTAAAATAGAAACAGATGGCATGTTGACATTGGAGTTTAGTTCCTGTTTCTACAAAGTCCCACCTAAAAATGGCATTAGATGTATGCTCAAAAAAGATAAATAAACTCACAAGGAAGAGGAGGACAACAGGGGATATTAGCTGGCAAATTATGTCAACAAATTTTTAGAAGATGGAAAACATATAAAGAGATGATAACAGAAAAGAAGAGGATGCTGTAAGTTAAGTTACCTACCAACAAGAAGCATACTGATTCACCTCACTGAACCCGAGAGGCTCGAAATGTGGATCAACCAGATGTGGGGATAAGAGGCAAGGATGAAAACTGAGAAATTGGTCAAAAGTCTATATACAAATACAACAGGTCATCTCCTCAATCCAGCACAGCCAAACCACTATCCTCTCTGAAGAATCTGAAACAAGATACAAGTATTGTACAGCAGAATTACAGCAGAGAGTAGAAGTATATTGTAAAAACCTGCATCCTGAATAGTAAGAAGTCAGGATCTTTCCTTCATCTTAGGAATACCAGGGATCAGACACATGTCTCACAAGCAGTAGACTAGAGGATCCTCTTTCAGAAAAATTGGATGGCCCTGGGACAATTACTACTCTAATATTAATGTCCAGGATGTCAGCTGAATCATCCTATAGTGAAGTCTACCACTCAGCTTTTTTACAACCTCATTCTAAAATACAAATGGATAGCCAGGATCACAAAATACTTGAGGAAATTCTAAGATATAGTACTGAAACAAACAAACAAACAAAACACATGTGGGGATGTTGAAGGGAAGGAACCTCAACTCAGATTCTGGAAAACATCCAGACATTTTCTTATGTTCCTTGATGGGAAAAAAGGCAAATATAATATACGATATGTGCTATAAGAATAGGTTGTTGTATTTTTTTAAGTCACAATGAGAGAACAAGAAATAGCTCAAGAAAACTTAAAACAGAATCATAAAAATTAAAAATTAAAAAGATGGAGCAGGTCAATAAATTCTAGACCATACAGCAAATAAAAGATTAAAATATTAAAAATTATAGTGCAGATAATATTAACAAAAATAAAAAGAAGACTACTACAGGAGATTTAATATCTGAGTAGTAAGAATTCCAAAAAAGAGAAAATGGAAAGATGAAAATAATCACATAAATTTTCCAAAGTAAGAGAATTTCCAGATTAAGAGAATCTACTGACTACCCAGGAGTATGAATTTTTAAAAAATGACAACAGTATCATTAAATTCTGGTGTCAAAATAAAGAAATTATGGTAAACTTAGAATAAAGAGTCTGGAAGCTTCCAGAGAGGAAAACAGCTCTCTTAAAAAGAAATTAAACAATTAATTTAGATCATTTTAAAATGGTGACAATTACATCAGAGTCATCAAAGAGTAGTAAAACTAGTAGCTGAAAGTAATTTAAGAATAATTTAAGAATAGTTACATAGTCAAGAATTTTCCCATATATTATTTATTAATTATAAAAGGAAAAAGAGTAACTTAGACTGGAAAAATATGGTAGATACCATTTTAACCAACTATTCAGAGTTAATATCACAAAAAAAGGGGCAAATTAACATCATGTGCCTCCTGATGGGAAATATTGGAAACAACACATCAATATTTACATAGCATTCCTGCCAAAATGTATAAACTCAGACAATCCCAAACTGAGAGACATTCTCTAATTGGCCTGTTGCCTTAAAAATCATCATTGTCACAAAGGACAAAGAAAGTCTGAGGAACTGTTCATTATTAAAGAGACATAAAAACTTGGAAACTAAATGCAGTGCATGACCCTGGACTGGATCCAAGATCATTTTTTTTAATCACTTTTTAAATAAGGACATTATTATGATAATTGGTGAAATGTTAATAAGGTTTGCAAATAAGTACTGTAAAAATGTTAAATTTTCAGATTTTCCCAATCACACTGTTGTTATTTAAGTGAATGTCTTTGTTCTTATGAAATACACACTTCATTATTTAAAGGTAAAGAGATGTGTTCTATGAAATTTACTCACAATGGCTCAAAAAAAATGGGGATTAGAATGGTATCTAATTCCTTAACACCAACATAGGAAGCTAGAAGCCAATGGATCATTGCCTCTAAAATTCATAGGGAAAATGATTTCACTCCTAGAATTCTATACCCAGCTATATTATCAGTGTTCTATTGCTGCATAGCAAATTGCCATAATGTCAGTCATCTATTCTTTATCTCACAGCTTCTGTGGGTTACAAGTGTGGGCTTCTTGCTCAGGGTCTTGCAGGCTGCAATCAACGTGTCTGCTGAAGGTGTGCTCTCATCTGGAACTCAAAGTCCTCTTCCAGTTTCATTTGACTTGTTGGAAGAAGTCAGTTCCTGACTGAAGTCCTTGTTTTCTTGCTAGCTGTCAGCCTAGGACTACTCTCAGCTTCTAATGGCTTCTTCTCAGGTCCTTGCCATATGATATGGTTCACTCTTCTCACAATATAGCAGTTTGTTTCATCTTCATGACTAGTAGGAGAATATTGGATTCTTTTCCTTCTTTTGAAGGATTTGCCACTAAACCCAACTATATCAAAAATTACATTAAATGTAAATCATCTAAACACAGCAATTAAAAGAAGAGATTGTCAGATTGTAATAAATAAAGACCTATTTATGTGTTGTCTGCAAGTAACTCATTTTAAATATAACAATATAGATTAATAAAAGATAGGAAAAGATGTATTATGCAAACACTGATCAAAAGCTAAGTGACCATATTTGTATCAGATAAAATAGATTTTAGAGCAAGGATATTACATGGGACAAAGAGAGATAGTACATACAGGTATACCTTGTTTTATTGAACTTCATTTTAATGTGCTTTGCAGACTGTGTTTTTTACAAATTGAAGGTTTGTGGCAACCACGCATTGAGCAAGACTATCGGCACCATGTTTCCAACAGAATTTGCTCACCTTGTTTGTCTGTCACATTTTTGTAATTCTTGCAATATTGCTAATTTATTGTTATTATATTTGTTATGGCTGTGATCAGTGATCATGACTCAACACTGAAAGCTTAGGTGATAGTATTTTTTTAGCAATAAAGTAGTTTTAAATTAAAGTATGTACTTTTTTTAGACATAATGCTGTTGCATACTTAATAAACCTCAGTATAGTATAAACAAAACATATGCAATAGGAAACCAAAAAATTCATTTGACTCATATCAATATTCATTTTACTGAGGTGGTCTAGAACTGCACCTGCAATATCTCAGAGGTATGCCTATAATAACAAAAAGAGTTAATTCACCAGAAACACACAATCTAAATGTGTGTGCATCTAACAGAGCTGCAAAACACATAAAACAAAAATACACAGAAGTAAAAGGAGAAATAGACATATCCACAATTATAATTGGAGACATCAATGCTCCTCTCCCAGAAACTGATAGAGCTAGTGGAGAAAACCACCAGTAAGGATAGAGAAGACTTAACAACATTATCAACCAAGTTGATATAATTGATACTTACAGAACATTCCACCGAACAAAGCATACAAAACATTCTTTTAAGTGCACATTGTAATACTGATTATATGATTTTTGTTGTGATAATCTGCCTTTAGGAAATCATGTTTCAGTGTATAAAATGCCATACTTGATTATTTGAATGCATGGTTATTCACTAGTGCAGAAATAGCATTTACTGCCCAGTTCTCCTCCCCTCCCCCTTTCCTTACCTCCCCCTCCCCCTCCCCCTCCCCCTTCTCTGTCTTTTGCAGAGACATTCACCAAGATACTCCAGGGCAAAACAAACATTAACAAATTGAAAGGAAGTGAAATCTTTAAGGTATGTTTTCTGACCATCACCAAATTAAAAAGAGCTATACAGTAGCTCACTTTATTACATGGTGTGTTTGACTTGGCAATTTTATACATGCAGAGTGCATCAGTACATAATCAAGTTGACTCGTGTTTCCAAATGACTTCAAAGCTTAGTGTTGATTTAAGTACTATTAGAGAATATTTTGATGTGAAGTGCACATTTGAGTATCAGTTATCTCTATTTTCAATGGAAATAAATCCCAAAGGTAAAGACTGTTATAATTGTTCCAAATTGTTAGAATCAAATGATAGTTTAATCTTAGACATTTCAGCTCCTGAGTTTAGAAAATTTACGATTTAATTCTTTAATTGTGAAGTATTCCATTTTTTGTTTGGTTTACAGACTAGGAATCGCTATTTCAACTTTATGTTTAGGACATTTTTCCTACAGTCATAGGACCGTGAGCAATGAGTTTTGTCACATAGATGTCTAAAATTACACTGAACAGTGAATAATAGTGTAAACACTTTTGGAAACAAGATAAAACACATGAAGGATCAATGGTCACCAAATAAACCAAATACATCAGTTGCAAACTGGGCGGTAAATGCTATAAATGCTACTCTTGCAGTAATGAATAACCATGCATTCAAATAATCAGGTATGGCATTTTCTGCACTGACATATGATATCCTAAAGGCAGATTATCACAACAAAAATCATATAATCAATATTTTCTTATTAAAAAGTAAACATTAGAAGGAAAAATATACCTAACAAGGACTATTAATTAATATCTTATTGTAACTCCAGGGAGAGGAAATTTTGGGGCAAAATGCCTCTAAAACCAAAATCAGTCAAAGGGAGAAATAAAGTTTAAAACCGTTTTATTGCTTACAAACTGTGGTCCAGAGCCATTTTTCTCTCCTACTCTGGCAGAAGCAAGTAAGACCTCCCCCTAACCTCTCAGATTCAGATAAGTCCTTGGTTGCCCAGGTAATTACCCATTGATATGGAGATGACCTATTGCTCTCCACCCCTTAGGAATGCCTGTTTATAGGCAGATGCACTAAAACCAGGGGAGATATTCTGGAAATATTACAATTTTACCCACAGGCCACCCCTCCAGAAATCTCACCTTACAATCTACTCATTCCGCCTCTCCTGCAATGGTCCCTGGGTGAGAAAACTGGAGCTTTGTGACCAGACTAATGACATACAATAGAAATAGCAATAAAATCATGATAATCCTCAAGCTGGAGGATTCAGCTAGGTTCTTAAATAGATTAAGTCCAAAGCTCATCCATTCCAGCAGGCAGTAGCTGAAGAGGTAGAGAATTCAGAGCAATCATCACTTGGCAGCTGCAGCCAGGGGGTGCATCCAGGCCACAAGGACTGTAGAAGAAAATAACCTTAAGGGAGATGAGATACATGTTTTAATGACACCAGCATAGGCAAATCTTGTCCATCAGGTAGGATACATGCCAGAGAGCAGTCCTGTGATAGAACAGTGGCAGGAATGCAATCTCACCCTGATCTAGTATACCTGACTTCCACCCCTCTCCCTGTGGGAGTAACAGATGGGTCAATATGTAGGGCAATAGGAGGTACATGCACTGGCCATAAAGATAAAACAAAACTTCCCTGTAAGATGCTCTTACCTCCTGGACTTTTTGGGTACAGTAATGTGATCTTTGGAGGCCACTCTATTACTCCAGGAATACACATGAGGCCAGCTCCAGACCTTTTCCCCAAGGTGCCAGAAGTGTGAGCCATTGATGGTCCCTGTGTTGAAACGTCCAGGGCCACATCCATTCAACAGTGTCTCCAGGGTTTAATGCAGTAGGGGCTGGCAGCAGGATGTTGCTTTGCTGGCCATCTCCTGGCTTCAATAAGTCTTCTTTGGTTTGCACATACAGTTGTATAAGAGAGGCAGCAAAGTGTGTTAGCACACCCATGGGGCTCAAAGCTCCTTAACAGGGCTTATCACTCAAACACCGTAGCACTGTCCATAAGTGAACTGACCAGCCCCATAGACTATTGGCATCCAACTCCAGGCCAGATTTCAACAAACCATTGTATAATGTACCTCATGCCTGCCCTGGTACGGTTATATGGTACATGAAATTTCCACTTTATTCCTAATTGCTGCACTCATCCTTCTAACACCTGTCCAGTAAAGTGGGTGCCTTGATCGCTCTCAATCACCTGCAGCCAGCCATAGGCTGCAAAGAGATGCTCTAGGCCCCTCTTGGTGCTTTGCTGATCTGCACCACATGCAGGAAAAGCAACCAATAGTCAAGCAGCCATGTCCACACAAGTCATGGCATACTGATAACCTTCTGATATAGGCAGAGGCCTAATATAGTCTATTTGCCACCTGACAAGGGGTATTGGCCCCCTTACTATAGTCCCATGTTGCTGTGGGACTCGGTGTAAGTCCCTCTGAGAGCACACAAGGCACTCCTCCCAGGCTCATCTGACTTCTTCAAAGGTTAATAGCAAGCCCCACCTACAGGCTACAGCCCACATTGTCTTTTGCCCCACATGCAACATATGCTGATGTAGCCATTGGACCACATCAGAGGCAGGCTTTCCTTGTAGCCAGCGCACCTGGGCCAATGTGTCTGCTTCACCATTCCCTGGAATGCCAAAGGCAAATGGCCAGTCACATGATATACGGTAACAGTCTTAGTCTGACTGGAGGCCCATAGGTCTTGCCACAACTCCTGCCCCCAAAGGGGCCAGTGACCAACCATTCAGTTGGCATGATACCGTGTCAGTAGCCACAGAGTCAAGCCCCAATAGACAGCCCAGCTGTCAGTGCAGACAATTATGGGGAAGGCTCCTGGGTGATCACGAGCCATACTGCCCGCAACTCAGCGCATTGGCTGCTCTTCCCCTCACCATCCTCCATCCATATTGTCTCAGTCTTAGGACCCTCCACCTCAGGGGCTGCCCATGACTCGAGCTGTCTGTATACCAAGCATCTTCAGGTATAGGGGCTTTTCCCTCCTGATAAGAACTCTCAGCTACCAATGGTTCAAAAGCAAGTTCTTCCTGCTTTCCACTGGTATAGGCCACTGTCCCCAATAAACGTTGGAGTTCTCCACTTAAGGGGCTGGTAGAGAGGGTGCTGTGCTGCTGTAAATATGCACTTATTTGGCCAGTATAGGTGTCTATGCCACGCCACTCCATGGCCTTTGGGTGCAGTCTTGCACCCACCCTGAGATGGGATAGGTGGTTATTATCTTGGTCGGAGATCTTCCAGCAATGGGCCCCATAGCCAGTAAGGTATGGTACACAGCAGCCAGTTGCTTCTCTGTCAAGGTATACTGGACCTCTGTTTCTTTCCATGGTTGTAACCAGAATCCAGTAGGTTGGTGTGTCTGTTTAAACCGCTGCCAAAGACACCATCTATAACCATCTTCAATTACATGAACATCTAGCTCACAAGGCCTTGATGAGTCCATTACACTCGAGGCCTGCACGGCCATGACTTCCTGCTTGGCAGCAGTAAAAGCAGCTGCACATGTGTCATCCCAGTCCCACCTGATGCCCTTTCATACCAACCAGTATAAGGGCTTCAGAATTTGTGCCAAGTGCAGGATAAACACTCTCCAGTAGCCCAAAAGACCCCAGAACTCTTGTAATACTGCCACACTGGTAGGGGTGGGGAAAGCCTGGACCTTGTCTATGACTGCTTCAGGAATAATGTTAGTTTACCTGACCAGACAACCCCCAAGAATTTTACATACAAACCAGGTCCCTGAACCTCGGTGCTGTTCACAGCCCATCCTTTTTCCTGTAGATGTTGCAACAGTCTAGGAACTGCCCCTTCTAAATCTGAAAGAGCATCAGATGTGAGCATAATATCGTCAGTGTAGTGATATAACTGCACCATTTGCAGTTTCTTCAATGTGGCCAAGTCCTGGGCTACAAGTCCGTGACAGATGGTGGAACTGTGGAGATAATTAAAAGGACTATGAGTGGGTTTTATGATGTCCACCATCTCCAACTCCTGTACAGTTCCTCCAATTTCCTTGTGCCCCCCAGGCAATTTATACTGCTTAGTATTTGTCACTCACTGAGGTACAGGAAGAGCTATAGGTGGGTGCTTAGCATGTACCCTCAGTCTGAACTCACCTGCAGAGGTCTGTAACCACAGGCCCTGCAGGATATCTACCCCCAAAATATATTCAGGGATGGGAGAAATGTACATGGTATACTCCTTTGGGGGTAAACACCCTTTTCCCAGTGGGATTTGGGTTTTCTTCATTCTAATTGCCTTACCCCCATAGCCATCTATCACAGCAGGGGTCACAGGAAAATGCTCAGGGTTGCCATAAATCAGAGAACACTCAGCTCCTGTGTCCACCAGCACCTGGACACATTGTACATTCACAGGGGACCAATGAATTGCTAATTCTACATGTGGCCTCCAGTTCCCACCGAATCCCCCAAGGTGGGGACCTTGACCCACTCCTCAGTCAAATGTGATGTCCAATCATCCTCCTGTGGGGGTGAGAGCTCAGGTGAATCCTGGGTACTGTCCCCCAGGAAGTTTTGCAGGGACACAGGTTGGGCATGAGGCCTTGACTCCAGTTTCTGTGTCCTGGACCTCAGCGGCTGGAACTGCTGCTCTGGCTTTAATTGGTGCCATAGTTCTAACAAGATTCTATTGGGCTGCCCATCAAGTTTTTCTTTCACTACCCTGGCCTTTATCAAATCAACTCACATCTGGGTTCTCGAGACCTTCACAGGGCCCTTTGCACCTCTCCTTTCAGTCGTAGCCCATACTTCCTTCCGTGCCCTTATTGTTTCAACCTCCCCCAGATCTGCTGTGGTACGAGTAGCCTCACTTATGGGTTGCCCTATGTTGGGGGCAAGAGTAGTCACTAGGGACCCAAAGATGTGGGAGCTGTACGCAGCACCAGATTTCTCATTCCTACAGTGAACACCTCCTCATCAGAGCCCTGGGGATCCATATTAGATGATACTTTTTGTACCCAATTCCTGTAGTACCTGTTGGAGCTCTGCATACGTTTTCCAACTACTGGGTAAATATGGTAAATCACCCTGATTAGGCCAAACTACCCTGGTGGCAGCTTTCAGCCATTTCAGGAGTGTCTGATTCCCTGAAGCGTGATGGGAATTTTGCAACCACTGCCTGAGGGAAGGGTGAGTCATCAGGGAAGCCAGTCTACTCATTTCAGGACCTGACATAACAATGTTTTCCACCCCCATATCCCAGAGATGTAAAAGCCATGTAGGCAGAGATTCCGATGTCTTCTGCCTATACCTGACGCTCATGTCCACCAACTCATCCTGGGTATAGGGATGGAGCATGGAGTGCTCCACAACCTGGGGAGGGGGTGGCTCCTCCCCCTGAGGAGCCTGCAGTTGTTTCGTTTTATTTTCTTAATTTAAGTCAGGCGGGCCTTTAAAACAGGAGAGGATGGTACCTTGGGCCATGGCCTTGGTAGCAGATCAGCCCATGGCCCTGCTTCCTCCTTCTGCCCCACCCTCTCCCCACTCCTCCTCTATCTCTGGAGCTGAAGGCACCACTCTTTTCTCCCCCTCCCCCATGGCCTCCTGCAACATGGCTTTTCCTGCCACCTCCCCGCCTCATAGCTGCTAAGGAATCTTCCAGGAGCGTGACCTGCCTTTTCAGTAACTGTCCTTAATGGCATCCCATAGGTTATCGCCCAGCTCCTCCAAGTGATGCTGAAGTGTGTCTCTATCCTGCCTAAGTCCCTCTCTCTCCTCGCTAACCCTCTCAATAATCCTTTCTCCTGTACACCATTTTCCACTATCTTGATGAAAAGAGACCCTACAATGTCAGCCACTATACAGCCACCTAGGGTCTCCAAGCAGTCTTCCAACTCACAGAGGACTAATTCTGCAGCTTCCGGTGTTTCCACCCTTCCTCAGTTCTGGGGAAAGCCCCACCCCTCTAGGAGGTACTTTACCCTAGATCAATTCCCCACTAGTGGCTCCCAAATTGGAAGCCCTCCAGCTGGGGTGATAACAACAGGTGAAGCTGCATCCTCTGCTGCTGCTGCATCCACTGGGGCCTCCCCACCATCCTCAGGGGGGTTCTAGGCATCACCCCACCACCTCTAGGAGCAGCCCTCCTAAAGGTCACACCCATTATGACAGATTTCTGGTTCAGAGGTCCTGCCGACTACCACTAGATGTAACTCTGGGTAGAGGAAATCCCAGGGCAAAATACCTCTAAAACCAAAATCAATCAAAGGGAGAAATAAAGTTTAAAACCTGTTTATTGCCTACAAACTGTGGTCCGAAGCTGTTTCTCTCTCCTGCTCTGGCAGAGGCAAGCAAGACCTCCCCTTAACCTCTCAGGTTCAGATAAGCCCTTGGTGACCAGGTAATTACCCACTGATATGGAGATGACCTATTGCTCTCCACCCCTTAGGAATGCCTGTTGATATGCAGATGCACTAAAGCCAGGGGAGACATTCTGGAAATATTACAGTTTTACCCACACTTGTGAAATTGTGCCTGGAAACACAATTTGGGAAATGCTGCCTTAAGGTTTACTTTGACTAGTAATTCAATATTATTTGTTTGCTTTTTAAAATTCCCTGCTCTGAAGAAACAGTGTTCTTAAACTGCTGAAAAACACTGGTTCAAGAAAAATATTGAGAAACATAGATCCCACTCCCCCGAATATGAAATGAAAACCCGAGCTTAAGAAAGAAAACACAGGAAATGCAGTCAAATTAAACTATGACTACACAAAGGAATGGATCTCATTTACCGTTGGTTATGCATGTGTGGTGATCAAGCAAAAACCGGGTATTGGTCAAATTTTTGCTCTGGATGATGAAAGTTGGACTGAAACATCTCTAGTGGGTCACTTACACGTCCTCTTTTTACTCCTTCAAAATTCAGGAGAGAGCCAACGTTCGAGGGCTTCTAATCCTGTTTCCTGAGCATTTTCAATACAATGAAAAACCACTAGAGGGAGAAACACGCAGAAAACTTGACCTTTATCAGTGGTGATCTCAAAAGGCAACAGATTCCATTACTCTCCAAAAAAAAGGTTTTTATGGTACACAACACCAAGGCACCACCTTGATTGAGTCTAATCTATGGCCAAAATGGCTTTTCTGAAGTCCCTGTGGGCATTATCCCCAAAAAGCACATCTAAATAGTCAAACTTGAATCTTACAAGCTGATTCAAATCTGAATAAAAGAACAGTGCAAAACATTTCCCCGGAGTGAGTCCAAGGATTGCAAAGGGCTGTGGCAGTGCATTCCTCTTTCGGGATGGCTTCAGCTTAACCTTACGTTGGCAGCAGGACGCGCAGCAATGCTTTGTAAAAGCCTTTTTTTCTATATTCATAACCACTTTTGGTTAGCCCCTGACAGCGGCGGTTAGCCACACAGCCCCCTTCTCTTCGCCCCAAACAAGAGGAAATCTCATTTCCTCTATGAGCGTAAACGTGAATTAACTCACTTGCTCCCAATATTGCTTTCTCTATTTCTAACCTAGCCCGCCTGCTGCTCACAGAAACAGACATAAGACACATATGCCATCCTAGGATGACACAACATCCTCAAGACTGCAAAAGACAGAGTATTAAACACACGCGCCGGAACAGCCACAGGAACGCCACCCGAACTTCGGGCGGAACAGCACGACGCAAGCGTACGTGCATACTGTTACCCGATTTGCCCATTTTCCCCGTCAGGTCCCTGCAATTTCACTTCCCATTCTTTGCACATCTGCTTCCGGGGCGTTGTAGACTCGGCCCCTCCTCAGCTCTTACCCTCCTCTGCTCCGGAAGGGGGAGAGTCGAGGGGGTGGGGAAGAGTTCGTTGTTTGTTTACACGATGTGAGCGGAAAAAGAGACCAATAAAGTTTATTCTGGAAACAAAAGGAAAAAAAACAGGGTGACAGAGAAAGGAGACAGGGGCGGGGGCGTGCGGCGGGGGCCAGCGAGCAGAGGGAGCTGGAAGGAGAAAGCGACAGTTCCGGTGCCGCCGCTGCGGCCGCCGAGCTCTAGCTTGCTGCTGCCGCGGCCGCTGGGGCTGGGGCCGCCGGCGAGGCACGGCTCGGGCCCGGCCGGGCAGCTCCGGAGCGGCGGGGGAGAGGGGCCGGGAGCCGGGGGCTGTGCCGCCCGCTCTCCTCTCCCTCGACGCCGCCGCCGCCGCCGCCGCCGCCCGCGGGGCTGGGACCCGATGCGGCTCGAGCCGCGGACCCTGGAGGAGCCCCGAATGTGAGTAGAGTGCGGGCTGGCCGGGAGCGGGTGCGGTCAGGATGGGGGCCGGGTGGGTGCCGGGCAGTCGGGCGCGCCCGCGGTGTTGGGCGGGGGCTGCCCGCCGGTTGTCTCTCCCGGCGTCGGCCCGCAGGAGTTCGCCTGCGACCGCCGCTCCCTTTCCCCCGCCTGCCGCCGGCCTCGCCCAGATGCAGAGGCGAGGGCTCGCCGCTCACTCTGTTTTCTCCCTCTGCCGCCACCTTACTCCTCGTTTCCTTCCTCTCCCATTTTTGGGGATGGGGCGGCTGTAGACTGAGGAAGTGCGCGAGGGCCACCGCCCCGGCCGCGGCAGGCGGTCCCCCGCGCCTTTGCCGCCCACCCGGCCCGCGGGGACCCGGCTGCAGCAAGCACCGGGGCGTGAGGGACCCGTTGCGGAGTCGCGGGCTGTTCCTGAGGGGCTGTCACGCCTGAGGACTCCGGCCCCGCAGCCCGGCGACCCTCGGTTTGCCTCACACTGGGTTTAAATCGCCCGGCTGGGGCTTGAAAGGAAAGCTGCCCCCTCCCACCCTTCCTGTCGAGGTTGTTGTTTTCCTTTTCACTGAGACAGTCAAATGTATTGGATCGTCATTCATAGACCTGAGACACTCGCTCGTGATTTGTGTTCTATTATGTGATCCTTGTTTCATACGTCCTAAGTAATTCGGAAAGGTAGGGCAGTGCCCAGGATTGGGATATGTAAGCAGCAGACGTTCAGCCAGTGTGTTTTGACCGCAGCTTGAGGGGTTTATTTGAGGATGCTAAAGAAATGGTGGTAATGGTGGCTAGTCACCAGACTTGAGTATCGAAGGCAGTTTTCTTAGATGTCAATAACCAGGGAGCTGTTTGCATAGTTTTATGGAGGGTAAAGGGAGCGCAACAAGAGGAGCCTTTGTAGAAAACAGCCTGCATATTCTTTAATGAATTAGAGTTGTGATCTCATTTTGGTGAAGCTTCCTCATTCCAGTGCCTTTGAGCTCGTGCAGGACATGGGTTTGCGAGATGATGTTTTGAATCGTAGTTTGTGAGGCCTCGGAGGACCTCTAGAAAACTTGGTTAGGTAAACTCTTACTTATATCAAGTCAGGTTGTTTCCACGGCCGCATTTGAACCACTGCTGGCAATATTGGTCCTAAGTTTTCGTGCTTGCCCTGGACAAAACTTGTTTATGTGCTGCATTGCCTGTTGTTAAGAAAAGGCCCAGAAAATACTTTTAAGATAACACGTTGCTAATTTAATTTGTATAAATCAGAACACTTCGTCTTTATTAATGGGCTCTCGAAGTAACTAGTGTTAAGAATTTGTTAGTATGTCTATATATTGAAGTTTTAAGATTTTTTAACTGAAGCATTGAATTCTGGTTGACAGCATAGCTGTCTAAACACAACATGTTCTGGAAAATTTTTAATTATGAGATTAACTGTTCTGCAATATCATCAGCCAAAACTATCAGAAAAGGGCCCAGTGGTGTGTGTGTGTGTTCACACGTGTGTTGGTGTTTCAAGTTTTCTTATCTCGTGTTTTCAGATAAAATTAAGGGAAATTTCATCCACAACTTTTTCCAAAAGTTGTGCATCTCTTGTGTGCTTTCATCATTGTAAAATAGTGCTCTCCGATTAAAATCACAAATAAGGTGATTGAAAGAAATGATGGCACATCATAATAGTAATAGCATCAGGGGAAGTAGCAAGAAAGCAAATGGTTATTAACAATATTTTACCACAAATTTACAAAGTCTGAAAAGCATTCCTATGAGTTTTAGTTGGAGAGTTAAGAATGAACCACATATAAATGCAGAACAGTGCTTTTTATATATCTAGTTTTGAAAAAAAATTTTAATTAGATATAGCATTAAAATATGTCACTAAATACTGTACTTAAACTGAAAAACACTGCAATCAAGTATATATTTTCATGAGACTAGATACATGTGAAAGGGACACTGTAAAAGAGCAGTGGCTTTGCCTGGCTCCGTGAATGGAACAGTCCTGCAGGCAGAGCTTCCTTCCTGTCAAGGTAAGATCCTCTCCATCCCAAATAAGTATTCTCTTTTCAAAGACTAAATTTATAAATAAAATACTTTCAATAAGGTAGATCGTAATAACCTTTTTATTGAAAACAGTTTACTTTGAGTGTAGCTTTCCTTATGAGAGTCCTTTACTGAATAGTTTTAAACATTTGCTATTACTACTCAAAGAGCATTTGCTCTGTTGATCTGTTTATTTGAAAAGAGATAACTTAATCCCATTTGATCTCTGCAGTAGCATTAAAAGGATCTTTTCTCTATTTTATTATTTCATTATCTTGAATTCCAAGGTAGGGGTGGTTCTTTAAATGAATTATGTTTCTAAAGGATCATAAAAAATTTCATCTCTGGTAAAAATATTTATGATTTTAAAAATTGTTCAACTTTGGCTGGTTTATATTTTATTAGTGCAGTTGTCAAGCCATTTTCTTAATTATTATTTATCTTGAGTTACACAACAATCCTGTAGACAAAGCAGTATTACTATCTCTGAGAAATGACATTTTAATCTAAGGTCAGATAGGTGTCAGGTGACAGACTCATTGATAAACCAACGTTTTCCAAGTGACAAACTCATTGATAAACCAACGTTTTCCAACTCCTTTCACTGTATCAGGCTACCTCTAACCTGCTCCAGCCTGCTTGTAATAAAGAAACTAGGGCCCAGAGAAGTTTAGTTGCTTGAGATCACCTTTTGCCTTATTAATATATATATTTTGAATTATAATTTCATTATAATACCAATACTAATTTTACTGTAATAATAATAGTAGTAATAAATATATATTTTAAACTCCCTAATAGCTTAAACAGTGGTTTTCAATACTGGCTGTACATCACAATCATCAAGTTAGCTTTTTAAAAATATCGGTAGCCAGGGTCTCATTCCCAGAAATTCTGATTTAATTGGTCTGAGATGGAGCCCAGACATCTGTGTGGTTTTTTTTTTGCTATTATTAATGTACAATTACATGAGCAATATTATGGTTACTAGACTACCCCTGTTATCAAGTCCCCACCACATACCCCATTACAGTCACTGTCCATCAGTGTAGTAAGATGCTATAGAGTCACTACTTGTCTTCTCCATGTTATACTGCCTTCCCCATATGCCTGCCCCCCCCGCTACATTATGTGTACTAATTGTGATACCCCTTTTTCCCCCTTATCCCTCCCTTCCAACCCATCCTCCCCAGTCCCTTTCCCTTTGATAACTGTTAGTCCATTCTTGGGTTCTGTGAGTCTGCTGCTGTTTTGTTCCTTCAATTTTTTCTTTGTTCTTATACTCCACAGGTGATTGAAATCATTTGATACTTGTCTTTCTCCTCCTGGCTTATTTCACTGAACATAATACCCTCTAACTCCATCCATGTTGTTGCAAATGGTAGGATTTGTTTTCTTCTAATGGCTGAATAATATATTCCATTGTGTATATGTACCACATCTTCTTTATCCATTCATCTACTGATGGACACCTCGGTTGCTTCCATTTCTTGGCTATTTTGTAAATAGTGCTGCGATAAACATAGGGGTGCATATGTCTTTTTCAAACTGGGCTGCTGCATTCTTAGGATAAATTCCTAGGAGTGGAATTCCTGGGTCAAATGGTATTTCTATTTTTAGTTTTTTTGAGGAACCTCCATACTGCTTTCCACAATGGTTGAACTAATTTAAATTCCCACCAGCAGTGCAGGAGGGTTCCCCTTTCTCCACATCCTCACCAACATTTGTTGTTGTTTGTCTTTTGGATGGCAGAAATCCTAACTGATGTGAGGTGATATCTCATTATGGTTTTGATTTGCATTTCTCTGATGATTAGCGATGTGGAGCATCTTTTCATGTGCCTGTTGGCCATGTGAATTTCTTCTTTGGAGAATTGTCTGTTCAGTTCCTCTGCCCATTTTTTAATTGGCTTATTTACTTTTTGTTTGTTGAGGTGCGTGAGCTCTTTATATAATTTGGATGTCAACCCCTTATCGGGTATGTTATTTATGAATATATTCTCCCATACTGTAGAATGTCTCTTTGTTCTGTTGATGGTGTCTTTTGCTGTACAGAAGCTCTTTAGTTTGATATAGACCCACTTGTTCATTTTTGCTTTTGTTTCCCTTGCCTGGGGAGATATGTTCATGAAGAAGTTGGTCATATTTATGTCCAAGAGATTTTTGCCTATGTTTTTTTCTAAGAGATTTACGCTTTCATGACTTACATTCAGATTCTTGATCCATTTCGAGTTTACTTTTGTGTATAGGGTTAGACAATAATCCAGTTTCATTCTCTTACATGTAGTTGTCCAGTTTTGCCAACACCAGCTGTCGAAGAGGCTGTCATTTCCCCATTGTATATCCATGGCTCCTTTATCGTATATTAATTGACCATATATGGTTGGGTTTATATCTGGGCTTTCTAGTCTGTTCTATTGGTCTATGGGTCTGTTCTTGTGCCAGTACCAAACTGTCTTGATAACTATGGCTTACTATGGCTTTGTAATAGAGCTTGAAGTCAGGGAGCGCAATTCCCCTGTTTTGTTTGTTTTAAAGTTCCCTAGGTAATAGTAAGATTGTAAAGCCCTTGCTTTCAAGGACCTTTATAGTTTGATCCTTGCTTCTCTTTCTAGGTTCATATCTCCTCCACCCTCCTACAGCACCCTTGGCCTTTCCCTGCTCTCAGTGCAAGGGCCGTTTTCTCTTTCTGCATTTGTGCACTCCATACACCTTCCTTAACTAGCTGACTCCTACTCATCTTTCATGTCACTCCTTTGAAAAGTCTCATCTGGGTTAGGTGTCCCTGCTTCCTGTTACCATAGCATCTTGTAGTCCCACTGTCATTGCATTGACTCACTGCATTATAATTGCCAGTTTATTTGTCAGTATCCTCCACCCTACAGACGTAAATTCCATGAGAAGGATAGGGACTCCTCTCTTATATACAGTTTTTTTCTTATTGCCAAGTACAGTAGACAATACATAATAAGCACTTATTAACCAAATAAATATATTAGTAACAACACATAATAATTTATAGACACCAATTAAGTTTTTATTGTTAACAAAAACATTTAGTATATTTGGTCACTAAAAATGAGTATGAGTATCTCTGAACTTGCCACACATAAAAATTTCATTTGGAGACAGTTGAGAGGTTATAAATTATACATAAATTAAATCGAGAATGATGTTTAACCCCAAACACACACATCCCCCATACCCACACACAAGCGAAAATAAGGATCATTATTATACACAGAACTGCACTGGAAATCTGAGACTTCATCAAATCCCAATTTCACCACAAACATTGAGTCCTTGGGCATGTCTCAATCTCTTTGGGCCTCAGTTTCCTCATCTGTAACACGTAGGAATTGTGCTGGATGCTCTGTATGGTACTCAGTGATCCAGCCTTAAAATCGTATTAGTACTGAAAATACTAGCTTTGAAATCTGAAGCTCCTTGGTTCAAAACCTAGCTCTTTTAACACTTAACTGGCAGGATTACTTTGGACAAATTCCTAATCAGTATAAGGGGAGTAATTAGTACTCAGTAGGGTTGTTGTTGAATTAAATGAGATAATATAGATCCAAGAGAATTTTTGTCCTGCATCAAATGCTTAATAAATGTTAATTTCCTTTCCTCTTAAAAGGTGTTAGATGTCATGAGTGGACTTCTCTGAGATAACAAAGACACTGTTAATGTAATAAAAACTATTTTCCACTTTGTTATGGGTGTGAGTAGGGACCAAAAACCCCAGTGGCTTTTAGTTTCATTTCCTTAGAACCCCATTCCACTTTCAGACACCCAGGTGTTAGCCTGTTTGGGAAATGATTATGCCTAGAAGTTTGAACCATGACAGGATAGCAAGTGCTAGGCTCAACATATCCATGGTATATATAAACATGGAAGAGGGGAGACTCTATAAACTGATGACTTTACACCATCTCCAAAGATAAAAAAAATCAAACTTGACTATTTCAAAGGTAGGGAACAAATTAAAAGTAAGGATGATCCACCAAGAAGACCCAGAGATTTTGGTGAAATCTCTGTTCACAAAGGCTTGAAATTTAGGGACCATTATTTAGTAATTTCCAGGAGATATAAGAAATAGACACCTGGTCAGGACCAGTTCCAGAAGATAAGATTGTTCTAGAGGTCAGATTAGCAGTTTCGGTTATCGGCAGACTGAAAGTTGTTATTTTTCTGTATTTGGGAGCCAGGTTTCTTAAATTTATATAGTTACCTTAACCTTTATTTGGTAATAGAGAATAACTTTACACACAATGTAGTAATAACTCTGGTGAAATTTCTTTATATCAATCTTATTTTTGTGTGAATCAAATTGACTTGCTTGAGTTTTCCCTTAAGTTTATGTTAAAAGTGAATTTAATTAATCATTTTGGAAAAAATACTGTAATAAAAATTTTAAACTATGGGTAGGAAAAACTGAGTGTTAGGGTGCAAAAAAGAAATAAGAGGCAACACACAGTGAAGTCTAAGAATTCAACTTGAAGGCTTGAGGATTCTGTCGTTTGAAAGGAGTACTCAACATTAGATATACTGGTAATGTTTTGTAGCTGTAACTCTTACTTACATTTAGTCCTTTATTATATGAATCAGTTGATCCTGGTTAAGGAATTTTTAGGTATTCCTCTCCCCAAGAATACAGTTTGGTGAGTTTAAACTCAAAATGCACCAGTAGTTTTTAAGTTAGAAATAAAAGCAGTGGCTAAGAGCTTTTTATTCAAGTTTAGTATTTCTTAAAGTGAAATTTTGTGGTCTGGATTATAGAGCTCTGTTCTAAATATCTGAGGGACTAAGTGACAATTGCAAACCGCTGCTTTGTATTTGTGAAGGAGGAGAGGAGGCAAATGATAGTCACATCTTTGCCTCTTTTTCTGCATTGATACAGTATGAATTGTAATATTGTGCTTGCTAAATAACTCATATAATTAGATCATTTAAATGATCCCAAGTTGCATGAAAGTATTTAAGGAAACTATATACATACTAATCATTATTTTAAATTTATACCTAATACAAGAATAACATGTTTCATATTTGGCCTAACAATTAAATACTCATTTCTTCTGTATCATTTTAGTAGTTAGCTTGATAATTTATATAAGTGGCACTCATTTATAAGAGATTAAGTTTAGTAACTTTTAGCATATAATTGTAGTTGTTACAAAGGAGTCTTTGTGTCAAGGCCAGCATTGCCATTTGAAGTAAATGTGGGATTAAAAAAAATAATAATAATTCTTATAGACCATGCTTATCTGGTATACTTCAGGTTTCAAATATTTGTGTAGTGGAAGCCAAAGAAGTCAGTGTTAGATGTGAAAAAAGTTGCATTAGGACAGAAACATTCTACTATGATTATAACTTCTTGACAAACTCAGTGGGAGTTAGTAAAACTTGGTGGAGAGATGCATCTTTAAAGGTACTCTAGAAATTTAAAACAATATTATGAAGATAATTTTAAGCATTTTTTTTAACAGGAGGAGACCATGTTTGTGTTTATTCTCGTATCCTCAGAATCTAGCATAGTGCCCAAATGTAGGTGGCCAGTAAGCATTAATATTTTTGTGGTTGAATCATAACTGGGAATCAAATTACTTTTCTTATTTGTCAGTAAGTAGCTGTATACTTTAAACTATCTGAAAAGCGTGTAAATTGCTGTGACAGTCCTAGCTGATCATTTGCTGAGTATAGATTTGAAGTATATAAGAAACACTCTTCTATAAGTGTTAACTAGTTGCACATTTCTGTTGATACTTGGAGGCATTTAAACAAAGATTGATAGGTTAAGGAGAGGCTGTGTGCTATCGTGAAAGGAACATTAGATCAGAATCTGAAAACCCTGGTTCTATAATGAACTATTAACTAACTAGTTGTTTGGTGGTAGATCTTGACCTTTCAGGATTTGTTTCTTTACGTGCAAAATTTCTAAGGTTCTTAACAATTCCAAAACTCTATGAGATTCCTAGTATTTTAAAGTCTGTTTCTGATTTGAGGAAAGAATAAGCAAGCCCCTGACCTCCCTAGAGGAAGACAATTTATCTCAGTTTGTTATTTCTAGAAGCTAAAATCTTTTTGTCTGCCTGGTTATAAATTTGCACATATTTGAAGGCCCTTGTGTAAAAGGATGGACTAGAAAGATTTTTTCTTTCTTTCTGAAACCGTAGTGACTTTGGAAAATCAAACTTACTGCAGGTGTGACCATTTTGGTTTCTGGCACTGAGAGCAGTTAAGTGACTGACAGGCACTGAGAGTAAGTAGATCATCCATTGTACACCAGCTGCCAGGGTTGTGAAGGCCAGCAAACCTGTCACAGCACCCTTAATAGTCACTGGCCACCATCCTTACTTGTTGAAGACTTCTAGGAAAATATGTGCCACAGTTTCCCTTGGTAACCTATCCCACTGGTTGGTTTTCAGAAAATGTGTTCTTAGAAACAATTCCAGAGGCAAAGTAAGCCTCTTTTTTCTAGATGTATCTATCCTCCGTTGTATATATTGGAAAGACAAGGAAAATCATTGTCCTTGATCAGAAAGCAATTGTGTTTATGTTATTGATTTGTTGTTTCTGTAAATGTTCAAATTACTCACCTTCAACTTTTGAGTATTTTTAAACTGCAAACTGGTAATGAGACATTTAGTTATTCTGAGTAATTTTTCAACAAACTAAGCAGATTTCTGTGGCTTTTCTCTGAGAGAGAATGCTTTTCCAAGTGCTTTTCTGATGGACTTATTGCAGGTCTAGACCTGAAAGTACTGTTGCATTTTGAAACAATTTACTGCCTTTAAGCTTAAAAGTTAGTGAATTGTGTGTTGTTTCTCACCCCCCTCCAACCCCCTCCCCCTGCCCCGTTAGGAGGTTAACTCCTCAGCAAGTGCAAAAGCCTTGTAGTTTTTTGCTACATAAGCTACTATTCTGTGAATATAGATTTATGGAACACATCATCAAACGTAAATCAGCATTAATGGAAAACATTGTGGGAAAAAGATTGAAATAGGCACTATTATACTCATCTGAAATTGAAATATATGTGATGGTAGAGAAAGGAACAATTATATTTTCAAACATCATTTTTATACTTAAAAACATTAGCAGTGACATTTTAAAGTTATTTCCCACATAAAGATTTCTTTAAAGTCTAATGGCTGTTATTATTTGCAGTTGAGACCCTGATAAGCAGCATCTTTAAGTACTTAAGAAAGATATTTGTATTCTTTTTCTCAAACTATATACCACTAGTAAAAGTTGAATGTGACTTTTTTCAAACAACTTCTTTAAAATATTAATAATTTTATTGTATGGAACCCGGTTGTCTCTTCATTTTCTTTTCACTAGAAGTGGCCAGCTTTCAACTTCTGAGTGAATTACGGGACTCCAGATTTCCTCAAAATCACATTGAATCATTTTGACTAGTTCTGTACAATAAAATCCAGCTCTTTTTATAGCCATGTGATAGTCACAGACACTATTAATGTACAGCTAAATGTACCTACTAATGTACAACTTCTAAAGAACAGCTAAATGTATCACGCTATGGTCTTTTTGTTGAGTATAAATTATCAGACTTATAAATTGGTACATACTTCCTGCAAATAATTTTTTTCCCAACCACAATGAGGGCAGGTAACTTGACAACAGGACAGAATATTTGAAGTCAGGGTACTACAAAATATGATTGCTGTACTTTGGCTTCTTTAATTTTCCTTTCCTTCTCCTAAATATGTCATACTGATTAAGAGCATGTGCTCTGAAGCCAGACTATCAAAATACTAGTTTTGTCACATAGGGCAAGTTATTTTAACATATCGGGGTTAATATTCTTTGGGTTAATACGTATTTCCTCACTTATAAAAGAGGAGTAATAATAGTGCCTACATTTACATATAATAAACCTATTACATATAATAATAACATAGTGGTTGTACATGAAAGCATAGAACAGTTCCTTAGCACATAGTAAGCACTCAGTGTACATTTGTAAGCACCTTGAGAGCATGAACCACGTCATATTCATCAATTTATTTTGGGGCTTTAACATTATTTGGTGAATTGAATTCTGTCCATTCTGAGGATTTGCTAATGGATCCAATCTCTAGAGAATGAACAATAAGGTTGCCTTCTAATAAGCTTCTTGACGTTACTGCTTGCTTTTTGTTCTATTAAAACTTTTAAAGTTTCATTCTAGCTCTAGGAATCTGAATTCTATTTCATACCTATTCCTACGAGAAGTTAACTTAGGGAGATTTAGCTTGATAGGAAGGAGGGATTAATGGACAGAAGATGTTAAGTAAATGGATGTGCATTTTTCACATCTACTCTGATCTTCCTATGGAAGGATTTTCCCTGTCCTTTCCTGGAATCTCAAAATCCCTGGTAGTTACCTTAACAGCACTCTGCCATTGAAATAGTATTTGTTTCGTGCTACTACATATTCCCTTCTGCTGTCTTTCTTTATGCACTAAAGACAGTAGTTGTGTCATAGTTTCACATAGTCCCTATGTTGCATGGCTTTTATAGAATTCTCATGTCATATTTTAAAGCTGTTTGTATTTCACTTGCTATGAAATTTTCATTGAATACAGTATTTATTCTTTTGTGTATCATTCTGTTACCTAGTTAACACTGACTAGACATTGTGTAAACCTCACACGTAATTTATGTAAAAATAAGGAAAGCAACCAGGTTCTGTGATTATTTCCATCATTTCAGTATCTAATTCTTTGTTTA
The DNA here is from genome assembly GCA_032199065.1 of Smutsia gigantea. Taxonomy (NCBI): domain Eukaryota; kingdom Metazoa; phylum Chordata; class Mammalia; order Pholidota; family Manidae; genus Smutsia; species Smutsia gigantea. Next base: position 42,025 of record JAVSCE010008772.1, on the reverse strand, counting down.
TAATCACTAAGGTGGCTACCTGGCATCACTGATAGAGGTCTGTGGCATTATCTACCTAGTTTCAGTACTGATGTTGGCACCTTATATAAATGAGACTATTAGTTCATATTTAAGTTTTTGGTAAACATATGTGAGTATGTTTTCTTACCTCTTACTTTTTGGCAGCTTTGACTAGATTGCTCTTGATGATCACACAAGGTAACTATTCTTCTCAAGTTGATGATTCCATAGTCTATATCTCTCATACACCAAGTTAATAATAATAATAAAATCCACACACTTTTAAGGACTACACATTATTATTATTATTATTATTATTATTATTATTATTATTATTATTTACATAGAGATTGCTTTAGAAAGGATCTATAATTTTTACCATAATTGTTCAAATTTTTTCATTGTTACTTCCTTTTAAAGAATTATTAAGCATACTTCCAAACATTTTTTCATGCAAATAAAACTGTATAGAATTTAGTCTTTCGTGGGGTGGTATGCATTATGAAAAAAAAAAGATAATGGACTGCTCTGGTACTGACCAAGTACATTTACTGCCATACTATGTGGTAATGATTAACCTAGGCATTGAAATAAAAAATTAACTACTTACTCTTAAATGGCATCACAAATAATTATAGCTAACAACTTGAGGGAGAAAATTTCCTTGATTTTCTAAATGTACATCTTAATATATATATTTTGAGTTACCTCAAACCAAACTTCAGTATCATGAATCTGGGAAAGGGGAATATCATGGACTTTGTATCATCTCCTTTAATGCTCATAGTAGCACATGTAGTCTCTCCATTTAGGAAACTAAAATTCCACCTCTAATCAGTACAGTAGAGTCTCATGACATATAATTTACATAAGTTCAACTATATGTATTCAGCCAAAAGTAAAACCATGACAAAAGTAATCATTTATTGCAGTCACATCCCACTACTGAACTTTTGCTTCAAAGTAGACATGAAATCAAAGATATAAATTTGCTGTTGCCTCAGCTGGTCTCAGTGTGTAGGTATGAACACCTCACAGTGTTGAGTATAATCCTGTTATTCATACATATCAAATATGAATAACATACATATTATACAGAACTTGGCTAATACCAAGCCTTCAGTGCTCAACCAGAGAAATAGCTGGAAGAGAAACTGCTGTTTTGGACTTGCTGGGCAATTGTGTTGATTTCCAACATGGCCTGCACATATGGCCACAGTGAACTAACATGTATGTATGTTCATTCTCTCTGATACATGCATGCTATGCATAAACCCACGGTCTTTGAGTGCTACCTATATTGTATATATTACATATGTAATTTTATTGTGTGTTCTAGATTACTGTATATATATAGATATATAATTATCATATCTTTTATATTTCTGTATAAGGTGATATACAAAAAAATGTGATTGCAACTTATGGGTGATTTAAGAGATGTTTCAAGGAAAATGTTTACTCTGTTCATCCACAGACTACGTTTGTGTTGTTTGCCACTGTATACCCAGGGTCTAGCACATAGCCAAGCATAAGGTTTATTGAATAAATGGGAAGAAATATCCCCAGATGGATTATTCTTAAGTCATATTAGAACAATATGGAAATAAAATATTACAAAACAGATATATCTCACAACATCTGGTCCTAATGTGACCATACTGGACTTAATGTTATTTACGTTTCTTTCCTTTCTCCCATCTGTTCTCTTATATGTATATATGGATTTGCTAAAGGAAACTCACCCATACTAGGCAGAATTTATTTTCTGCAAACTCTTGAGTGGGTTTCTGGTAACTCTTAAGACTAGCAAAATGGAAAGACTACAAGATAGAAAATGTAAATAAGGTGACAAAATCTACATGTTGCTCTCATCTCCTTATGTGGCATTCTTTCCCTTTGTAGAAACACTCACTTTTTGAATGTCCTATCTGATAGTATGGAGAAGTAGAACATCCCCTAGAACCTTGGAAAGAGAAAAGTGTACCCTGAGCTACCATGTGCCATTCTTTCCAGCTGGCCAAAAGACAAGGCTGCTAGGCCAAGATGTGATCTCTCTTACATTGGGAGAGAAGAAAGGCTTCTTGAGGCAGCGAAATAGGACATTTGCTTATAATTCTAGATCAGAACCAGAATATCTAACTTGCCTGCTGACTACGTGATACTGAATAAACCACTTATGTTACATGAGCCTGAAAAGTTGTTATTGGCTGGCTAGTTACTGGAAGACATGTTTCCAGGGTGCCATGTTCCAGAAATGAGCTTGTGTAAACAAATTTTAAGAATGTAGATAAATAAATAGCAATTGTAAATAAAATAGGAACAAAAATAATTACTTTGTTAAATCTATTTTATGATTACCAAGTAGAATTATTCTAAGAATGAGAAGATGACTAAATATGAGATTTTATAATTCATTGGTCAATATGTGTGATAAGGTCAATAAAGGTAAACATGGATAAGAAATTAATACTTTCCTTTTGTCTCTTTAAAAACCAGGGATGAAGAGAAATTTCCTTAACAAAGTAATATCAAACTAAAAGCTAAAATTAATAATTAATGGTGAAACACTAGAGAAATAACCATTAAAAACTTGGAAACCCACTGTCACTACACTATTGTATAACATTTTCATAGAAATTCTGACCAATACAATAAGACACAAATTTAAAAGAATAGGAGTGAATACTGAAAAAGAAGCTGCACAATCCCATTTTTTGTGTGATATGATTGCATTCCTAGGAAAACCAAGAGTCAGATGAGAAATTAGAAATAATGTGAATATAGAGTAAGTAGATTTAAGGCAAATACTTTAAAATCTATAGTTCTCCTTTATGATAGCAATAATTGCTTCAAAATACAGAAAAAGAAATCATTTATAACAATAACAGAAAATATAAAATGATGTTAATAAATGTTTATTATGCTTCGGAAAGAAACTTAAAGAGCTGTGGTGGAGATGGGGGTGCATATCATGTTTTCTAAATGGGAAGTCCAACTACAAATACCAGTTTTTCTCAGGTTTACAGATTTAGCATAATTATATATTTTTTAATGGGTTTAAAAAATTAAGGTAATAATTTTGTCCGAAATAAACTAAATAGGTAAAAAGTAAGATAACTTGCAAGTGACAAACTAAAAACAGTGACAGAGAGCTAAGCCCAAAGCCCTAACAGATACCAAAATACACTATAGAATTAGTAAGTGAAAGAGTTGGATACTGGCATAAGCATTGATAATGAAGTCAGTAAAAGGGAATCAAGATCCCAGAAACAGTCTAAATATAATAAAGAGGTCATCAGGAATCAGTAGGAAAAGGAAGATATTCAATTAATGTTTTCTGAGAGTATTAAATAGAAAAACAAAGTCAATTTGAATCTTCCCAACTTCAGTCACAGAAAGCCAGATGTTAATCTTTAAATTTTAAGGTGTTCATACAAATACTTTCAGAAGCACCAAAATTCATGTGGATGAATGAGCAAAGAACTTGAGAAAACAAGTTCATTTACTAAAGAAGAAATGAGAGCAAATGGGAAAATTTTTCCCTGAACAAAAAAGTGAAACTTTAAGATGCAGTGATATATTTTTACTTCTTGAGTTAGCCAGAAGTTTTTTTCTAATGGTGCCAGTGCTGGTGAAGGTGCCATGAAATGTGCTTGCTGATCTTTTTCTATCGGCAGTCTAAGTTGATTCAGCTCCTTTGGAAAGCAAGTCAGCAGTTTTTGTGCCTTTAAAATTAATGTCCTATTAGCCCCATAATTCCATTTTCCGCATTATATATAATAAAATTTTAAAACAACTTAAGTATTCAACAAGTAAACTGTGCTGTATCCCCCAGAGAAATAGGTAGTCATAGAAGACTTATTTATGAAGAGTTTACAATAATTTGAGGAAATGTTTCTGAAGTGAAAAAGCAAGATAGAAAATTGTTGTACTATATGAGCACAACTATATACACCAAAGAAATACACTAAAAAATACACATAGAAAGAAAACTAAACATACATCAAAAAATGGTAATAATGGTTGTCTCAGATGCATTTTTTGGTTGTTATTGTTGTCCTCATTCAGCTCCACACCACTGTATTTTGAGTAGGTACACAGCATAGTCCCAGATCTGAAGAGACACCAGTTAGTACGTAAGTGAATGAATTTCTATAATAAGCATAAGTTACTTTTACACTGAAAAAAAATGAGAATACAATACACAGCTAAGTTTAAGAAAAAAAAGGAAAAGTGGGGGAAGGACTCCAGAAAACAACCTGAGTAATAATTTCTTAGATTTCCAGTTTTCAAAATGTTTTCACAATTTCATTTTATGTGATCCTTTTCTGTTAATAACATCATTACTTGCCTTAGTTAGGAATTTCTGTAAATCTTGACTCTGTCCTCTCTGACCTACCAAATCCAACTGATCACCAAATATTCGATATTCTGTCTTGGAAATGACTTCATTTCATCTTCATCTTTTCTCATAGCCACTTCCTTAGTTTAGTCCTTTCTTGGATCACTGAAATATACCAAACAGCCTCTACCACTTTTCTTTCTTCTACTTCCCACACTGCTGCCAAGATTATCAGACATGTAAATAACCAGCAGAATTTTGTGAACGTGCTATGATGAATAGGTTCTGGGAGAGCAGGGGAGAGATTGACACTGCTTCCACGCTGCTGCCAAAATATCACTCACCTGATAATACGAAATTGATCTGCTTAAAGCTTAGTAATTCCTTGTGGCCCACATTGCTGCTTCTTAAGCTTTGGGTATATAGGAATCTCCCCAGGAACTTGTTAAAATGTGGATTACTCAAACTCTAGAAATTTTGATTTAGTTTATCAATGGGCCTGGGAATGCGCATTTTAACAAGGCTTCCCATTTCTGATCCTCTTGCATGTGATTCTAGGACAAGATTTTGAGGAATACTGACCTTGGAATGAAGTACAGCCTCATTGATTTACAATCATTCACCTCACAATTTGGCACCAGCCCACTTTTCTACATATATTTTCTATTCCCTCACTGAACACCTGGCAATCTAATCACTCTGAACTGCCTCAAACTCCCGGAGACCTTTGTGGACTTGTGTGCTTGTGCTCCTGCTGTTCCTGCTGTGCAGAGCCCCTTTTGCTATGGCTGCTCTTACTCAGTGACTTGTTGCCCTGGCACACTATCTCCAGTGTCTGTGAAAGGTATTCCTGGACTCACTCTCCTAGACAGAGTTGATCTTTCCCTCCTCTGTGTCTCTATAGCTTCTATTTATTACAACACACGCGCTAAGTTTTGCTTATTTACATATCTGTCTTCCTCAATAGACTATGAGCCTTTTGAAGTCAGGGATGTCATTTTATTTATCCTGTACCTGTAGCATAAGGCAGGCACATAATAATTGCTTAATAAATGTTTGTCGTATGATTAACAAGCCAATAAAAAAGGTAGGGAAAGAATGATTATTCCCATTTTTTCAGTGAGGAAAATGAGGTTTTAAGAAGTTAAGTGTTTACCTACAATTACCCAGCTTATAAGCTTAGAGTTCAGATTGCCATCCAAGATATCTGGCTGCTTTTCTGGTTTTGGCTTTACGGGAAAGATAGACCATAACAGTAAAATTATACACACACACACACACACACACATACACACCTGTCTGAGCATTTTCCCCCTGCTCATGTATTTGTTGACCTTTTATCATGTTCGGTGGATAAAAATAACAAAGTTTATCATTAAGGTGTCTTAATAAACTTTTTCATCATATTCACACTGTAAAATAATACCTGTTCTTCCACAGCAAGAACCAAATACTGGATATTAAGCTACTTTTCTCTGTTTCACATCCAACCTCCTATATATACTCTGCTTTGTGATGCTTATTTGTATCCCTTGTAGAAACCATATTAAAATACCTAATGGGTTGTCCACAAATATATTTGTTTAATTAAATTCAGTTGATGTTTATGAAAGTAATAGTTTATTCTGTGACAGTTGAGACAAAAAGCTATGTATGTGTAAGTATTCATACAGATTTCAATCATTTTTTAAAGCTCGATTTCCAAAGTTGAGATGTGTTTAGCCTTGCTATAGACTTCAGTTTTAAGGTGTTGATGGAAATCAACCACCAGCTGCAAAGTTCAGCTCCAGTATGCCATAGAATACGTGAAGCTGTGGCTTAAACCAAATGTTAGCAATGAAATAGTTAGTAGCAACTGTTCTTTTAAAAGAAACATTTTAGATAATTAGAGTCATCTTGTAATATCCTTATACCCAGCTGTCAGGTTTTTACTTTTTCTGCCAGTATTTCTGGAACTGAAATCAAAAAATTTGAAATAAGGATGCCATACTTTGAAATACACTAAACGATTGAAAAACTGTTGTATTTTATAAAAATTTCCACATAGAGTTCCTTAGTCGGTGTCTCAAAAGATTTTTATAAAAAGGAAATACCTATAATAAACTCCCCAATACTAGGCTGAAATATATACATTAATAAATAATAGCATTTGAGAAATTGAAGAATTGCCTCTATGAATAGCCACGGGATTTGAAGGTTATTAAAGTGAATTTGAGCATTTTAATTTCAGTTTTGAAATTCTCTGCTGCTGTTTCTTAATTTTGTTACCAAATTTAGCATCTCACTGTCCTTTCATTTTCCTTTTCTTTACCTTTTTGTTATCTTCCTGCTTTTAATATACTCAAATCTCCATTTTCTATAACAGCAACTTTCAGTAATATTTCTGATTCCCCAGTACGTTAGATAACAATGGTAGTACCATTTTTCCTTTCAACTTTTCTCCTACCCTTCCACAATATATATTATATATACGACTACCTTTTATATTGTCAAGTAGTGGTAACATTTACGTTCTATTCTATAACCATACTAATATTCTCTTATGTTTTGACTATAGGTAGACTTTAATAGTTGAAAAATTAAGTATATTTACATTAATATGATTATGTAAAAATATTCTACTTTACAACCAAGTAGAGTACTAGGATTAGATTTCTTTATATGTTCAACATCATGAACCACATAACGAATATTCTTAGCATTCAGGTCACATGGTTCTTTTCATACACTCTACAAATTGCCCAAAATTTTGCTGTTTTCGTTCATATTTTGAGCTTGATTTTATTATACATTTTTGTTTTTTTCCATGAAGTTTCTAATTGCCTCTTTTTTCCAGTGTGGAAACAAACATATTCCTCAACATGTCATTAATACTTCATGAATCCTCATTTCCTTTATCTGTTGCTTATAACCTCTTGTAATCTTTTTCCTGAACACCTTTACTTGGACCACACAGATTTCATCTTCTGGTTTGGGCTTATTACTTTCTACAATTGGTAAAACTTTATCCTAGCATTACTTTTTTAAATGTATTTTTGTTATTTAGCCAGTGAGTCAATTCCACCATTTCTAGCATATTTAATATCTTCCTTTTCCTTGACTTCCATCTTTGGTTGGCTGGAGTAATAATTCAAGTGCCTTAGAATTGGTTCATGGGAAATAAAACCCATGGAAATACTTTATTTTTTCTTTGTACATGATAACTTGCTGCATGTAGCATTTCCTGGTCAAATGATTTTCCAATAGATTATAATTACTGAATAGTTTTTCATTCCAGCTGTTATTGATGAGAAGAGTATTACCAGTTTTTGCCTATTACCTATTTTCCCCCCTGTGAAAGCTCTTAGGATTTTTTACCTTTTGTTGTGTAAAATATATATACACACACACACACACACACACACACACACACACACACACACACATCCTGCTCAATGGTCCCTTTTAATTTTAACATGTACGTCTCCAACTTGAAATTTTTTAAATTTATTTCTTTATTTTCCTTTTTCCCATTTTTCTAATTTTTCTTCTGGAATAAAAGCTTTTCTTATATCTGTTTACCCCTTGTTTTCAATATAGCTTTTTGCTCTATGTTCCAGCAGTTTTTTTTGAAAATCCAATAGATGAAATGTATTATTTAATTTGCATTTTTATTATTAATAAATCCAAGTAATTTTTGTATGTTTATGGGCCATTTTCATTTATTTTTCTATGAATTCTCAGTTCATATCCTGTTATCCATTTTTTTATTGAATTGTTTCTGTTTGTACAGTGGGATTTCTCCCTTTCTCAGTTATATGAGTAGCAAATAGATTTGACTAGTTTCTCTTGTCTTTGCCTATAGCATTTTCCCCCTACATACAGGAATTTTTGTTTTCTTACATAGTTGTATTTATCAGTCTTCTCTTTATGGCATCTCTATTTCACTTAGAAAAGTCTTTCTCACACAAGAGGATTATCTCATATTTTCTTATAGTACTATCATGGTTTTATGTTTAAATTGTGCTTGTTATTCTAAGTAACATTTATTTTAATGTAAGGTGTAAATTGGGAACCCACTCCTATTTTTTTCAAGTGTCCAGTCAGTTGTTCCAAATGGTTTTTTCCCTGTTAATTTGAGATGACACCTTTATCATATAATATATTCTGTGTCTCCTCTTGAATTTTCTGTTCTATTATGTTGACCTGACTCTTCATGATCTATATTTTATCATTATAATTATTGTAGTTTTATAATGTGCGTTAATATCTGGTAAGACTAGATCTTTCACTCCCCCTGCTTTTTCATCTACTCTCCTTTTTTTCTGGGTTTCCTGCAAATTTTTTTTTAACATTAGAGTCAGCATGATAAAATCTATACATATGAATACTATTGGTGTCTTATTGGGGTCCTGTTACATGTATAGATTATTTAACGAAGAGGTGACATCTTTATGCATTTGATTCTTCTTATCAAAGAATGTGATACATTTTTCCATTCCTTCAAGTCATTTATGTTACATAGCATTTTCAAATTTTGTTTATATATCTTAAAACAGTAAAAATTCATTCTTTCTTCCTCCAAATGGTTAGTCACTTCTACCAGGTCCATCTATTGAATAAGTCTCATTTTAAGACTCTGGGATTTTTCCTACACAAAATTGCATCTAGTTCTAGGATCATTTCTGAACTCAGTTCTGTTCCCTGGATCTTCATAGGCATATATATAGTTTTAACTATATATGTTATTTTTATAACTGAGATGTTAATGTCTGTTAAGGCTAGTTTCTCCTCTTTACTTCTATTTCAAACATTTAGTGTACTAAACACTACTATAAAACTTCCTACGCTGTTTTAGAGGCTCTGTCTCATACACACAAAGAAAATTACAGACCAGTCTCACGTGAAGTACTAGCTATCCTAAATAAAATATTAGCTAAGGGGTTTAATAGTTTGTCAAAACACATACTCCACAATAATTGCATTTAGTCTAGAAATGCAAGAGTCATTTTAATGTTAGGAAATCTGTAACATACATATACACACGTTCTCTCTCTGTCTCTGTCTCTGTCTCTCTCTCTCTCTCTCACCCACACACACACCCCTTTGTAAAATAGAAATAGAAAGCTATTCCTTGATATATTAAAGAATAGATATCCCAAACTGGAAACTTCAGTCAGGCTTGATAATGAAAGATTCACATTCAGTTCATGTCATGAGTAACATAAGGAGCAATCAGTAGCTGTTTTCTCACTTTTTTTGTGTTGATGTTAATGCTAATAGACAAGGGAATGAAAAATGGGTATAATAAGAAAGTAGGAGACAAATTATTGTTTGCAAATTTTCCTTCCCGTATCCATTTCTGTCTCTCCTGACTGCTTACTCATATCCTTCTCCCCATGATATAGCCAATGTTCATAACATTGGATTAATTCTATGGGGAGAAAATAGAGGGGGATATAGGAATATATATTTATACATACTTCTGAATCCAGATTTTTAATTTTATTAGTTAGAATTATAATAAACATTTTCTTGCTTAAATTTATTGTCATATTGCCCTTTAAAGTTTTTACTTAATTTTCATCAAAATAAATGCATCTTCTAGTAATGACAGCATGAGGAAGTTGGGTGATTTCCCCTCCATAGAAAACAAGCATAAGAATGTTAGAGTAACTGTATTAATATCAGCCCAAATATATTTTAAAACAGAGTAATAAAGAGGGACATTTCAAAATTATAAAGGAGTGAATACAGCAGGAAAACATTAAAAATTCTGAATATACATACACTCAATAGAGGCACAATATACTTGAAGCAAAAACTGACAGAAGTGAAAGGAGAAATAGGCAATTCAGTATTTAGAGTTGGAGATTTCAGTACTCTTTTTTTTCAGTAGTTGATAGAACAGACAGAAAAACAGGATATAGAAGATTTGAATTAAGCAATCAACCAACTCGACCTAATGGACATCTACAGAATACCGCACCCCAAAAAGACATTGAAAGTAGATTTGAAACATTCATTAGGATGAGTCATATACTGGCTCACAAACATAAAATATGTTAATAAATATGAGAAGATTGTTTGAAATTATGTAGCATTGTTCTGCAACCAGAAAGGAGTAAAATTAAAAGTAAATACCCCCCCAAAAAGGAAAGAAGAAATATCCCCACATATGTGGATATTAAATGATAAATTTCTAAGTAACCCATGGTCCGTGGGTGAAAGAAGAATTCACAGGGGAAATTAGAAAATATTTCTAACTCAATGAAAATAAAAATGCAACATAGCAAAATATTGATATGTAGTTAAAGTAATGCTAAAATTTCCTTCTGTAAAATAAATGTATAGCTTTAAATGCTTGTACTAGAAAAGTCTAAAATCAGTTGTCTAAGCTTTTTTCCTTAAGAAGGTAGAAAGGAATGAGGAAATAAATCCAAAGAAAGTAGAAGAAAGGAAATAATAAAAGACCAGAACAGAAATTGAGGAAATAGAAAATGGAGAAAATAAATGAAATAAAAAGCTGATTTTTTAAAGAGTTCAATAAAATTGATAATCCTTTAACTAAAATGATCAAGAAAAAAGATGTAAATTAACAATGTTTGAAATAAAAGAATGGATATTATTACAAATACTTAAAAAGATAAGTAATATTATGAATAACTTTATACCAACCAATTTGGTAACTTAGATGAAGTGGAAAATTTTCTTGAAAAATACAAATCATCAAAACTGACTCAAGAAAAAAATAGAAAAATCAAAGTAGACCTATGTAAAGAAATTCAATTTGTAACTAAAAACCTTCCTTGAACAACAACAAAAAAACGCAGGCCCCATTGGAGTAGCTGGTAATTCTGGCAAACACAGAATGAAGAAAAAATACCAATCTACCTGAGTTTTCAGAAAATACAGGAGTAAAGAGAATCTCACAACTAATGTTATGAGGGCAGTGTTACATGAATACCAAAAGCCAAATAAAGATACAATAAAAGAAAGAAAATTACAGAAAATACATACAATTAAAGAAAATTAGCAGCCAGTATTCCTCATGGACATAGACACAAGTCCTTAACAAAATATTAGCATATTAAATCTAGAAATATATAAAAAGTATAATACATAATGGCCATGTGGGATTTATCTCAGCAATGCAAGGCTTCTAAAAATCAGTTAAATGTAATGCACTATGCTGACTAAGATAAAATTGAAAAACTGTATGATCACCTCTATAGGTGCACAAGATGTATTTTACAAAATTCAGCACAAACTCACAATAAAAACTCTGAGTAAACTATGAATTGAAGGTAACTTACTCAACCTCATAAAGGATGTCTATGAAAAAACAACTGACATCTTACTTCATGGAGAATAAATTTATGCTTTCCACTTAAGATCAAAAAGTAAGGATGTTTACTCTTTTATTATTTACACTTTTATTCAACATTATACTGGAGGTCCTAGCTTGTACAGTAAGACAAGAAAAAAAGAATATACAGAATAAAAAGGAAAAAGTAAAACTTTTATTCATAGGTGATCTGTATGTAGAAAATTCTAAAGAATCTGTAAAAAAAAAGAAAAAGCTAATAGAACTAATACACAAATGTAGCAAGACTATAAGGTAGAAAATAATAAATAATTGTATTTCTGTACTACCAGTGAACACCCCAAAAATGAAATTTAAAAAACAAAAACCACAGTGGCACTGTGTAATTACTTATAAATAAATTTAATAAAAGATATGCAAAACTTGTACCCCAAAAACTGCAAAATATGGCTGACAGAAATTAAAGAGGACCTATAACTGAAAGATACACCATGTTCTTGAATTGGGAAACTGAATATGGTTAGGATCATGAATAGATCAATAGAGTCAGTGTAACCCCAATCAAAGTTTTTTGTCTTTCTCATTGAAATTGACAAGCTGTTTCTACAATTAATATGGAAATGAAAAGACATAAAGCAGCAAAAAAAATTTTTTTTAAGTACAAAATCTGAGGACTGCTTGGTTTTTAGACTTGGTATAAAGTTACAGTAGTCAAAATAGTATAGTATTAGCATAAGTATAGACATATAGGTGAACAGAAGAAATTTGAGAGTCTAGAAATAGAACCATACTGAATATAATTGATTTTTTTACAAAGGTGCCAAGGTAATAAAAAGGGGAAAGAATAATCTTTTCAAAAAATGGTGCTAGAGTAACTGTATATCCACTTGGAGGAATTTTTTTAAAAGATCCTTAACTGCACACCAAACCCCAAAATTCAGTCAAAATGAATTTTAGACCTAAACATAAATACTAAAAAAATCATGCTATGTGAAAGAAGCAAAATGTTACATACTGTTGATTTCTAGAATAAAACTGTAGTGGCAGAAACCAGATTAGTAGTTACCTAGGACCCAGGAGTAAGAGTGGAGATTGACTGCAAAGAGAAGAACTTTTAGGAGTGGATAATTGAACAGTTTTAAACTTGATTATGGTGGTAATTTTCACAACTGTATACATTCACCACGACTCGTCAAACTGATTTTTAAATGACCTCAAAAAAAGATATAAAAATAATAGGATCATGTGGCTTTAAATTATTAATGAAAGGTTAACAAAAACAGCAATTCGGTACCCTTTCTTCCTCCCATCCTCTCCCCTTAACTTGTCCCATGTCATTCTTTAGGAAAAACACTTTCCACTATTTTAGCTCCTACTGGTATTTACTATCTTATAATAATAGAGTATACGGTTATCTCCTGGTCCACCAATATTTGGCACCCACTAATTTCCTCATACAATTTTAACTCTCTAAATTCCTTCCTTTGCCTTATCTCATCATCCTGATATATTTAATGGTCACTAATTGTTGTGTGTTTAATTGTGGTTAAATCCACACTTTCATTATTATGACCATGTAAGTAGTGTTCAGAAATAAAGCAAGTAGTACATTTGGTTATATCTTCTCTGATACAACTTTGTTGTTTTAATTAAGTGATTGCCTCATTTTAAAAATTTGCTTCCTTTCCTTTGTATCTTTGGGTTTGTTTTCCCATAGGCTTCAATCCTTCTTTGTAGTAACTTTCGCCTGTGAGATAATTAGTTTGGTTACTTTCATAAGATACCTTAGTAGAGCTTCATTTTTTCTGATTTAATCTTGACTGCTCCCTAAGTCTCTTTCACAGCTGTTCTCAAAAGACTTGTGTTTTCTCTCATTCTGGAAATTCCCTACACCTGCTTCCTGTGTTGAAACCTTGATTTCCTGCACCCTATACCTTCATGGTTTACTCCCTCATTTACAGGAGCATATCCTCTAGTGACTTCCTTAATAGTAACTGAGAGGTAAATTTTTTGAGATTTTTACATACTTCCATATGTCATATTCTCCTCCTACAATTATGTGATATTTTAGGCTAGTGTAGAACTCTTGATTGAAAATCATTGTTACTTAGAATTTTTAAAGTATTGCTCTAATCCTGTAGCTTCCAGTTTTGCTATTTAGTGGTCCAGTGCCATTCTGGTTCCTCATCTTTTATTTGGGTTTTTTTTTTCTCTTTGGAAGTGATTATTATCTCCTCTTATGCCTGGTGTTCTGAAATTTTATGGTGCTATACCTTGGTGTAGGTCTTTCTTTTTTTTCATTTATTGTGCTGTGTGCTGAGTGGGTCCTTGCTTTCTGCAGACTTAAAATCCTTTAATTCTTGGAAATTTTCTTGCTCTATTTTTTAAAATGTTTTTTCACCACTATTTTCATCCTTTTTTCTGGAATTCCTACAAGTCAGATACTAGACTTCCTCAGTTGCTTTTTCTAGTTTTTTACCTTTTCCGCCTCTTAACTCATCTCTTTCTTTTTATTCTGCCTTCTGGAAAATTGGCTTTAACTTCAAACTTATGTTAAATTTATTTTTCAGCTCTTATACTCTGATTGTTATTAATGGTCCCTCTTGTGGTTAATGGTGCAATATTTCCTCTAATCTTAGAATATTTTAATTAGTTTTGTTAACGCATCTTCTGTCCCATCATTCTTTCTGTTTCTCAGTACTGCTGTTTTGGTCTCTGTCTTTAATATTGGAGATTTTGCTCAGATACATAAAGATCCTTGGCTGTCACTCGTGTTTAAAAGGCATTAAAAGCTGGTTGAAAGCCCTGAGTTTGAGGGCAGAGCTCTTTCTTGTCTCTTCTTGGTGGACTGTGCTGTAGGAAATCCCTAAATATCATCATCTTTTTCTAGGTTAGTCAGTTTGGGATCCTTTTCTGAAGAAAATCTACAATCTCCTGTGTGGGGCTGCTTAAGTTTGAGAGCTATACTGAAGAAAGGGGCTTTGGGTCTCATTAGACTTTCACATAATCCTCTGGTTTTAGTCACAACTTTACCCATATCTACTTCTGTGTCTATTTAATTAATCCCAGTGTCTCCTGGGTTTAGTTTTTCCAGAAACTGTGCCTTCTGATTTTTGAAGGATTGGGAAGTTACTGACTATACTAAGTACAGATGGAGAACTGGAGTTCTGATAGTTCCAGGTATCTCAGACATGACTTTATCTGAGGTTCTGTGAGAATTGGCTTGCTTTGTACCTATAGGCACTTACATTTAATATTCCTCACCTCATTTATCATTCTTTTTTTTTAACCTGTCTTTATAAATTATATGTAGGGTTACAGTTCTCTGACTTCATCAAAGAAGGTGTTTGCTTTCTCTTACTCTTTTTATTTAGGAGTGTTTGGGGGCACAAAGGTCTTTACTGTAACCTTTACCCTTTTTTATAAATACAGTGTTCTGCAGCACTTCCCCCCACCTCCTTACTGTATCTTGGTGATCTTTTCATATCAGTACATACAGATATACATCATTCATTTTAATAGCTGTATAATATTTCTTAAAATTCTTTACTATAATTGTTATTTTCCTATTAATGAATATTTGAGTTAGCTCTAGTTTTTGCTTTCATGAACATGACCTCAGTGAGTATTCTTTAACCTAATTTTTCGTGAATTTTTACAAATATATCCATAAAATAAATTCCTAATGGTGGGATTGCCTAGTCTAAGAATTGTGCATTTAAAATTTTGAACCATATTGTCAGATTGTCTTATAGAAAATTTACACCCCCACCAACAATCTAAGAGTGCTATCTTTGCAGTAATAGGTTTCATCAAGCTTAATTGTTTTCATAAGTAAAAAATGGGAATGTAACACTTTTTTTAATTGTATTTTTTAAATTATTAATTTCTTAAGCCTACCCATTTAAATTTCCTTTTCTGCAAACTGTGTAATGTTTTCTATTCATCTTTTTCTTATTGACTTGTCTGGACTATTAGTAAATTACAAAAAAATAATAATTTGCTCTTTGTCATGTGAATGTATCTTCCCACTTTGCCAGTGGTCTTTCAGTTTGGTTTATAGTAATTTTTCCAGACCAAAGTCTTTTATTTTTATTTTTTGGTCATATTTATCCATCTTTTTTTGTATGGCTTCTCAGTATTTTTGCATTAATATATAAATAAACCATAGGGTTCCTTTATATGAACAATAACCTGTTATTAATTGGAAGAGAGGAACCCTTTCAGAAAATTAACCAAAAATTTCACTTATCTAGAAATAAACTTAATAAGCCATAGCAGAACTTAAATGAAGAAATCTTTTAATACTCTACTGAAAAGACAAAGATTTCTTAGGGCACAAAAAGCACTAGTCATAAAAGAAAATTAGATAGCTAGGACTTGATCAAAATTAAAAATTTTGCTCATCAAAAGCCAATTAGGAAAATGAATAGACATGCCATAAAACAGGAAAAAAATATTCTCAGTACAAAATAAGGACAAAAAACTTTGTGTCCAGAATACGTAGAAAACTCTAAAGTCAAAAGTTTTTTTTTTAAATCACCTACCTAATAACAAAACAGCAGCAGACTCACAGAACCCAAGAATGGACTAACAGATACCAAAGGGAAAGGGATTGGGGAGGATGGGTGGGAAGGGAGGGACAAGGGGGAAAAAGGGACATTACGATTAGCAGACATAATGTGGGGTGGGGGGCATGGGGAGGGCTGTACAACTCAGAAAAGGCAAGTAGTGATTATATAGCATCTCATTATGCTGATGGACAGTGACTGTAATGGGGTATATGGGGGGGACTTGATGATATGGGGAGTCTAGTAACCATAATGTTGCACATGTAATTGTAGATTAACGATACCAAAATAAAAAAAATAAAAATAAATCACCTACCTAATGTAAAAATTGGTAAAAGACTCAAATATTTCACAGAAGATATACAAGTAGCCAATAGGCACATGGAAAGATTTTCAACATCGTTATTCATCAGTAAAAGCAAATTAAAACCACAGTGTTTTAATTTGTAGAGATACCACTACATACCCACTAGAATAGCTAAAAAAAAAAAAGATACCATTAAGTAGTTATGAGGATGTAGAACAACTGGAACTCTCATTCACTGCTGGTTGGAATGCAAAATGCCCAACCACTTTGGAAAATTGGTAGGCAGTTTCTTATAAAGTTAAACATAACATTTACCTTACCTGTTAGGAGGTAAGCCCACTACCAAGTTGATGGTTAGGAGTACTCAGAGTTTAATTAGCATGCAATCATACTTATGGCTGTGATTTCTTAGAGGGAAAGAATACAAAGCACAGTCAGCAAAGGAAGAGGTGCATGGGAAGAATTCTGCGGGAGCCAAGGTGCATGCTCAGGGTCTTCTAGTGTAGTCATGCAAGATACACCTAATTCCTCCAACAAGGGGTTGAGACAACGTGTGAAATGTAGCCAATCTAGAAAAACTTGTTAGATTCAGTGTACAAGTATTTTATTAGAAGCTGATCCTTCTGCCCGGCACATACCCTCATTCCAGAGGGAAATCAGGTATTCAACATAAATCATATTGTTTTCATAAACAGTTTAGGCAGTGAACAGCCCTTATCAGTTAAGGGATGGGAATCCTCTTAAAATCCAAAATCCTGTTGCCAGTTACCATTCAAGGGACAACTTTGCAAGCAGACCTCTTGAAGGATAAGCAGTTAGTCTGCACACCATACAACCCAGCGTTTCACTACTGAGTATTTACCAAAATAAATAAAAGTAAATGTGCATGTCTTGCCAATGGATTTCAGCCCCAGACAAGTTCACTATAGAATCAGTGAGACTGAAAAATGATGATGGAACATTCTTGGGGTGAAAGGGTTTATACCCAACTTTATTCCCATGGTGGCAGGTCAATCACTAGAAACCTGTCAACTCAAGTGGAGCAAGTCTGCATGCAGCAAGCTTATCTCTGCCTCTGGGCCTCTCTTCCTCCAAAGCCGTCTCAGTCTCCGTCCTCAGCGCTGCCACCACTCCAGCCTCTGCTTTCCTGTAGCCATGCGGCCATGCCACTGTGTTGCCCCAGAGCACTAGGCAGAGCTGTTTATATAGTCAGTAAAAAACATTGCCCACACGTGCATAGTGAGCAAGCCAACCAGGACCAGGTGACAATCCTGGCCATAGGAAACTTCACTTTATCCACAGTCCACTAAATCAAACAAACAAAAAACTGATATAAGAATGTTCACGGGCAAAACTGGGAACAGTCCATATATTCAATAACTGAAGAGTAAGAGACGTAAGTTGTAAGTATATTTTGGCCTACTGCTTAGTGATTAAAAAGAACTAATGACTGATACTTTAATAACATGGATAAATCTCAAATACAATATGTTAAGCCAAACCTAAAAGAACATACACTGTATGGTTGAATTTATATGAAGTCAAGAGCAAAAGTAATCCATAATTACAGAAATCAAAATGTGATCATCTGGGGGCAGAGAGAGAATTAATTGGAGAAGAGCATGAAGGAATGTCCTGGGGCAACAGGAATGTTCAGTACTGGGGTAATCAGATGTAAAAAGGTGTCAAAAGCCAGCAAACTCACTGCAATATGTGCAGATTATTGTATGTTAGTTACAGTTCAGTTGAATACTGAGGAACATTGAAAAACAGACTTAGTTAAGTGAAAATACACACTTGGATAGGAGGAAAATCTTGTTAAAAATGCAAGTTCTCCCTAAAATAGTATAAATCAAAGTGTTCTCAATCAAAATACGAAGTTTTGCTCTGATGTTTGTTTTTGAATTTAACAAAATAATTCTAAAGTTCATCTGAAATTAGAAGCCATGTTTAATGAGACTGAAGGGATTGTGGGGAAGGCCATTTGGGCTGAATTTAAAAGGGTAAGTATGATTGAAATGGCAATACATGAGAATAGAAGTGGAAGAAAGATCATGGACCCTATTTTCAAAAGCAAAGAAAACTGTAAAGGGAAAAGATTGATCCAGTAGGATTAGAGCTCAGAGTGCGGGGAAAAAGAGTGAGGGCAGAGTATAATCGTAATGATTCGTGAGGCTTTGAGTCTGAGCTATATACTGTACACACTAGAGATTCATTGTATTGAGTAACAGTGTAATTAGATAGGTGTTTTAGGTAGCCAGTTCTAGTGATACTGTGAATAATGAACTGCAGGTGGGAGAACTTAAATATTGTATACTTACAAGGCTTTTTGTCTTAGTTCATAATGCCCACTTAAAATCTGCTCTGCCCTTCTCATTCTCTACCTGTCAGAAATCCTTTTCATTCATAAAGTGCCTCTCCTCTAAGCAAACACATACACACACAAAGTCATTAAATTTTGCCTCGTGGATTGTAAGGTAATAAAGGTCAAAATTCTGTCCTTTTCACCATCGTTTATACACTTATGAATAATTTTTTCTCCTCTCTTTTCCGTCACCCATCCCACTTTAATTGCCAGTGTTTTATAGATAACATTGACTGTAATGAATGGTTGTTGAGTTAGGGACAGGTTAGTGTTCCATATGAGAACTCTTTAGGGTCTAATAATGATAGGATGGCTGGGGGAAAAAATGAATTTGATGGCAAATTCAGTGAGTGGAAGTGACATCATGCAAGAGGTTCTAACCTTGGAGATTAAGAGGTGGTGATGTCATGAAAAATGCCCACATTGGAGTAATAAGCAGACTAAGAGGTACCAACAAAGAAACAATCAGAGGAAGCCAGAGAAATATTTCACTTTTTACTGGGGAAGTTGGGGGTGGGGGAGGCTTTAATTAAATCATTACATTAGTAGTTCCTCACCTTTGTACCTTTTACCTTTCAATTATGAAGCTATTTAAAGATGTGTATGAATGAAATATAAGTTCGTATAAAATACGAACCTGAGAACTTTTTAACATTTAACATTATGGAAATAAATGCCCATGTTTAGAATGTTCTCTTTTTATATCATAGTGTTTTTGTAATAGACGCTCAAATAGTGAGGGTCAGGGGTGGGGGGGGGAGGTTTAGAATTTTAGCTAAGTCCCATTTTCTCCTGGGAAAATGACGTCCTAAAAGGACAGAAGAGCAAAAGAGCAGTATTGAAAATAGCTAGCCTAAGGCTGTTTTTCTGTCACCACACAGCAGATTTGGAGAGTAGTAAAAGCAGACAGATGGACAGTTCTGCCAGTTTTGGAGTGTTTAAATAGAAAAAAGAAACATTCTGTTCTTTTTATTCAGAAATGGAATTTCTATCCTGAATTACTGATTGCAGTAATAAGTTCCATATTCTGACCAAAGAAACATTATTTTTTTTAACCCTGGGGATAATGACTCATGCTCTTCTCAGAATTTTGCTTTTGTGGAAACTAAAGTGCAGTCATAAATACAGCACTGTTATTTGGGTCTCAGCATTAATGATACTATTATGAGTGGACTAGTGATGGGAAGAACATTACTAGTATTGTAAAGCCAATTGTAACAAAGGAACCAAGCACATTTTAATTAGCCAGTTCTTAGAGATGGGAAAGTAAATATTTTTAAAACTAATAGAGTAATCATGATTTTGTTAATTATGCTATAAAAATAGAGTTCATACTTTTCTCTTTAAAAAAAAATCTTCATCATTTTGAGGGCTTTGTGACAGAAGGTAAATTTCAGACTCCTAGTATTGACAGTGGGGATACTTTAGTTTTTTCTCTGACTTTTTTTCTCATATCCCTCAAAATTGGCATGAGGCTATGAAAATTCAATCACAGAGGTCATAAAGCAGCTATCAGATAATAAAGATAATTAGTATTGACTAGATGAAGTTAGAAGTTTATGTTCCAGTTTTAGTTTAACCTTGATCTTGCTATTTAAGATATAGAGGTTTGCATTTGTGGAGTATAACAACACAGCAAAATTGAAGGAACAAAATAGCAGCAGACTCACAGACTCCAAGAAAGGACGAGTGGTTATCAAAGGGGAGGGGTGTGGGAAGGTGGGTGGGGAGAGAGGGAGAAGGGGATTGAGGGGTATTATGTTTAGTACACATGGTGTGGGGGGTCACGGGGAAAACAGTGTAGCACAGAGAAGGTAAACAGTGAATCTGTGGTATCTTACTACACTGATCGACAGTGACTGCATTGGGGTATGGGTGTGGACTTGATAATATGGGTAAAAGTAGTCACCACATTGTTTTTTCATGTGAAATCTTCGTAAGAGTGTATATCAATAATACCTTAATAAAAAAAAGATATAGAGGTTTGAATGTGCTTCTTATGTACTGTAATAGATGCTCTCATTCTGAATTTTCACATGAGGATTCTTTATGGTGTATCAAACCCTGTGATAACCATTATTGGGCATATATACAAAAGTCTCTGTTAATGTCCCCCACCATATCTCTCTTTACTTTAGGAACTTTCCTTATCTCTTCACTTGTTGTAATCTTTCCCTTTCTTGAGGTACTACTCCCTAGTGAAGGTTTAGAATTTTATCTAAGTTCCCTTTTTCAAACTTTCTTATATCTCCCTTTTTGCCTTTGTTTTAATTTCAGCAAAATAAGCTTATGAGTCTAATGTGTGAAATGATTTATGTTAAATAACTAGTCTGAAAGTTTTGACAGTTGATACATTTTACAAGGAAGCACTTCAGTTTATTGAATTATCATAAGATAATTTATTAGCTATGTGCCTTTATAGGTGGTCAGTTGATGACATACTGAGCATCAATTAAAAGAAATGGAAATATTCTACTTATTGAGTACTTATGTTGCTGTTTTTATGCAGTTATACTCCTTTCAGTTCATCTTTCTCATTACTCTCATTTTAAGGTATAGTTACTATAACTTCCCATACACTTGGTACATTGTACCTATGAAGAATAAGTGAACAGTGATTAAGAGGTCAAAGTAATGACCATCTACTAATATTTCTCTGCCATCATTAAATGGTTCTGAAGTGCCTTGTCTATTTTGTATTGGCTAAAAAAATACCGATTTTTTAAAGTATCTATGCTTAAATAACTCCACATTTTTGCCATCATTCGAAGGACTGCTTCTCTCCACATCTTGGCACGGTGATGCTTCTGCTGAAATTAAGCTACCCCCTCTCTGATTGCACTTCTGGTAGATCTGTCTTCCTTTTTGCTTGCCAAACAGCTACTCTGTATCTCTTCAAATTTTCCTTTAGTGAAATAGCCCTTTTACCAGAAATCAAATATTGAAGGATGATAAATCACTATTAAAGTTGGCCAGTAGAGTTTTCACCATTACTAGTATAATACTGAAGTATTCTGTTTTTGCCAGAAAGTAGAGCAGATGGCCAGTGATTACATGTTACTGTTTGATCTTTATCATTGAAAAAGCAAATTTTAAAAATCTACTTTGTTTAATGTCTTTTATCCAATTTTGTGTTATCCCTCTTGAAATGTGTTGTAACGTGGATAGACAGGTAGAATTCACTGAACAAATAATACAGTATCTTACATTCATTAGAGTATAATTTGAAAAAAATGGGACATGTTTGCAAGTCGCTCTTTATGGCTTTATCTATTAAGTTAAATAAAACTGGGGAGTGCTTGCTTTGGCCAATAAATTTGGCATGTGAAATGTTCAGATTAAGAATAAACATTAAGTGATCAACTTAAGTGAAATAAAATTTCCATACACTATACCTCCTATGCTATGTACCTGTTTGTGAGAATGCCAATAATATATATCAATAGATATGGTACAAGAGGAAATAATACTTGGAGAGCTTATCAGAATGGCCTTTAAGAAAGGAAATTATTTCAAGAACAAAGGCTGAGATTGTGATATCGGGGCAAAAGGATAATAATAGCAAGAGTAAATAAATAACTAGATAAAAATGTCAGGGACCTAAGTATTGATATGATAGCTAAGGATACTAAATACATCTCAAGCCATATTTTTCCAATCTAATCTAATCCTGGGTGTATGTTAAATGCTTTGTAAACTGAAGTATGTTTTCATGACACTATATTACATTGATGCTTTCTTCTGTAATGGAGCTGTTAGGGACTATGGCTTGGGGTAAATGAAACTAAAAGCAAGGTCCTCCTAGTATTTTTGGTAAAAGTTTATTGCATAGAACCAGTTTCCATAGAGCACACTACTAAAATTGGAGTGACAACAGAAGACTAGCATGGCCCCTGTGTAAGGTTGATAAACACATTCAAGAAGTACTCTATATACCAGCAGGCTGTTTTCCTGCTGCAAAGCAAATTGGTGGAGTCTATTTACACTTCCTCGTTAGAATGTCAGTATTGGAGGTTACCACCGTGATCACTACAGTGCAATCCAGACCTCATCATTCAATTTTGAAAAAATTGTCTTTGCAACAGCCAGTTACAATGATACATGAGCATCTGCTTTTTTTATTTGTGCATGGTAGTATGTACATAGGCATAGAAACCATAGCTGCAGTTTTGTGACATTTGGCCTCAGGAAATTGGGAACTCTATTACAGACCAGAGACCTTGATGGAGCTTTGTAATTGGCCCCTGATTCTCTCCCTGAGATCAATTTGGCCTTCTGGCAGATAGTACAAATCTGTTAGGTTTACAGTGTTGGGTTGGTCAGAAATTTTAAAAAATATTCCAAGTAAAGAGACCTTCTATGAAATATATCTGGATGCAATTAGGTGAATATATTGTATCTGCTAGTATCCCCAATCAAAGCTAACTCCATCTTTATTGGACCAGACTAGACTCAAAACTTAGTATTTTGGCTTTTTTTTTTTAATTTACCTATGGACATAAACCACCTTTTCAGTGCAAGAAAGATAGAGCAACTGGGTCTGCTGAGAAACCTGTGGCTGACCCAATTTTCACTTTGTTTATAATGGCGGTGTAAGGCTGGTATACAAGACTTATATTTTTTTCATTGTCAAGAAAGACCATAATGTTAATTAGTGGGGTGCAGACAAGTTTTAATGCATCTAGATACTAGGCGGGTACCACCAAAAGGAATAGTACTTGACTAGAAGACCCAGTAGTGATTATTGTATCTTCATCCCATGGCATAAGGAAATAAGGTAGCTAGTTGTTTATACAGATAAAAAGATCAAAGGGAACAGTGTGGAGCAAGTGTTTTCCCAAAATTCATTCACCCTCACCCACAGTAGCAGGAAGACTTGAAAGAAGACTGTTGAGGTATTCATACACTATACCAGAAAGAAACAAAATATAAGAGGAAGACACATTTGAAAAACTTCAGGGAGAGAAATTCTCATTCCTGATGGCTTATGGAAACATCTCTTTCATCTTATTACAGGTCTTTAAAAGAAACAAGTCAAGTGAGCTGAAAGACTGTTGCTGTTACCTTTTTCTAGATGTTTAATCTAGAAATTTTTAACCTCTTAAATGAATTTATCTAACTGGGTCTGGATCTCTTCTTTATCCTTAAATCACTGTCAACCAGAAAATAACTATTTTGTATATCAGCCAAGTCCAGGATGGTGTTAGCTTCATTAGGGCATGATAGAGTAAAATTATTTTTGGTGAAGTCCCCAGGGTTTTGATGAAAAAGAGGGGAGAGTTAGTTTTAACACTTACGTAAGCAGAAAAGTAGAGCCCTTTAAGGAACAATATGTAGTGGGCATTATCTGTGAATTCCAAGTAATAAATTCTAAGTTATAAACTTCCTGAAGTATATGGTGCATGAGTCTCACTTGTAAAGGGGAATTACAAATAACTGTGAGCCCTGTTTTCTCATTACTATCAATAATAAGTTTTGTTATAAACTTTTACATAGTAAGCTTTCAGGACCATTTTATGTTCCACGGGAGCTTAGCAGGAAATTGGAATAACATTTCAAGAAGCCCTCAATACTTAGTATTCTTTTACAATAGACTGTGCTTCCTTTCTGGGCTGGTCTCCTCATTTTATCTCATATTGGTTAAATTTTCATGGAGGCAATCAGTTTCATAATTAGGCTTCTGTTTTCACTTTGTTGAAGTATATACTCTTGGTCCTTAAATGTAGCTACAGCTGCCAAAGGTAAATACCTTAGGGTTGTTTCTTTATATAAAATATACTATGTAGCCATTTAACAAGGAAAATTTTTTTTCCATTAAAAAATTACTCTTCACCTTACACCAAATTTCATTTAAGTATTGCTTCAGTGAGCTAAATAGTATCTTACGAAATGTAGATGAGCTGTGTCATTGTTTTTTAGCTCGAAAAGAGCATCCCTGCTTATTTATAAACAATCCAAGTATGATTAAAAGGCATTTTTTTAAAATACAATGAGAAAATTAGTAGTATGATCTATTTTATTACACTTCACTTTTCACTTGTTCTCACTGGTCATTATTTATTTCAGCACAAGAGCCAAATGTATTTGTTACTATGACTTTGCATTTTTATCTCTTTCTCATTGCAGTTTTTCCCTTTTTTTTAAATAAGAAACTGAATATAATTTCATGTATAAATATAAAGAAATAGATTTTACAAATTACATACAGCATAATTCTAAATAAGAGTATTTGTAATTTTATCTGCTTTTTCCTTTATGTCTCTTGACTTACATTTTGATTATTTTCTCTTATGTTTTATCAGTACTGAAATGTCAGATGTCCATTTGATGCTCATGCTCTGCTAAAACTGAGTTTAACTGATAACAAGCCTAATCCTAATTTTGCAGTTCAGTAAAAGTAAAAAGATAAAGATGAAAAGCCAGAGACATCTGTACAGATGTCAAATACATAAAATATTCTGCATAAAAAATATATTAATATTTTTAAAGTAATTTTTAAAATAATAGCTGCCATCTCCTTGCAGTAAGCCTAAACCAGTAAAGTTCTGGCCCCTTTCTGGACACACAGGTCTAAACAGCATTGATCTATTAGATAAGTGAGAAGGAAAGTTTGAGTTTTCATGCTCCACGCACTATACTAAGGATTTTACATGTATCATTATCATTTAATTCTTATAATATCACTATGAGGTAGTAACTTTTTATTCACTGTGTGCAGATAAAGAAACTGCCTGAAGTTTTCCCTCTTTAGGAAGTCTTAAGAATTCAGATTTCTACTCTAGGGTCAGTAGAACTGAGGATGATGGAGCAGTGATTTGAACCAAAGCTAAAACACTCTGGTTAGACCATTTTTGGTTTACCCCTTAGAACTAGACTAGGTCCATATATGTTGTTCTCTTTGCTACCAAATACTGAATAATACCGTAGATGAAAAATGTAAAGGTTTGCAAAACATTTTCAGGTCTGTTGGTTATTCATTTGCTGCAGGTGTTCAGATGTTAAAGCTCAAGTTACTGCTTAGATTCTCTTTATGAAATGGTTATATTTGTTCTTCTCTTTGGACAGATGGAGGCACCCATAATCCTGCCCACTTGACTTAATGATACATACCATTAGTCACAAGGTGGGCTAGTTAATATTGGAATCAAAGAATTAGAGGGAAGGTATTCTAGAAAAAAACAAGGCCAGATACTAATTTTTTTTCATTTGAAGTATTAGTTATTCTTATAGTTCTATATTTTGAAATTATAATTTACCATATATTGCCATATTGATCTGAAAGAGTAAGTGGGGTTTCTACAGTTGCCTGATTTATAATTTACTTCTGACTTCTTGCTTCTTGTTTTATGTGAAGCTGTGATAATCTACCCTGACTCCCTCACAAGGATGAGAAAGGAAATATTTCCTGTAAAATCCTATGTCACTGTGAAATCATTTGTTTATTAAATTATGTGATATTATGAAATATCTCTTGTATTTTACACATTGCTCAACTACATTTACCTTCCTCATAAGCCTATCCTATCCCTTTAATCTTCACCTCTTTCAATGTTTAGTCTCCTTTTGAGCTTACATTTAAAAAAATTTTAGTGTATATTATCATACACCAAAACTTGAGTTTTTAAAGTTCAAATTGGGAAAATTAGTGACTACATATTTTGAGATTTGGTATGGTGTCTTAATCTCTGAAAATGTGGGATTTAACTTTATTATTTAATAATCTTAAGGTCAAGTATTTATTAATCTACTTCACTTCATTAATGGCACTTATGTTTGTTTTCCACATTTGATTTTGCTATTCAACACTGGATTCTTTTAACCCACCTCAATAAAGTCCTTGTTCATGTTTTTTTAAATATTTTTTTTTACTTTGCTATTATTAATATACAATTACATGAGCAATATTATGGTTACTAGACTCCCTCTCTTATTAAGTCCCCACCACATACCCCATTGCAGTCACTGTCCATCAGTGTATTGGATGTTATAGAATCACTACTTGTCTTCTCTGTGTTATACTGCCTTCTGGGTATCTGCCCACCCCATCCCACCCTGCTACGTTATGTGTACTAATTGTAATAGCCTTTTTCCCCCCTTGTCGCTCCCTTCCCACCCATCTTCCCCAGTCCCTTTCCCTTTGGTAATTGTTAGTCCATTCTTGGGTTCTGTGAGTCTGCTGCTGTTTTGTTCCTTCAGTTTTTTCTTTGTTCTTATACTCCACAGATGAGTGAAATCATTTGATACTTGTCTTTCTCCTCCTGGCTTATTTCACTGAGCATAATACCCTCTAGTTCCATTCATGTTGTTGAAAATGGTAGGATTTGTTTTCTTCTAATGGCTGAATAATATTCCATTGTGTACATATACCACATCTTTATCCATTCATCTACTGGTGGACACTTAAGATGCTTCCATTTCTTGTAAATAGTGCTGTGATAAACATAGGGGTGCATATGTCTTTTTCAAACTGGGCTGCTGCATTCTTAGGGTAAATTCCTAGGAGTGGAATTCCTGGGTTAAATGGTATTTCTATTTTGAGTTTTTTGTGGAACCTCCATACTGCTTTCCACAATGGGTGAACTAATTTACATTACCACCAGCAGTGTAGGAGGTTTCCCTTTTCTCCAATCCTCACCAACATTTGTTGTTGTTTGTCTTTTGGATGGCGGCCAACCTAACTGACGTGAGGTGATATCTCATTGTGGTTTTAATCTGCATTTCTCTGATGACTAGTGATGTGGAGCTTCTTTTCATGTGCCTGTTGGCCATCTGAATTTCTTCTTTGGAGAAGTGTCTGTTCAGCTCCTCTGCCCATTTTTTAATTGGCTTATTTGCTTTTTGTTGGTTCACATGTGTGAGCTCTTTATATAATTTGAATGTCAACCCCTTATCAGATACGTCATTTATGAATACATTCTCCCATACTGTAGGACGTCTTTTTGTTCTACTGATGGTCTCCTTTGCTGTCCAGAGGCTTTTTAGTTTGATATAGTCCCACTTGTTCATTTTTGCTTTTGTTTCCCTTACCCGGGGAGATATGTTCATGAAGAAGTTGCTCATGTTTATATCCCATAGATTTTTGCCTATATTTTCTAAGAGTTTTATGGTTTCATGACTTACGTTCAGGTCTTTGATCCATTTTGAGTTTACTATTGTGTATGGGGTTAGACAGTAATCCAGTTTCATTCTCTTACATGTAGCTGTCCAGTTTTTCTAATACCAGCTGTTGAAGAGACTGTCATTTCCCCATTGTATATCCATGGCTCCTTTAACGTATATTAATTGACCATATATGGTTGGATTTGTATCTGGGCTCTCTATATGTTCCACTGGTCTGTGGTCTGTTCTTGTGCCAGTACCAAATTGTCTTGATTACTGTAGCTTTGTAGTAGGGCTTGAAGTCAGGGAGCATAATTTCCCCTGCTTTATTCTTCCTTCTTAGGATTGCTTTGACTGTTTGGGGTCTTTTGTAGTTCCATATGAATTTTAGAACTATTTGCTCCAGTTCATTGAAGAATGCTGTAGGTATTTTGATAGGGATTGCATTGACTCAGATTGGTTTAGGCAGGATGGCCATTTTGACAATATTAATTCTTCCTAGCCAAGAGCATGGGATGAATTTCCATTTATAAGTGTCCTCTTTAATTTCTCTTAAGAGTGTCTTGTAGTTTCCAGGGTATATGTCCTTCACTTCCTTGGTTAGATTTATTCCTAGGTATTTTATTCATTTGGATGCGATTGTGAATGGAATTGTTTTCCGGATTTCTCTTTCTGCTAGTTTATCGTTACTGTATAGGAATGCAACAGATTTCTGTGTATTAATTTTGTATCCCACAACATTGCTGAACTCAGATATTAGATCTAATAGTTTTGGAGTGATTTCTTTAGGGTTTTTTATGTACAGTATCATGTCATCTGCAAACAGGGACAGTTTGAGTTCTTCCTTGACAATCTGGATGCCTTTTATTTCTTTGTGTTGTCTGACTGCTGTGGCTTGGACCTCTAGAACTATGTTGAATAAAAGCGGGGAGAGTGGGCATCCTTGTCTTGCTCCCGATCTTAAAGGGAAAGCTTTCAGCTTCTCGCTGTTAAGTATAATGTTGGTTGTGGGTTTGTCATATATGGCCTTTATTATGTTGAGGTACTTGCCCTCTATACCCATTTTGTTGAGAGTTTTTTATCATGAATGAATGTTGCATTTTGTCAAATGCTTTTTCAGCATCTATGGAGATGATCATGTGTTTTTTGTCCTTCTTTTTGTTGATGTAGTGGATGATGTTGATGGATTTTCAAATGTTGTACCATCCTTGCATCCCTGAGATGAATCCTACTTGATCATGATGGATGATCTCTTTGATGTGTTTTTTAATTCAGTTTGCTAATACTTTGTTGAGTATTTTTGCATCAGTGTTCATCAGGGATATTGCTCTGTAACTTTCTTTTTTTGTGGTGTCTTTACCTGGTTTTGGTATTAGAGTGATGTGGGCCTTGTAGAATAAGTTTGGGAGTATTCCCTCCTCTTCTACTTTTTGGAAAGCTTTAAGGAAGATGGGTGTTAGGTCTTCACTAAATGTTTGATAAAATTCAGCAGTGAAACCATCTGTTCCAGGGGTTTTGCTTTAGGTAGGTTTTTGATTACCAGTTCAATTTCTTTGCTGTAATTGGTCTGTTCAGATTTGCTGTTTCTTCCTGGGTCAGCCTTGGAAGGTTGTATTTTTCTAGAAAGTTGTCCATTTCTTCTAGATTATCCAGTTTGTTAGCATATAATTTCTCATAGTGTTCTCTCATAATTCTTCGTATTTTTGTGATGTTCGTAGTGATTTTTCCTTTCTCATTTACGATTCTGTTTATGTGTGTAGACTCTCTTTTTTTCTTGATATGTCTGGCTAGGGGTTTATCTATTTTGTTTATTTTCTCGAAGAACCAGCTCTTGCTTTCATTGATCCTTTCTATTGTTTTATTCTTCCTGATTTTATTTATTTCTGCTCTAATATTTATTATGTCCCTCCTTCTACTGACTTTGGGCCTCATTTGTTCTTCCTTTTCTAGTTTCATTAATTGTGAGTTAGACTGTTCATTTGGGATTGTTCTTTCCTGAGGTAGGCCTGTATTGCAATATATTTCCCTCTTAGCACGGCCTTTGCTGCATCCCACAGATTTTGTGGTGTTGAATTATTGTTGTCATTTGTCTCCATATATTGCTTGATCTCTGTTTTTGGTTATTGATACATTGATTATTTAGGAGCATGATGTTAAGCCTCCATGTGTTTGTGGCCTTTTTTGTTTTCTTTGTGTAATTTATTTGTAGTTTCATACCTTTGTAATCTGAGAAGCTGGTTGGTACAATTTCAATCTTTTTGTATTTACTGAGGTTCTTTTTGTGGCCTAATATATGATCTATTCTTGAAAATGTTCCATATGTACTTGAGAATAATGTGTATCCTGTTGCTTTTGGGTGGAATGTTCTGTAGATGTCCATTAGGTCCATCTGTTCTAATATGTTTTTCAGTGCCTCTGTCTCTTTACTTATTTTCTGTCTGGTTCATCTGTCCTTTGGAGTGAGTGGTGTGTTGAAGTCTCCTAAAATGGATGCATTGCATTCTGTTTCCCCCTTTAATTCTGTTAGTATTTGTTTCACATATGTAGGTGATCCCGTGTTGGATGCATAGATATTTATAATAGTTACATCCTCTTGTTGGACTGACCCTTTTATCATTATGTAATGTCCTTCCTTCTTTGTCTCTTGCTACTTTCTTTGTTTTGAAGTCTATTTTGTCTGATACAAGTACTGCAACTCTTGCTTTTTTCTCACTATTAGTTGCATGAAATATCTTTTTCTAGCCCTTTACTTTCAGTCTGTTTATGTCTTTGGGTTTGAAGTGAGTCTCTTGTAGACAGCATATAGATGGGTTTTGTTTTTTTATCCATTCAGTAACGCTATGTCTTTTGATTGGTGCATTCAAACCACTTACATTTAGGGTTATTATTGATAGGTATGTACTTACTGCTATTGCAGGCTTTAGATTCGTGGTTACAAGAGGTTCAAGGGCAATTCCCTTACTACCTAACAGTCTAATTTGTCTTACTTCGTATACTATTACAAACACAACCTAAAGGTTATTTTTTTTCCTCATTTTTTCTTCCTCCACCATTCTCTGTATGTTTTGAATCATATTCTGTACTCTTTGTCTTCCCTTGGGTGACATCTTTTTAGCCTTAGGAATACTTCCATCTATAGGAGTCCCTCCAAAATGCACTGTAGACGTGGTTTGTGGGAGGTAAATTCTCTCAGCTTTTGCTTTTCTGAAAATTGTTTAATCCCTTCTTCAAATTTAAATGATAACCTTGCTGGGTAAAGTATTCTTGGTTCAAGGCCCTTCTGCTTCATTGCATTAAATATATCATGCCACTCCCTTCTGGCCTGTAAGGTTTCTGTTGAGAAGTCTGATGATAGCCTGATGGGTTTTCCTTTGTAAGTGATGTTTTTTTCTCTCTCTAGCTGCTTTTAAAAGTCTGTCTTTATCGTTGATCTTTGCCATTTTAATTATTATATGTCTTGATGTTGTCTTCCTAGGGTCCCTTGTGTTGGGAGACATGTGCACCTCCATGGCTTGAGACACTATCTCTTTCCCCAGACTGGGGAAGTTTTCAGCAGTTACCTCCTCAATGACACTTTCTATCCCTTGTTCTCTCTTTTCTTCTGGTACCCCTTTAATGCGAATATTGTTGCATTTGGATTGGTCACACAGTTCTCTCAATATTCTTTCATTCTTAGAGATCCTTTTTTCTCTCTGTGCCTCAGCTTCTTTGTATTCCTCTTCTCTAATTTCTGTTCCATTTCCCGTCTCTTCTACTACATCTAATCTGCTTTTAAATCCCTCCATTTCATGTTTCATTTCAGATATGGAATTTCTTAATGACTGAATCTCTAACTTAAATTCGTTCCTGAGTTGTTGAATATTTTTCTGTACTTCCATAAGCATGTTTACAATTTTTATTTTGAACTTTCAGGAAGATTGGTGAGTTTGGTTTCATTTGTCCCTCCTTCTGGGGTTTGTGAAATTTTGGTCTGAACCATGTTCTTTTTTCGTTTCATATTTCTGTGTGGTGCCCACTAGTGCATTGAAACTCCAGTCTCTGGAGCTGCTCAGTCCCTAGAGTGATGCTGGCGGTCGTAGGGTCGTGGAGCTGGAGCCTGGGGGGAGGAAAGATCTGTTTCCCGATTCCTGTCTGTGGTGCCTGTCTCCAGTGTCAGAGCCAGTGGGTCAAGCATGCACATGTAAACCTCTGTGATTTGCGTCTCTAGCTGTTGTGGGCAGGGCCTCCCTCCGGCTGGCCTCATGCCTGCGCAGTGACTGCCGGTTTGTGAGGCAGTGCCTGCAGGCCAGTAGGAAGGTTCGGCAGGCTGTGTATCACACTGGGGGGCCTCAGAGCTGAGTAGGCAGCCAGGGGGATGGAACACCTGAAGCTCCCCAAAGTTCCCAACCGGCTGTGCAGAGCGTGCCCAGACAGCCTTGTCCAGCTCTCCCTTCTGCCGCACAGCAAGCTCCGTGCAAACCCCACCCCTTCAGCAGCCCTCTTGCTGCTAGGAAGCCTCTCAGACTGCCTGCCTTTCCTCTGACACAGAGCGTCGGGTGTGGATCCCATCCTCCACAAATGGCGAGAATGTCAATTTCTCAAGCACTCTGCCTGTCCGAGCTCCCCAACGTCCAGAGCACCACACAGTATAGGATTCTGTTCACAAAGCAGATCTCCAGGGCTAGGTGTTCAGCAGTCCCAGTCGTCCACCCCCGTCCCCCACTCCATTTTTCTTCTTCCCACCAGTGAGCTGGGGTGGGTGAAGGGCTTGGGTCCTGCCAGATTAAGGCTTTCGTATGTTACCCTGTTTCGTGAGGTCTACTCTGTTCGTGAGGTCTGTTTGCAGTCTGGTTCAGCCTTCTTTCTTGTTGCTGTTTTAAGGTTAGTTGTATTATTAACTATATTTTTGTACTGTTTGTGGTTTTGGGAGGAGCTCTCCATCTCACCTCTCTGGCCGCCATCTTGAATTCCCCCCAAAATCCTTGTTCATATTTATTGATAATCAGATGTCTACCTTTGTATAGACATTACTGACTTAATCTTGTTTGTTATTATTTTTTTAAATCCATTAATGCAGGCCCATTTGTGGACCTCATATTAGGGAACTCTTGTTTAAGTAATGCATTAAATCTCTGAAAGGTATTTTCATAACAGTATGAATTTAATAGTGAAAATGAATTGCAGCCCCTAACCAAAGGAATTTGAATTTTCTACATTCTGGTCACGAGAACTTGATCTTCCACCCTGAAGTTGTTAAGGTCTCCCTGAATCATTAAAAGAATTGCTTAAATCTGTTTTCTCATGGTCAGCTTGTAAAGGTCAGTAAAGGACAGCCATTTGAAAGAAATGGATAATATGCATCCTTCCAGATCTAGTGCATCTGACAGCTGTCCCTTTGGACTCGCTCCAGCAACAGCTCAGTGACTCTTAGAGGAAGAGAACTTGAGGCCCTAACTGGGGCTCAGAAAAACTGTACTCAAAAACACTTGATGCCCATGCATATCCACTGTAGTGAAATTTGTTTAAAATTATGCTGCTTATCCCTCAAATCCAATTGGTCTCTCTGTTTTTTATTTTCCTTTCCAAAGTGTCTTCATCCATCTCTTTCTTGCTGTTACTATTGCTACTTCTCTTTGTTGAGACCCTTGTTATATTTTTCCCTGGGATAATTTAAACAATTTAGTTTCCCTACTTACTCTTCCATGCTCTAAGACTGTAGTGACCCAAAAGAAAGACCATATCATGGAAAAGTTCACAGTCCAGCAGGAAGTCAAACATGGACATAGGTACTGTTAATAAGAATGCATTGAGGTAAAGTCATAGAAATACATATAAAAGGCTGGGTAACATCAAGAAAGGGAGTAGTTAACTCTGGAAATATTTAAAGTAACTTTTAAGGAGAGTAATCAAACCATACAATTATTAATCCAGATTTTAATCATGTTGTTTCTGATAAGGGTAGAGGCAAGTTTTTGTTCTCTTGTTCTAAATCAGACCAGAGATACATTTGGTAATTTAATAACACAGGTAAGCTTACATTCTAGATAATGAACAAATAAAGAGATGGAACTGAGTTTACCCACAAAACTTGATGTTAATATTTTCCTGTTGACCTGTCTGAAAATAAGGTGGAATATATCTTATATGTAAATGTGCTGGTCAAACCAGAGAACATTTGTAAAATGTGTTAGTTAAAAAAGACCTAAGTATTTATAAAACTTTGGTCATTCAACAAACATTTATGGAGCTTCTATATTTGAAGAACATAGATATCTAGAAAATACAATCTGCTGATTTTAGCACACTGTGGCTGTTTAAGGTGATTAAGCTGCTAATCAAACAATGTAGATAATCCCCTCAATTTGCAAGTGTACAGTTCAAAATAGCTTTCTTATTTTTAAAGACTTTCTGATATAGATGTAATATTGATACTTTAAAAGCAAATAACAGTTTTAAACATTTCTGTTTTTGAAACTGAAACATGAATTTAAAAAGTCTAATATATACTTAATATATACTTACAGTAATCAAATTAGAAAAAGTTTCTACTGTCTTAGGCTGTGTTTATAGAGGTTCATAATCCACAGTCAAGTAACAGTTTTCTGTGTCTGCCTTGGTGATAATGACTCTAGAGTATTATACTAAATTTTGGTTGCCTCATTTTGAGATCAATATTAGCAAAAGAAAGCATCCAGTGATGGCAAGGAAGATGATGATAAACTATTTCACTTGAATTACGATTAAAGGAATTGGGGATAAAAAGACCTAGGGAAAATTTTTAATAGCTATCAAGTACATAAAGTGATAACGCAGAACTGATAGAATGAAATTTAGGGATAATTTTAGAAGTGCTCTACAAAAACATCTGTGTCATGTAGTAAGCTCCCAACACTGAAAATATCCATGTAAGTGACTTCTGTGTCCTATTTCAAGATTTTAACTTCACTGGCATAAAATTAATGTGTTTTTTTCCCCAAAGAACATAGGTTGAAAGTGTAGGATTGTGGTTGTAAAGGCAGCATTGGGATGACTTATTAGCCAATGTGCATTTAGAAAATTCTCCATCCGATACTGGATAATTCTGATACCTTATCAGAGGTCAACGAACTTCTTCTGTAAAGGGCCAAACAGTGGCTTTGCGGGCCACATGGTCTCAATAGCATCTGCTCAACTCTGCCGTTGTTTTGTGGAAGCATTGTTAACAATATGTAAACACAGTTTATTGGCTATATTCCAATTAAACTTTAGTTACAAAAGCAGGTGGTGAGCTGGATTTGGCCTGTGGGCCGTAGTTTGACAGCTGTTGCCTTAAATGATGAAGTCTGGAAATGCTGTTCTAATATAAGTGAAGAAGGAGTTAAAAAACAAATTGTCAAAAAATGTCATTGTATTTTTGGACTGAAAGAGTACACATCAGATATTCCAAATATTGAATTGCCCAATGAATTTGGAAACCTTCTACTATAAAAGTCAAGTGACAGTATTTTCCCATGTTCATTTCTCCTGCTTACTTTGTCATTTATGGTATCTTTATTCCTACTGGACAATATCATACACCCCACACAGACTGCTAATGCAGACCTGACTCTTAATCGAGAAATAAATGCAGGTTCAGGCCTTGTAAGAATCAAAAAACTTTCAGTGCCTTCTGCCCAGACACAGTGATTTTTAACCGTAATTTTAACGCCAGAACAAGGAAGTAAACAACAATCTCTGATCCACAAGGTATCTATTAACGTATTTTGTGCTCCTAAGCTCATATAGCAGAGGTTCTTAGATCATCATTTAGTCTGTTGGCGTTTAGTTTACAGACCATATTAAAATGGCAGTCAAGTATTGGTGCTGACTAAAAATGAGTAACAGAAGAGGAGGTGACAGTCATCAAGCAGGCTGGCCACAACTGAGAGGTGACCACTGACTGCTAGAAAATAAGGGAAGTGGAGCATTTTAAAAAGCACCATCTCCAACCTGGGGTCATTGGTTTTAGAGCCAAAAATACCCTTAGACTCAACAATACTGAAGCTTTGCTATATTGTGTTTCAGCACAATAATTGGTTTTATAATGAGGATTGTAATTCATCAAGAAACAGGTAGATTGTGAATTATATATACTCAGGCAAACAGGACCACCAAAATGAAGAAAACTTATCATTAAATATATACAAAATTAGGATAAACAATACTAATTTATTTCCTAACAGTTCTGAAGAGTTGATTGCCAGTAGGTAAATATTTAATCCTGACATTATGAACTCAAAAGTCTAATAAGAGTAGGTCCTTGCTCTTAAAGTATTTTAATTTTAGCAAATACATTTTTGTGACCTCAAAGTACCAGACTGCAGATTCATGTTTTAAATATTAATTTTTGTAGTAATTTATCCCCCTCTGATATTTTTTTAATAAGTTTTTCTTCTTTATAAATAGATTATGCACTTAAGTTTGGCTAATTCCACCTTCTTTATCAACATTTGATTTTTTCTATAGTGTAAAGGCTCTTTTAGTTAAAACATTATATACCCTGATTTCTTTAGGGATTTTCCTCCAAATTGGGGGAATTGAGAGGATATCATTTTTACACCTTGGTTTAATGTTTATTTGATTAAATCCTGTATTCGAAAAGCAAGTTTTTAAAGAAATCTGAATTTTAAAAATCGTGAAAAAATGACATTCTTTTGCTTCAAATACTTAAGAGATTCCCTTTTACTTATAGTTTACTGCATAAAATTTAAACTCCTTATTATGGAGTCTCCCCACCTTTCTGGCCCCTACCTACCTCTCACCCCTCCTTCCTTGTCACCCCTGTACTTATTCCCATGTACTTCAGACTCAAATAATAACAATTTGTCTTGCTGGTAACAGGCTGCAATTCTTTCATGGTCTGACTTGGCACAGGTACACTTGTGGTAGTGTAAAATGCCCTCCTCATCTAGCTCTCCCATGTTCAAGCCACCCCTTATCTTTAAAAATCCCTACTAATCCATAATACTCTACTTCAGTTTAATCTCTCTGATGCCTTCCCTTACACCGCCAGGCTGGTGGAGATTTCCTATGACATTTCCAAAGTTCATTTTGTCTTACAACAGTTCTTTTTTTTAAATAATTTATTGTGGTATCATTATTCTACAATTACATGTGCAATATTATGGTTATTAAACTACCCCCTTCATCAGGTCCCCCCCACCAACCCCATTACAGTCATTATCCATCAGCGTAGTGAGATGCTATAGAATCACTGCTTGTCTTCTGTGAGTTGTATAGCCCTTCCGATGCCCCCCCAACATTACGTCTGCTAATCGTAATGCCCCTTTCCCCCTCTTATCCCTCCCTTCCCACCCATCTTCCCCAGTCCCTTTCCCTTTGGTAACTATTAGTCCATTCTTGGGTTCTGTGAGTCTGCTGCTGTTTTGTTCCTTCAGTTTTTTTCTTTGTTCTTATACTCCACATATGAGTGAAATCATTTGATACTTGTCTTTTTCGGCTTGGCTTATTTCACTGAGCATAATACCCTCTAGCTCCATCCATGTTGTTGCAAATGGTAGGATTTGTTTTCTTCTTATGGCTGAATAATATTCCATTGTGTATATGTACCACATCTTCTTTATCCATTCATCTACTGATGGACACTTAGGTTGCTTCCATTTCTTGGCTATTGTAAATAGTGCTGCGATAAACATAGGGGTGCATCTGTCTTTTTCAAACTGGGCTGCTGCATTCTTAGGGTAAATTCCTAGGAGTGGAATTCCTGGGTCAAATGGTATTTCTACTTTGAGTTTTTTGAGGAACCTCCATACTGCTTTCCACAATGGTTGAACTAATTTGCAGTCCCACCAGCAGTGTAGGAGGGTTCCCTTTTCTCCACATCCTCGCCAACATTTGTTGTTGTTTGTGTTTTGGATGTTGGCCATCCTCACTGGTGTGAGGTGATATCTCATTGTGGTTTTAATCTGCATTTCTCTGATGATTAGCGAGGTGGAGCATCTTTTCATGTGCCTGTTGGCCATCTGAATTTCTTCTTTAGAGAAGTGTCTATTCATGTCCTCTGCCCATTTCTTAATTGGATTATTTGCTTTTTGTTTGTTAAGGTGTGTGAGTTCTTTCTATATTTTGGATGTCAACCCCTTATCAGATACGTCCTTTATGAATATATTCTCCCATACTATAGGATGTCTTTTTGTTCTACTGATGGTGTCCTTTGCTGTACAGAAGCTTTTCAGCCTGATACAGTACCACTTGTTCATTTTTGCTTTTGTTTCCCTTGCCCGGGGAGATACGTTAATGAAGAAGTCGCTCATGTTTATGTCCATGAGATTTTTGCCTGTGTTTTTTTCTAAGAGTTTTATGGTTTCATGACTTACGTTCAGGTCTTTGATCCACCTTGAGTTTACCTTTGTGTATGGGGCTAGACAGTAGTCCAGTTTCATTCTCTTACATGTAGCTGTCCAGGTTTTCCAACACCAGCTGCTGAAGAGGCTATCATCTCCCCATTGTATATCCAAGGCACTTTTATCAAATATTAATTGACTGTATATGTTTGGGTTAATGTTTGGATTTTCTATTCTGTTCCACTGGTCTGTGGGTCTGTTTTTGTGCCAATACCAAATTGTCTTGATTACTGTGGCTTTGTAGTAGAGCTTGAAGTCAGGGAGCGTAATTCCCCCTGTTTTATTCTTCCTTCTCAGGATTGCTTTGGCTCTTCGGGGTCTTTTGTGGTTCCATATGAATTTTAGAATTATTTGTTCGAGTTCATTGAAGAAAGCTGTTGGTAGTTTGATAGGGACTGCATTGAATCTGTAGATTGTTTTAGGTAGTATAGCCATTTTGACAGTATTTATTCTTCCTAGCCAAGAGCATGGGATGCATTTCCATTTGTTAGTGTCCTCTTTAATTTCTCTTAGGAGTGTCTTGTAGTTTTCAGAGTACAGGTCTTTCACTTCCTTCGTTAGGTTTAATCCTAGGTATTTTATTCTTTTTGATGCAATTGTGAATGGAATTGTTTTTCTGATTTCTCTTTCTGTTAGTTCATCGTTAGTGTATAGGAAAGCAACAGATTTCTGTGTGTTAATTTTGTATCCTGCCACTTTGCTGAATTCAGATATTCTAGTAGTTTTAGAGTGGAGTCTTTAGGGTTTTTTATGTACAGTATCATGTCATCTGTAAATAGTGACAATTTGACTTCTTCTTTACCAATCTGGATGCCTTGTAGTTCTTTGTTTTGTCTGATTGCCGTGGCTAGGACCTCCAGTACTATGTTGAATAACAGTGGAGAGAGTGGGCATCCCTGTCTTGTTCCCGATCTTAGATGAAAAGCTTTCAGCGTCTCGCTGTTAAGTATGATGTTAGCTGTGTGTTTGTCATATATGGCCTTTATGATGTTGAGGTACTTGCCGTCTATACCCATTTTGTTGAGAGTTTTAATCAGGAATGGATGCTGAATTTTGTCAAATGCTTTTTCAGCATCTATGGAGATGATCATGTGGTTTTTGTTCTTCTTTTTGTTGATGTGGTGGATGATGTTACAACAGTTCTTTATAATTAAAGTTATTATGTCTTTCTTTCGCCAGTAAATTATGAGTCCCTTAATAACTGAAGGGAAAGTGTCTGACTTACCTTGTTTTCATAGCATATTTTGCCTAACGCCTAGCACAAGCAGGTATTTCTCCCCCAAAAACGGGGTGGTTAAGGCTAGGAAGGGATTCCTCACACCTAAGCTATTGATAGTGGTACCATTTATTAGGAATATTAAGAGACTGGGGAACTAGAGGCAGCTGTGAAAGTACCAGCATCTGAGGCACTCCATACCCTACCAGACTTGGCTGTGAGCCTTGCATTATCCATGCTCCCTTAATGTCTCAGCTTTCGAAACTGACACTGCTTTATGAAGCCTTGTATTTACTTGCCTCTCTCTGTGAAAGAACCAAAACCCCCATTTCCCATCCCCATCTGGCCTGTCCTGGATAATTCATAATAACTTGAAAAGATAGTGTGGGTACATTTTATAGGTTTATTAATAATATTTAACATTTGTTGAGTGCTTACTGTGTGCTAATCTCTTTGTGTTTTTCAAATATTACCTCATCTACTACAATAATCTGATAAATTATATGCCGTTATCCAGTTCAGCAAGTTAAAGAGAATATGGGGTTCACTGAGATGAATTAAACTGCTTAAGGCCACAGAACTACTTACTAAGGCAGTCAGAACTGAATCCAGTGTAACTTCAGAGCCCGTTTTCTTATTTACCACCAATATTACCTGGCCATAACTGAAGCTCAGAGAGCAATATGCACTTTGAAGTCGTCTTGATGCATATCTAACATTTACTTGTGCAAATAACTTCATTTCTCTGACTTTCAGTTTCTTCATATATAAAATGGTAATACCTGCCAGAGAAGGGTTACTGCCTAAGTGCGTGGCATATACTAAATAGTAAAATGTCAGTTCCATTCACCTCTTCTACACTTTTGTTCATGTGAGCTCTGAAGTATTGGTTTGTACGGAATAAGACCTGCATAAGACAAATAAGAAAGTTAGCATCCTCCCTCTTCTGCTTAGTGCCTGTCTCCAAGTGTTTTATGGCTATGATCACATTTATTCTCTTAATGAGAAGGGTGTGTCTTAAGTATTTAATAGTTGTTAATTGCCCATAAATATACTGTAGTAGAATAAAGATTAGAATTAGTGATGTACCTACTGTACTAGACTTCATTTGCTAAATCTTAGAGAACATATAATATGCTCTGTGGGTTATTTATTACATAAAATAGACGCCCCCGTGATTCCATAACATAGACCTGTTAGCACCATTCAACAAAGAAAACTATAAACAACAGCTGCTGTTTTGGTGTGGTTTTTGGTTTGTGGTTTCGTTTTGTTTTTATTTGAACTTTTTTATGCAGACAGATCATCATTTAAAAGTAGTCATTGGTATTTTCCCTTGCATTCTTCAAATTGTTTTGTATGTTTTAAAAAGTTTAACTTATATTTTTCTATAATTATGCACCCAAATTGGTGCATCTGGTCTTTTTACTAGCCAGTGAATTTTCTTTTGAAAGTATAGGAAGTAGGACAATTACATTTTAAAACCTGTAACTTCAGTGAGTCTCTCACAAATTTGAAGAAAAATATTTTCAACTATTAAAAAATAATTTTATATTCTTTACTGTCCTCCATTGGATTTCTGTTATTTCAGAGGTGGGGGGAGGGCTTGAAATTTCTGCCATTTCTACTCTTCACCTCCTTCATATATTACGTACAACTCTGAAACATACCATAAACACTTGTTTGCAACTGAGACAGCAAAAATTTTTTGTCAGTGTCTGCTCTAAGAAGGCCCTGTTGCTCTCTCTAGGTCACATTGGCTGTGAGGTAAAAGATTGATTGTATGGGCAAACCTAGATACAGGAAGATCATTTGTGCTTTTGCAGTAGGCTAGACTAAAAATAGTTGGTTTGAGCCAAGGCAGTAAGAGTGATAGTAAAGGAGTATAGACAGTTTCAGGAAGTAGAACTAATGAAGTTTGTTGATGGATTAGATGTTGATGGATATGACATAGAGGCAGTCAGGCATGGCAGGTTACTGGATTAGATGCATCATGCTCCATACCTCTTTCTTACTGTGTTTGCTTAACTCCTGTTTGTCATTAAAGAATTCATTTTATATGTTACCTCCTATGGGAAACTTCCCACTCCAATGTCCACTGAGTTAGGTTGCCGCTCTTTGTGCTTTTATAGTACCTGACTTTTCTCCATGAGAGCATTTTTTTCCTGTTTTGGATCTCTGAATTTAATTACCCTACAGCTAGTGTACACATAATCTTCACACTCTTGACTTTGTATTGTAAGGATAAGGGCCATGTAGTCATCATCATCATATTCCCAACATCTAATGTGGTCCTAGAGACAACACCAGTACATTTTTGGTGAATCGACAAAGTGTCATGTGTAGTTATTTACCATAGTGCCTGATGGAATAATCAAATACACTGATTCTTTTCTCTAGCTTAA
This sequence comes from Smutsia gigantea, assembly GCA_032199065.1. Taxonomy (NCBI): domain Eukaryota; kingdom Metazoa; phylum Chordata; class Mammalia; order Pholidota; family Manidae; genus Smutsia; species Smutsia gigantea. The sequence continues at coordinate 50 of JAVSCE010008772.1, read as the reverse complement.
TTTTCATTTATTTCCTTACTATCTCCCACTTTACCTTTTGTTATATCTTC
>JAVSCE010008771.1:0-35506 GCA_032199065.1 Smutsia gigantea | reverse complement strand
TAGGGGAAATCAAGAGATATTAGTCAAAGGGTGCAACATTTCATTTATATGAAATGGATAAGTCCTGAATATCTAGTGTGCAACAGTGCCTGTAGTTAATCCTGTATTATATACAAATTTCATCATGTTTACATTTGGCAGATAAATCCAAATATTGCATAGGATATTTAATCTACTAATCTGGCAACTCTAAGGAATATGCAAAAAGTGGCCAATCTTATTCACACTCTAATTCCAACGACTACACACTTAAGGAATCATAACCTAAAATTAATGGTTAAGTACAAAGAAACCCACCACCCATTACTACCCAGAGGATAACAAAGACAACTGTTTATATCATGACCTAGACAAAAGAGAATGGGGAAAACAATCCTTGAAAAGTTATAAATATCAACAAGCTGGCTTTTAACATTTGCATCCTGAATTTATAGTAACTGGATCTAAACATAATAAATGTTTAATTTTTTAGTATTTCCAACATTTTATTATAAAAAAATGTCAAACATACAGGAAAACCAGAGGTTCTTACAGTGAGAATTCATAAAACCATAAGTATTTTATCATTAATGTTTTACTATAACTTCCTTATCATGTATCTGTCTACCTATCCTTCCATCTATCTCAACTTATTTTTTTCTAAATTTTAAAATAAATTGTAGTGATTAGTATACTTCTTAAATCCTTCTGCGTGTACATCCTTGCATAGGTTTAAATGTTTATTTATGGTTCTTTAAAATGTTAACTAAAATTTATATACCATGAAATGAGTAAATGTTAAGTGACATTTGTTCAGTTTTAACAAATACATATACCTATGTAATCTAGATATTATAACCACCCAGATAGTTCTCTAATTTCTTTTCCAGTAAATATTGCTTCTCACAGAGGCAAACAATGGTCTGATTTTTTAAAAATTGTTTAGTCTGTCTGAGAAGCATGTATAAATGCCACCAACAGTTTATACTATTTTTTGTAAGGCTTCTTTCACTCAGCATTATATTTTGCCTAAAATTATGTTTAAATATCCAGAAATGATTGTGCTTTCAAGAATCTGACGTAGGCAAATAAAGATCCACTTTGGAGCAACTAACTTTTATGCCAGGCTACCAGAAAACAAACAAGCAAGAAAACAAAAAAGCACAATCCCCTGAGTAAATTCCCAAGGAAAATAAGTAGATTTAAAAAATCATTGAACTTATGGACAGAAACTGGACACCATGAGGAAGAAATTGCAAAAATTAAATGGAGAAAGATCAACAGAAGCATATATGGAAATTATCAGACAGAAACACAAACTGTGATTTTTACTCTACTAAGTATTCAAAGACAAGTTAGGAAAACATATGCATGATATAAGAAAGAATAGAGAATGAGCAGACCTATCATGAGGTGACATCATAGAGATGGAGGGCTAGGAGGTCCCAAAGTTCCTCTCCCCTTCCAAAGCAATAAATAAAAATACTACAAATCAACAAAAATAGCTAAGATAAAGCTCTGGGCTATAACAAAAAAGCAGAAAAAACAACTGTAAAGCACAAAAACTGGATGGCCGCATAGAAAACAAGGGTTGGCAATGTAGAGAAAAGGGAACCCTTATACACTGTTAGTGGGAATGCGATTGGTACAGCAATTGTGGAAAACAGTATGGCAGTTCCTCAAAAATTAAAAATAGAATTACCATATGTTGTCTAGCAATCAAACTTTTGGGTGGATGGGTAGATAGATGATAGATAGATAGATAGATGATAGATAGATGATGATAGATAGATAGAAAGATGATAGATAGATAGATAGATATTTCAAAAAATTGAATTGAATATCTAAAACAGATATCTCAGAACACCAATGTTTCTTTGAATATTATTCACAATAGCCAAGACATGGGAAAAACCTAGATGTCTTTCAAAAGAGGAATTGGGAAAGGAAATGTGATATATATAGTGAACTATTATTCAACCATAATAAAGAAAATCCTGCCATTTGCCAAAATATGGATGAACTAAGAGGACATTATGCTAAGTGAAATAAGCCAGACAATGACTAGTACTCTAGGTATCATATTTATGTGGAATCTAAAGAAAAAAGGCAATTTCATTGTAACAAAGAATAGAATGGTGGTTTGCCAGGATGGAGAGGGAAATGGGGTAATGTAGGTCAAAGGTTTTCACTCTTTTAGTTATAAGAAGAATAGGGTCTGAGGATCTAATGTACAACAAGGTGACTATAGCTAATAATACTGTACTGTACACTTGAAAGTTGCTGAGAGTAGATCTTTGGCCTTCTCATCAGAAAAACAATGAGTTAACTATGTAAGGTGATGGATGTGTTAATTATTTTGATCTTGGCAACTATTCCACAATGTATATGTATGTCAAAATACATTACATTGTACTTTGTTTACATTGAGCTAGTACCCATCCTTCTTAAAGCATTCCAAAAAGTACAAAAGGAGGGAACACTTCCAAACTCACTCTACGAGGCCAGCATCACTCTAATAACCAAACCAGAAAAATACAACACAAAAAAAGAAAGTTACAGACAAATATCCATGATAAACATAGATTGAAAAAACCTTCAACCAAATATTAGCAAACGATATCCAAAAATACATCAAAAAAATCATCCATCATAATCATGTGGGATTTATTCCAGGGATGCAAGGATGGTACAATATTCATAAATCCGTCAATATCATACAAGACATTGACAAAAACAAGGATAAAAACCACATGATAATCTCAGTAGATGTTGAAAAAGTGTATGACAAAGTTCAACATATTCATGATAAAAACTGTTTAGCAAAATGGGTATAGAGGGTATGTACCTCAACACAGTAAGAGCCATATAAAACAAATGCATAGCCAGCATCATACTTAATAGCAAAAAGTTGAAAGCTTTTCCTCTAAGATCGAGAACAAGACAAGGATGCTCACTCTCACCACTTTTATTCAACATAGTATTGGAGGCCCTAGCCATAGAAATCAGACAACACAAAGAGATAAAAGGCATCCAAATTGGTAAGGAAGAAGTTAAACTCTCACTATTTGCAGATGACATGATAAAATACATAGAAAACCCTAAAGACTCCACCAAAATACTAGAACTAATGACTGATTCAGCAAAGTTGCAGGATACAAAATTAATACACAGAAATCTGTTGTATTCCATATACTGACAACAAACTAGCAGAAAGAGAAATCAGGAAAACAACTCTATTTACATTTGCATCAAAAAAATAAAATATCTAGGAATAAAGCTAACCAAGGAGGTGAAAGACCTATACTCTAAAAACTGCAAAACACTCATGAAAGAAATCAAAGAAGACACCAGTAAATGGAAATACATCCCATACTTATGGATAGGAAAATTTAATATTGTCAAAATGGCCATTCTACCCAAAGCAACTTACAGATTCAATGCAATCTCTATCAAAATACCCACAGCATTCTTCAACAAGCTAGAAAAAATAGTTCTAAACTTCATATGGAACCACAAAAGACACCAGATAGCCAAATCAATCCTGAGAAAGAACAAAGCTCAGGGGATTATGCTCCATGATTTCAAGCTCTACTACAAAACTACAGAAATCAAAACAATTTGGTTCTTGCACAAGACCAGATGGAAAACTCAATGTAACAAAATTGAGCACCCAGATATAAACCCACACATCTATGGTTAATTAATATTCAATGAAGCAGCCATGAATATAAAATGAGGAAAGACAGCCTCTTCAACAACTGATGTTGGCAAAACTGGACAGCTACATGTAAGAGAATGAAACTGGATTGTCTAACTCCATTCACAAAGGTAAACTTGAAATGGATCAAAGACCTGAATGTAAGTCATGAAACCATAAAAATCTTAGAAGGAAATATAGGCAAAAATCTCATGAATATAAACATGAGCTACTTTTTCCTGAACATATCTCCTCGGGCAAGGAAAACAAAATAAAAAATGAACAGCTGGGATTACATCAAACTAAACATCTGTAGAGCAAAGGACACTATTAGCAGAACAAAAAGGCATCCTACAGTATGAAAGAATATATTCATAAATGAGTCATCTGACATGGGGTTAACATCCAAAATATGTAAAGAGCTCATATGCCTCAACACCCTAAAACAAATAACCTGACATGAAAAGGTGCCCCACATTGCTAATCAGGGAAATGCTAATTAAAACCACAATGACATATCACCTCACACAAGTTAGAATGGCCACTATCCAAAAGAGAAGAAATAACAAAGCTGATGATGGTGCAGAGATATAGGAACCCTCCTACACTGTTTATGGGACTGAAAATTGGTGCAACCACTGTGGAAAACAGTATGGAGGTTCCTCAAAAACTAAAAATAGAAATACCATTTCTCCCAGTAATTCCACTCCAGGAGTTTACCTGAAGAAAACAAGATCCCTGATTCAAAAAGATATATTAATCCCTGTGTTTATTACCACACTGTTTACAGTAGCCAAGGTATGGAACCAACCTAAGTGTCCAACAATAGTTGAATGGATAAAGAAGATGTGGTACATATACACAATGGAATATTATTCAGCCATAAAAAGAAAAGAAATCCTGCCATTTGCAACAACATGGATGGATCTAGAGGGTATTATGCTCATTGAAAGAAGCCAGGTGGAGAAAGACAAATACATTATGATTTCACTTATTTGTGGTCTACAAAAACAAAGCAAAACAGAGGAACAAAACAGCAATAGATTCACAGGCACTGAGAAGTGACTAGTGGTTACCACGGGGGAGGGGTGTGGATGAGTGTTGGGTGGAGGGTGATGGGTACCACTGAACCATTGTGATGTACATTTGATAAAATAAAATTAAAAAAGAATCAAAGTACATTACATTGTACACTTTAAATATATATAATCATTTTGTCCATTATTCCCTAATATAGTTAAAAAGTAAATAACGATAGAACTTAGCCAAAGTTGAAAGGAAAAAAAATAAGTGGAAAATATTATCATTTGATTTAAAAATAGAATGTAAAGTCTGCTTCTTGTAATTAGGAATTTGTAAATTCAGACTGAACTCTTTTATTGAGGTCAACTAAATAAATTTAATGGAATTTATTGCAAAATCCACTCAGAGGTAATATAGAGCTTACAAATAGTGAGGAATTATTGGGCCAAATAGGTACCATGATGTTAAATCTAACACTCAAAAGTACTTTTTCCCTGAGGATATATTATATTCTTGAAAAAAAAAGCTCCAAAGTGAATTATATTTTTGGTGGCATTACAAAACTAGGAACATCAATCAAAGCCTAAGGTTTACCAAAATATTGGATCTTAAGACAAACTTATACTTCAATCAGCTAACCCAGAGGCCTATAAATCCATGGTAAAGGCAAACTGGAAGTCAATAATTGCTCATGAAATCTTTTTCTCCATCTGGGTATGATCAAGATACTCTGGATCTGTTTGTAAGGTGGGAAAAGCAAATGGAAATTATTTCTAGAAGAAAATACAATCATCCTAAGACTCAAAATTTCATCAATATACATATATATTTAAATATATATAACTTACAACATAAAATCAAATAAAAGCAAGCACACAAACAAGGCACTTTGGAAAAACAGAAAATAGGAAAGCTATATAATTTGGAGGACCCACTGCAAAATGAAAATGTGGTACTTCTTCAGAAATTATAATGAATTTTAGAATGGCAACAGTAGAGCACTAGACCAAGTGTGAGGCTCTTCTAAATACAAAACCCTGTGCAACTGTGCATGCTACACATCCACAAAGCTGGTTTATCTTTCTAGAGATAATTGATAGAGACCTATAAAATTTGAGGCACCAGAACAGTGAAGTACAGATTACAAACCAATTCCACCTGCTCCATTTAAATAAATATAATCCGATTTTAAATTGTGACAGTAGAAATTACAAAAGGTGTCATAAAAATACTTGAAAAACAATCATACAGGAATTTGATAATTGAATACTATAATGACTAAAATTAATGATCAAGTTTAGCAGAAGATTGTATAAAACTGTGGAGGGAATTGTTAATGTAGAACATAGGTCAGAGTAATTGTCCAAAGTGTAGAATTTAGGTAAGAAAAACTAGAAAACACAGGTAATAGGGTAAATATTCACAGAGTAAAGAATGAGATCTATGCTATATTTAATTGGAGTGCCAGGAGAATGGGAGAAGAAAATGGAATATGGAAAATAATTAGAGAGCAGTAACTAAAATATTCCCAGAACACAACATGTTCATTCCAGAAGCCAAATGTATCCCAAACAGAGTAAAAAAAGAGAAATTCATATTCTTCTGGTTAATAACAGTATGTAAAAACAACACCCCAAAATCCAGTGGCTCCATAAATTTACTGAATGGATTCAAATTAGATCATATATATAATGTTCATAGCCTAGTACCTGGCACATAGTTAATACTCAAAAAAGTATCAAATCTGTAATACAGTATTTCACACATGCTTCTTAACTCTGTTATGAAATCATGGAAAAATTTTCTCAATTCTCCTTTGTGGGCAGTTTGCTAAGACTCCAACTCAATTAGAACCCTTATTAATATCTAACTATCTGGGCCATTATGCACATACCCCAACTCTCTGTCTTATTGGTGTCCCATTCTTGGAGGCTACTAAGCATATATCTCAACCACCTCCCTTATTTTCCTCCCACACTCCGTGACCAAGTAGTAGACGCATAGGGACAGCCTCTGTGCCCCAGAGATCACAAAATTATTCAAGTTAGCCTATCCCCAGCGAGCCTGGGGAATCTGGCCAGACCTCATCCTGCTTGCTATACATAAATGGCTCCATACTGCTCCAGCTTGCCATTACCTTGTCCCTGGGTACAATGGTTTGTGTGGCCCTGTATGACAGACTTCTTTGATTTGTGGTAACATAAGCAACAAAGAGTTCTCTTTCATCTATAGGAATCTGGGTGTAATGTATCCCACCGTCAAGGGTCTCTACATTTAAAGCAACGTCTTATTGACATTATTTTAGTTACTAAACTCACACCTATAAATTATATTAAATAGTATTTTAGTAGCCTAGATATCAAGGTCTATGAATTGGAAAGATTATCTAGAGGTCTAGTTGTGTCATGAAAGTGAAAGATCACATATCTAGTTAATATCATGGATAGTGAAGTCATCCTTCTAGCAGATTAGTAACTCTTTTGAGATAGCCCAAGACATTTAATGCAATTCAGATAAGTCTGAAGCAACATATCAAATGGGGATAATATTTGTCTGAAATGAGAAACTTTTTAGTTATTACTTCTGAACATAAGAGATTATAAAAGTAAGTATAAGCTTTAAAACAGGGGTTTGAAAAGGCAGTGCATACATTTTATCTTTGTCTTATGTCCTTGTCATTACTTAGTGTTGATATTGGCATTGATTTTTTTTGTGATTTTAGGGTAAATTAAATTTCATTTTAGTTTTAATGTGTCCTTTCACCTGTCTATATTATTCTCCTATATTTGTCTACTAGAGGGAAAATGTGTGGCTTTTAATACAATATGGATTTGCCAATTATAAAAATAATTTGGAGTGTCCACCAACTGTTCTTGAAAATAAAAGGGCAGTGCAAGTCAGAAAAATTATAGTACACATGTGGATGGCTCTACTGTAATTTAACCATAACCATGTTCAGCTAATATTCTTATTACAGGGAAAATATTAAATAGGACTATTGTGCTTCCAGTGTACTTGAGAATTTTTAGAATTGTACAAACCTTAAACCATGCAGAATATGACACTTAGGTGGTCTTATTTCATTTAGAATCAATTATTTTTAAACTTCCATGAGACATGAGAGCACTACTTACATCTTTCTTAATAATAATGGATGAACTAAGTTAGTCTTCTGTCTTAACTTAAGAGAATATGGTGGTATTTCATTCAAAGTAATCTGAGCATTTCTTGTAATTTTAAGATTGAAGTATCTCAGATGCATAATTAAGTCATATCAAACTGGACTATTTTCCTTTTGGTTCAGCACACGTACTACTTTGTTTATATAAGTTTATCATCCTTTGTTTTAACAAGAAAAATATTTGAAAAATTGTGTATAAATCAAGTTAATTTGTATTTGTTCAAAATTACTTTAAGGAAATCAGCTGTGATGGTTGACTTTGCGTTAAATTCTAGTATTTTCATCATTGTACCCAAGGCAGACAAAATTACCTGAAGAATAATAAAAATTTAATTCTAAGGTATCTTACCTTAAATTCATAAATCAATGCTGATTTTCTGTTTTCCTCCTTGTCCAGATCCATTCTTCACATTTCTGTATTGACTCTGTGCACTGAAAAGTAGACACACGAGGAGGTTTTTTTTATGAAAATGAATATTTATTAAAAATGAGAAAATAATTAAAAAATACAAAGATTAAAAACTGAAATAATAGCTATTAATAATTGCCAGACACACCTCTATCATAATTTTTGACATGGGGAGGTTATTTCCTGTGTGGCTTTTGTTTGATTCTTGAAAAAGAAGGTATCAGATCAGGGGATGCAAAGAGAGAGAGAAGTTAAAATATTTCATCCTAAATCACTCCCAGCTTTAGTGGTACATCTCTGGCAGTTGTACCACTCCACTACTAAAGCTCTTTCTGGGTCACTGGTTCCATATTTGTTTAGTCCCATGAATATTATTTCCTCCTAGTATCATTTGGTATTATCATACCACAGTATTATTTGTTACTATCTCTGGGTGCCTTTCCAATTCTTCACAGTATTTCTTAACATTTCCCAAAGATTTTAATCACTTAAATCTATCCACTTGAGTCATCCGGTGCAAAACTCGCTTTCCCCTGTGTTTCTATTATTATACTCAAACTGAAAATAGTTATTCAGTACTGCACAGCATACATATATTTCCCTGCCAATCAACCGTCACATTCTCTAAGATGAGTATTTCATAGCATCTGCATTCTCATAGAACTCATATGAACTCTTCCCTTTCTATATTCTCAGCTGATGATCTTGCTTCTTGATTCACTAAGAAAATAGAAGCAATGGAAAAACATGTGCATATTGTTCCACTAATGAAATCTAATAACCTAAATATTTGTTATCTATATAATCCAACACTCTTCCTATTAAAAATAGACAAAATCTCTGCACTTTTATCTAGTCATATACTTTACTCATGCACTAAATCACATTTTCTGACAGATTACTGCACAATTTATTATTTAAACATAAATTCCTTAACAGTATAAGAGGACCCTATTAATAATCCAACCAGTAAAACAGGAAAAACTGAGACATACCTCACAAGGAATATGCATGGATATCCTATATTTTAACTGTTCAATAATTTTTCTCTTGTAATCTCCCATCTGACATGCATAACTGTTTTTTCTTTTTTAATCAAAACAATCCCATGAACATAAAAATATTTTGAAATAGAAAAGTGAAGTCAAAAAATTGGCAGAATAGGAAGTCTCATACCTTCATGCCTTTCACAGACACATTAATTCAATAATACCTGGACCCATTAATAGATATCCAGAAACCAATTAAGAGACTTCTGCACCCCAGACAAGCATGAAATCCCACATCAAAGGTGGTATGAAACGGATTGGAAGATTAAAGATGGCGGTGTGAGAGGTGAGACACAGGTTTCCTCCTAAAACCGCATATAATACGAAAATATAATAATACAACTAATTGTGAAAGAGCAATAGGAAAGAAGACTGCCAGACTGCATATACCTGGAGAACAGAGCAGACCTTACAGAACAGGGTAACATACGAATGCTGTGGCATGGTGGGACACAAGCCCTTCCCCCACTGCACATCACCAGCAGGAGGAAGAGAAACTGAGTATGGAGGGAGTGGAGATGTGGGACTGCTAAATACATAACTCCTGAGATCTGCTCTTGGAGCACAAACCTACAATTCATGATACTTGCATGATATTCTCATGATTACAGGCTTGGAAACCTGAGATATTCAGAATTACTGGAGTGACTGAAATTCCAGCCACTTCTGAAGCAGAGATACATATCCAGCTGCTCTGGGACAAAACAAAGGTGGAGAGTCTGAAAGACTTCCTAACAAGGAAGCCTTTAGCAGGAGGGCTGCTAAAGGGGCAAGGATTGCACAGAGCTTACTGCTCAGAAGAGAGAACAGGCAGACAAAATTGTCCAGGTGTGCTCTGCCAAGCAGGTTGGGAGCTTTGCCATACAGACTCTCATATTTATGGAGGTAAAAGAAATCCTCCTTAGATGATCTTCAGATGCTCCAGCTCTATGGCTGGCTACACAGCTCCAAAAACCCCCACCATGATATGCAGCCTACTGTGCCTTTCTTCGAGCCAGCCCCACCTGGCTTACAAACCGGCAAACTGTACCCTGGTGTTAGGCCAGCCAGAGGGAAGATCTACCTACAGCCACTACAAACACAAAGCAAATAGGCTTATACCTATGTGCTCAGCCCACTGGTTCAGGCAGTGGAGACAGGGATAGCAGCCGGGTAGCAGGAAAAACCCCATTCCTCCTCCCAAGCACCAATACCACTCCCTGGTGACACCCGACATTGCTTCAGGGGCTGAGCACCTCCAGGGAGTAGAGCTTCTGGGCACTAGAGGGCACCATATACAAATATGAAATGCTAAAGGAATATGGTTCAGAGTAAAGTTATTAATAACACTCCTGAGAAAGATTTAAATGATATCGACCTCATAACTCTTCCTGAAAGGGAGTTCAAAATAAAAATCTTTAACATTCCCATGGAGGTATGGAAATATATTCAAGAATTCAGGAATGAATTTCAGTCAAAGAACCAATCATTGAAGAGCAAAATGGACAGTATTAAAAGCACATAGGACATGGTGGGGGAAAAGATAAATGAAATAGAAACTAGAGAAGAGGAATACAAAGAAGCCAAGGCACAGAGACTAAAAAAGATCTCTAAGAATGATAGAATATTGAGAGAATTGTGTGACCAATCCAAATGGAACAATATTTTAATTACAGTGCTACCAGAAGAAGAGAGAGACAAAGGGATAGAAAGTGTCTTAGAGGAGGTAATTGCTGTAAACTTCCCCAATCTTGAAATGGAGATAGTCTCGCAGGCCATGGAGATGAACAGATAGCCCAACACAAGGGACCCAAGTAAGACAATACCAAGACATATAGTAATTAAAATGGCTAAGACCAAAGGTAAGGACAGACTATTAAAAGCAGCCAGAGAGAGAAATAAGATCACATACAAAGGAAAGCCCATCAGGCTATCATCAGACTTCACAACAGAAACCTTAAAGGCCAGAAGCGATTGGCATGATGTATTTAACGCAATGAAGCAGAAGGGCCTCAAACCAAGAATACTCTACCCGGTAAGATTATCATTTAAATTTGAAGGAGGGATTAAAGAATTCACAGATAAGCAAAAGCTGAAAGAATTTAACTTCCACTAACCATTTCTACAGTGTATTTTGGAGGGACTTCTTTAGATGGAAGTGTCCCTAAGGTTTAATAGCTGTCACCAGAGGAAACAAAACCACAGAAAAGAAAGTAGAACAGAACAGATAATTACTAAGCAAATGTGAAAATTAAAATAACTATCTCCAAAGTGAATAAAGGGATAGACAAAGAGTATAGAATATAAAAACTAATATGTAAAGAATAGAGGAGGAAGACAGAGGAGGAATAAGAAAAATTTAGATTGTGTTTGTAATAGCATATTGAGTTAAGTTACACCCGTAGATAGAAATGAAGTTAACCTTGAACCTTTGGTAAACACAAATCTAAAGCCTGTAATGCCAATAAGTGCATACCTATCGATAATCACCCTAAATGTAAAAGGACTGAATGTACCAATCAAAATACATAGTGTCACAGAATGCATAAAAAACAAGACACGTTTAAATTCTGCCAATAAGAGAATCATTTTAAACCCAAATAAATACACAGACTAAAAGTGAAGGGATAGAAAAAGTTATTTCATGCAAGTAATAGGGAGAAAAAAGCACGAGTTGCAGTACTTGTATCAGATAAAATAAGACTTCAAAAGAAAGAAAGTCACAAGAGACAAAGAAGACATTACATAATGATAAAAGGGTCAATACAACAAGAAGATATAACCGTTATAAATATCTATGCACCCAATACAGGAGCATCTACATATGTGAAACAAATAGTAACAGAATTAAAAGGAGAAATAGAATGCAATGCATTCATTCTAGGAGACTTCAACACTCCACTCTCTCTGAAGGACGGATCAACCAGACAGAAAATAAGTGAGACAGAGGTACTGAACAACACAATAAAACAGATGGACCTAACAGACAACTACAGAATTCTACACCCCAAAAAAACAGAATACACAGTCTTCTCAAGTGCAATTGGAATATTTTCAAGAATAGATCATATACTAGACCACAAAAAGAGCCTCAGTAAATTAATAAAGATTGAAATTGTACTAACCAGTTTCGCAGACCACAAAGGTATGAAACGAGAAATAAATTACACAAAGAAAATAGAAAATCCCACACACAAATGGAGGCTTCACAACATGCTCCAAAATAACGAATGGATCAATGACTCAAATAAAAACAGAGGTCAAGCAATATATGGAGACAAATGACAACAATAATTCAACACCACAAAATCTGTGGGAAGGAGCGAAGGCCGTTTTAAGAGGAAAGTACATTGCAATACAGGCCTACCTCAGGAAAGAAGAATAATGCCAAATGAGCAGTCTAAAATCACAACTAATGAAACTTGAAAAAGATGAACAAATGAGGCCCAAAGTCAGTAGAAGGAGGGACATATTAAATATTAGAGCAGAAATAAAAAAATCAAAAAGAATAAAACAATAGAAAGAATAAATGAAAGCAGAAGCTGGATCTTCAAGAAAATAAAAAAATAGGTGAACCCCTAGCCAGACTTATCAAGAAAAAAAGAGAGTCTACTCACATAAACAGAATCAGAAATGAGAAAGGAAAAATCACTGAGGACACCACAGAAATACAATGAATTATTAGAGAATACTACAAAAAATTATATGCTAACAAACTAGATAACCTAGAAGAAATGGACAGCTTTCTAGAAATATACAAGCTTCCAAGGCTGACCCAGAAAGAAACAGAAAATATGAACAGACCAATTACCAGCAATGAAATTGAACTGGTAATAAAAAACCTATCTGAGAACAAAACACCTGGACCAGATGACTTCACCAATGAATTTTATCAAACATGAGTGAAGACCTAATGCCCATCCTCCTTAAAGTTTTCCATAGAGGAGAAGAAGAGGGAATATTTCCAAACTCATCCTATGAGGCTAGCATCACTCTACTAACAAAAATAGGCAAAGACCACAAAAAAAGAAAATTACAGACCAATATCCCTGATGAACATAGATGCAAAAATACTCAACAAAATAGGAGCAAACCAAATTCAAAAATACATCAAAAAGATCACCAATCATGATCAAGTGGGAATCATGCCAGGCATGCGAGGATGATACAACATGCGAAAATCTATCAACATCACCCACCACATCAGCAAAAAGGACAAAAACCACATGATCATCTCCATAGATGCTGAAAAAGCATTTGACAAAATTCAACATCCATGCATGATAAACACTCTCAACAAAATGGGTACAGAGGGCAAGTACCTCAAAATAACAAATGCCATATATGACAAACCCACAGTCAACACTATACTTAACAGTAAGAAGCTGAAAGCTTTTCCTTAAGATCAGGAACAAAACAGGAATGCCCATTCTCTCCACTTCTATTCAACATAGTACTGGACGTCCTAGTCATGGCAATCAGACAACACAAATAAATAAATGGCATACAGATTTGCCAGGAAGAAGTTAAACTGTCCCTGTTTGCAGATAACATGATATTGTACCTAAAAAATCCTAAAAAATCCACTCCAAAACTACTAGATCTAATATGTGAATTCAGCAATGTTGCAGGATACAAAATTAATACACAGAAATCTGTTGCATTCCTACACACTAACAATGAACTAGCAGAGAGAGAAATCAGGAAAACAATTCCATTCACAGTTACATCAAGAAGAATAAAATACCGAGGTATAAACCTAACCAAGGAATTGAAAGACCTATATAATGCAATGAAGCAGAAGGGCCTCAAACCAAGAATACTCTACCCGGTAAGATTATCATTTAAATTTGAAGGAGGGATTAAAGAATTCACAGATAAGCAAAAGCTGAAAGAATTTAACTTCCACTAACCATTTCTACAGTGTATTTTGGAGGGACTTCTTTAGATGGAAGTTTCCCTAAGGTTTAATAGCTGTCACCAGAGGAAACAAAACCACAGAAAAGAAAGTAGAAAACTCTGAAAACTACAAGACACTGATGACAGAAATTAAAGATACCAATAAATGGAAACACATCCCGTGTTCATGGATAGGAAGAATTAATTTTGTCAAAATGGCCATCCTGCCTAAAGCAATCTACAGATTCAATGTAATTCCTACCAAAATACCAACAACATTCTTCTACTAAATAGAAAAAACAATTCTAAAAATCATAGGGAACCAAAAAGACCCCGAATTGTCAAAGCAATCCAGAGAGGAAGAATAAAGCTGGGGGTATTATGCTCTCCAACTTCAAGCTCTACTACAAAGCCACAGTACTCAAGACAATTTGGTACTGGCACAAGAACAGACCCATACACCAATGGAACAGACTAGAGAGCCCTGATATAAATCCAACGATTATATGGTCAATTAATATATGATAAAGGATCCGTGGACGTACAATGGGGAGATGACTGCCTCTTCAACAGCTGGTGTTGGCAAAACTTTACAGCTATGTAAGAGAATGAAACTGGATTATTGTTTAACCCAATTCACAAAAGTAAACTTGAAATGGATCAAAGATCTGAATGTATGTCATGAAACCATAAAACTCTTAGAAGACAACAGGCAAAAATCTCCTGAGTATAAGCATGAGCAATTTCTTCCTGAATGCATCTCCTTGAGCAAGGGAAACAAAAACAAAAATGAACTCATGGGACTACATCAAACTAAAAAGTTTCTGTATGGCAAAGGACAACATCAACAGAACAAAAAGGCACCTTACAGTATGGGAAAATATGTTTGTAAATGACATATCCTACAAGGGGTTAACATCCAAAATATTTAAAGAACCTACATGCCTCAACACCCAAAAAGCAAATAACCCAATTAAAAAATGGGCAGAGGATATGAAGAGACAATTCTCCAAAGAAGAAATTCAGATGGCCCACAGACACATGAAAAGATGTTCCACATCACTAACCATCAGGGAAATGCAAATTAAAACCACAATGAGATATCACCACATACCAGTAAGGATGACCAGCATCCGAAAGACTAAGAACAATAAGTGATGGGATGATGATGTGGAGAAAGAGGAACCCTCCTACACTGCTGTTGGGAATGTAAGCTAGTTCAACCATTGTGGAAAGCAATATGGAGGTTCCTCAAAAAACTAAATATACAAATACGATTTGACCCGGGAATCCCACTCCTTGGAATTTACCCAAAGAATACAACTTCTCAGATTCAAAAAGACATATGCACCCCTATGTTTATTGCAGCACTTTTTACAATAGCCAACATACAGATGGAACCTAAGTGTCCATCAATAGATGAATGGACAAAGAGTGGGTACATATACCCAATGAAATACTATTCAGCCCTAAGAAGGAAACAAATCCTACTATTTGCAACAACATGGATGGAGCTTTAGGATATTATGCTCAGTGAAATAAGCCAGGTGGAGATAGACAAGTGCCAAATGATTTCCCTCATTTGTGGAGTAAAATAGTGAAGCAAAACTGAAGGAACAAAATAGCAGCAGACTCAGGGACTCCAAGAGGGAACTAGTGGTTACCAAATGGGAGGAGTGTGGGAGGGTGCCTGGGGGGGTTGGGAGAATGGGATTGATGGATATTTTGTTTAGTACACATGGTGTAGGGGATCTCCGGGATACACTGTAGCACTGAGAAGGCAAATAGTGAATCTGTGGCATCTTACTACACTGATGAACAGTGACTGCATTGGTGTATGGTTTGGGACTTGATAATATGGGTAAATGTAGTAACCGCATTGTCTTTTCATGTGATAGCTTCATAAAAGTGTACATAAATAATACCTTAATAAAAATTAATAATATAAAAAAAAAGGAAAATGTTTGACACCCTTTCATTAACAGAGTTAGCAGAACAAAGGCTTAAGATCACATAATCATTTCAGTAGGTGCAGAAAATGCATTTGAGAAAATTTAACAGCCTTTCATGGTAAAAACACCAGAAAACTAAAAATAGAACAATGTTACTTTAACGTAATAAAGACCATGCATGAAAAGCTGACAGCTAACATATAATGAAAAATGGAAATATTTTCTTCTAAGATTAGGAACAAGGCAAAATGCTTACTTTCACCACTTCTATTCAACATATTACCTAGAACAAATTCACAAGAAAAACAAATAAGGCCGTCTAGATCAGAAGGGAAGAAATAAATTTATCTCTGCTGTCAGATAACAGGATTGCATATGTGAAAACTCTAAAGATTCCATAATAAACTGTTTGAACTAATAAATGGATTCAATTAAGTTGCATTACACAAAATCAACATAAAAAAATCAGTTGTGTTTCTATATACTTGCAATGCACAATCCAAAAAAAGTTAAGAAAACACGCTCATTTTACAATAGCAACAAAAAGAATGAAATAGTTAGGGGTCAACTTAACCAAGAGACTAAACAAGTTTATATAGAGTGCTATCAAACACTGATGAAAGAAATTAAAGAAAATACACACAAATGGAGAGACATCCCATGTTCATGAATTGGTGGATTTAATGTTAAAATGTTCATAGTATCCAAAACAATCTACAGATTGAATGCAATCTGTAGCAAAATCCCAAAGGCATTTTTTACAGTAATAGAAAAAGAAATCCTAACATCCTAATACACATATGGAACCACGAGTGACTCTGAATAGCCAAAAGTATCTTGAGAAAGAAAAAAGCTACAGCCATCACACTTCCTGACTTTAAAACATATTAAGAAGCTACAGTAATTAAAATATTATTGTACTGGCATAAAAATATACATATTGACTAATGGAATAGGATCAATAGCCCAGAAGCATATCCACACATATACAGTCAATTGACCTTTGACAAGGGTGCCAATAATACACATACATATGTCTCTTCAACAAATAGCTTTGGGAAAACTGGATATCCATATGAAAAATAAATTGAACCCTTATCTCACGCCATATAAAATAATCACCTCAAAATGGATTAAAATTTTAAACATAAGTCCTGAAATCATAAAATTATTCAAATAAAATATAGGAACTAACTTCTTGACATTGGTATAGAGAATGATTTTTGGCTATGACACCAAAAGCACAGATAACAAAAGCAAAAATAGGAAGGTGAGATTGTATAAAGGTTAAAAATCTTCCACACGGCATAAGAAATTCAAAGAAAATAATCAACGGAATGAAATGGTAACCTATGGAATGGACAAAATATTTGCCAACCATATATCTAATAAGAGGTTAATATTCAAAATATACAAGGAACTCCTACAACTCAACAGCAAAAAAAAAAAAATTCAAGTACAATTTTAAATTGGGCAAAGGATATGTACAGACATTTCTCAAGAGGAGACATACAGATAGCCAATAGTTATATGAAAATATATTCAACCTCACTAATCATCAGGGAAATACAAATCAAATCCACAATAAGACATTCTTTCACAACTTTTAGGGTGGCCGTTATTAAAAAAAACAATTGTTGGCAAACAAATAGTGAAATTAGAACCCTTCTGGATTTCTGGTGGAAATGTAAATTGGTACAGGTACTATGGAGGACATTATGGAGTTTCCTCAAAAAACTAAAAGTGAAACAATCGTATGATCCAGATTCCCACTTATGAGTATTTATACAATGGAATAAAAATCAGGATCTCTAAGATATTTGCACTTTCATATTCATTGTAGCATTCCTTACAGTATCCAAGAGGTGGAAATAACCTTAGTGTCCAACAGTGGATGAATGGAAAACAAAACGTGACATACACATACAATTGAATATTATTCAGTCATAAAAAGGAGGAAACCATGTTATGAATGACATCATGGATGAACCTTATGAAGACGTTATGCTAAGTGAAATAAGCCCAGCACAGATGGACATATACTGCATTATTCTAGGTATGTGAGTTATCTAAACTAACAAACTCATTGAAAGAGAAAGTAGAATAGTAGTTGTCAGGTGATGCTGAATGAAATGGAGAATTGCTATTGAATGGGTATAAAATTTCAGTCATACAAGTTGAAAAATTTAGACATTCTGCTTTGCAGCCATGTTCATATAGTTAATCATACCGTCCTGTACACTTAAATATGTGTTGGGAGTAAATTTTATGTTTTTACCACAATAAAAGAGTGAAATGTATATACATACATTTCTGATATATATTTTTCTTTCTATTATAGTTATTTACAGCTACATAATTTATTTAGAGCAGTATTTTTACTACAATCCATAAATTTTGGTACATTGTGTTTTTATTTTAATTCATGCCAACGTATTTTGTAATTTTCCTTGTAATTTCTTCAACTCATTTTGAATTGAGGAATATATGCTTTGATTTCCACATATTTGTGAATTTCTCAAATTTCCATCTTTTTTTACCTCTCACTTCATTTTACTGTCATTAGAGAACATATTTTGTATGATTTTATGATTTCAAATATTTCAAATTTATTGAGACTTCCTATGTCCTAACATATGGTCTATCCTGGAGAATATTCCATGATCCCTTGAAAAATGTTTATTTTGATATTCTTGAGTATACTATAGGTCTCAGGTAGGTCTAGTCAGTTTATAGTGTTTTCCAACTCTTCTATTTCCTTGTTGACCTTCTCCCTAATAATTCTGTACATGATTGGAAATGGATTATTGGAGTTTCCATTACTTGGATACTCTTTATGTATTTCCCCCTTCAATTATGTAAGTTTTTGCTTGATGTAATTTATGGCTCTTTTGTGACATGCCTACATGTTTTTAATGTTTTTATCTTCTTGATGGACTGAACGTTTTATCATTTTTCAATGTCCTTTGTCCCTAGGACCAATTCTTGTCTGAAAGTTTATTTTGTTCTATATTGTGATAATCACTCTTGCTATCTTTTGTTTATGACTTTGTATGGTATGTTTTTTCCACCCTTTCCTGTCCTTCAACACATTTGTGCCTGTGAATTTAATATGTGTCCTTTACACAGAATATAATTGATCATTGTTTTATTGTTTTTCTTGTTATCAGTACTGCCAATTATAGTGTTTATTGGTTAATCCATTTAACTTTAATGTAATTACAGGAAAGTTAAGATTTATATCTGCCATTTTGCATTTCTGTATGCCTCATATCCATTTTATTCCTGTCTTCCTCCATTACTACTTTTTAAATGTTAAATATACATTTTCTACTGTGAAATTTTAATTACCTTGCTTATTTTGCTACGTCTTGAGGTTTTTCTTTCATGGATGCTCTGAGGATTACCATTAACAACTTAAATTATACTAGTCTAGTTCTATCAATACAAACAATTTCAATAGTATATAAAAATATTTCTTCCTATGTAGCTACATTTCTTCTCCTCTCCATTTTG
This sequence comes from Smutsia gigantea, assembly GCA_032199065.1. Lineage (NCBI taxonomy): Eukaryota > Metazoa > Chordata > Mammalia > Pholidota > Manidae > Smutsia > Smutsia gigantea. The sequence goes on along the minus strand of JAVSCE010008771.1, from coordinate 15,819 downwards.
TTTTTATTGTCATACAAGTTCTGACTTTATAAATTTATATCCTTCAACAGTTATGATGTTTGTTTTATGCCACTATTAAATTACAAGAATAAAGTTAAAAATGTTTTAACTGTTTTTCATATTTTCATATGTAGATAATTTTACCAATGTCCCTTAATTCTTCATGTGGATTTGAGTGATTAGCTACTATCCTTTCATTTCAGCCTGACATACTTTCCTTAATTTCTTCTAATGCAGGCTTGCTATCAATATATTTTCTCCATTTTCATTTATCTTGGGATTTCTAAATTTCTCCTTTATTTTTGAAGGTGATATTTCTAGACATAGAATTCTTGTTGATAGGATTTATTTTTCTTTTTCACTCCTTGAATATATCATCCACTATGTTCTAGCCCCCATGATTTCTGAGTAGAAGAAATTAGCTGTTACCTTTATTGAGTATTCCTTTTATGTGACAAGATTCTTCTTTCTTGCTGCTTTCATGATTCTGGTTTTGTCTTTGACTTTCAATAGATTGATTAAGGTATGTCTAAATAGATCTTTTAAAATGTATCTTACTTGAAATTCTTTGCACTTCCTGGATTTGTAGATCAATGAATGCCTTTCATCAATTTTGAGAAATTTTTGGCCTTTATTTTTCAAATACTCTTTATTATGCTCCTTTCTCTCTCAATTTTACTGAAATTCTTATTTTTCCTATAAACTCTCTAAGCTTCTGTTTCCTCATATGTTAAACAAGGATGATTATCCAGACCATTTAACCTGAAGAAACATAACCAGTAGTAGGCTCTCTAAAGAAGCATAATCAGTACATTTTGTGTGTGAATGCATGTTTGTGTATAAAAAAGAGAGATTTATTTGAGTTGACCTGCACAATTGTGGGTGCTACCAAGTCCAAATTCTTCAGGGGAACAGTAGACTAGAGAGCAAGGAAGAGCTGATGTTGTAGTCATAAGTCCAAAGGCAATCAGGAGGCAGAATTCCTTCTTCCTCAAGGAATCTCAATTCTTTTCACTATGGCCTTCGGCAGATTGGATGTGGCTCACCCACATTATGAAGGGTAATCTGTGTTACTCAATGTCTGGTGATTTAAATGTTAATCACATTTGAAAAACTATCTTTATAACATCTAGACTTGTGTTTGAGCAAACATCTGGGTACTATCACCTCGCCAATTTGACATATTAAATACCACACCATCAAATATGCTACATAAAATATGATAAATGTATAATTATTAAAAATGTGGTAGTATATTTATATAGATCTCTGATAAAATTTATGCCTTGTATTAGGACCACTTGACTTTAAAAAACACTTATTTTTAGAAACCAGGGATATATATATCACCTTCTTCTTGTTGCTGTGATAAATTACTACAAACTTTGTGACTTAAAACAACAATGTTTTATTCTTTTAGAGTCAGAAGTCTATAGTCATGTTTCTGGCATGGCTTCTTCCCTTCTAGAGGTTTCAAGGGAGAATCTATTTCCTTATCTTTTACAGCTATCAGGGGATTACTGCATTCCTTAGTTCATTGCCCCTTCCACCATCTTCCAAGACAACACCATCATATTTGTCTGACCTCCTGTCTTGCTTTTAAGAACCTTTGTGATTTGATCAGCCTCACCCAATTAATGTAAAAATAATCCCTCTATCACAACATCCTTAATTTATTCATATTTGCAGTTATTTTTGCTGTATAAGGCAACATATTCACAGGTCTCGGGATTATAATGTGGACATCTTTGGAGGGTGTCATTATTCTGTCTACCATTATATGAAAATATATAGTATGGTGTTCAATCTGAACTTTAGAGTTGTACACCCCAAAGTACCACAACTAAATACTTTCTATGGAATAAATACCTTAATAACATAATATCCTATTTTAGCATACAATTTAATTTAATCTGTTTTACAACTTGAAATTTTATGAAATATAGATAATATGAATATAAGCTAATAAATTAGTGTTTGTATATTTTAGTAACGGCATTTAAATAGAACATGAATTTGGCCTTCTATATAAAATTTTATCTATTTTATACACTGTATTGTTACAAAATAGGAAGTTACATAGAAGAAGATGTTATTAAGAAAATCTTAAGGAAGATAAAATACATTTACAACATTTAGCATATTTATTGAAAAATCCACATGTAAATGGACCCATGCAGCTCAAAACCCATGTTGTTCTGGGTTAACTATATATTTATATACATATATGTGGCACATATACATATGGAATATATATGACCTTACTTTCCTAATCAAATTTATTGTTCACTCATCTTTATGGGGACATTCTCTACACCATCCCTCATAGGATGAGGTTTAATGATATAGTATATGTAATTGAATGGCTAACCGTTAAAGTCCTTTCAGAGACCCTTGCTTAAATTTATGAAATCTTTAATTAAAAAACATTTATTGTACAAGTGTCCAACTTTCAGTTGGAAGAAATATGTCTTAGAAATACAGGAGAAAGACATAAGAACATGTGTTTGCAGTAAATTCATTATGAACCAGCAAGGATGTGATTACAGAAAACTGATTGCAAACATGATATGCCATTTTAGCAAAAATTTAGTTCCAAATCAGAAACATAGCAGATAAACAAAACATCAAAAACACAGGTGTCTGGAAAAAATCATCAAAGAGAGAGGGAAGAATAGGCAAAAACTCTAGGGATATTGAAATTAGAGAAAATAAAGTTTAACAAAAATCTTAGTCTTTTTTAATAAAGATTTTATTAAAGTCAATGAGCGTGGAATTCCAAAAAAAGTCCATTCATTCAAATAAAGAAAAATGTTGGAATATTCATTAATCTCCTCAATGTCAAAACTTGTCTCATTGCTGTAATGGAAACAAATAGGAAAGCAAATGAATTAATGGTACTTCTCTGTAGTTAGTTTGAATAGATCATACAGGAAGAGTAGTGAATGAGTATTTCCTAGACCAGTAATAGCTACAAATTTCCCTATAATAACATCATTCACAATGAAAGAAGTTAGCTAAATTAGTTGTGTTTTTTTTTTTTGCTGGTGATGTCTATACACTATCCAATCTCTAGATGAATAGACAATCCTTAATATTATCTGCCCTCATAAATGCTGGGAGTATGATTTGTAAAATTCTTTTTCACATTATGCTGTTCATCAGTTAGAATTAATTAAAACAAAACACCAGCTTTAGTAGGGGATTCAAAACAACTTTACTAATACATTTATTTTCTTCCTTATGTATTCATTCTTGCTTCATTAAAATCACTTTTTTTTGGCTGAAAGTTTTGCTGAGAAACACTAAATTTTTATAATTAGAATCTGGTAAATATTTCAATCTGTGACATAATTCATGTAATATTGCATTTTTTGACAATATCGCTTAGACCTAGTTTAATTTGATACTGTGTCTATATTTCACATAGAAGAAGGGCCTCTCACTTATGTAACCTTAATTTTAAAATTTGTACTGCCCAAGAGTAATTATTCCTTGTTGCAGTAGGCTTCTCTTAGATGCAATTAAGGAACACTCTCACTGCTCTCTGCCAGGCTAATGTAGTCACTTATATTTCACTGAGCAATAATGTATTATTTCCTCACTTGAATATAGGAGATACCTTAAGACACAAATGGTAAGGGTGCATTTGCTTCCTTCGGGGTAAAGGTGTTTGGAAGATACCAACACTTTTCCTAGTCCAGTATGAGTCCACATAACACCCCTATGCCAGACCACGTTATTTAATTTTTTTAATTTGATATCATTTTGTATTCATGTAAGACACAAATAAAACTTTATTAAGACCCTGATTTAAATTTCTTCATTTGTTTTCTGTACTCACTCTGGGCTTAAGAACCTTCTCTATAATTTGCAGTTGTAGACCCAATCAGTCCACGTATCTATCAGACTAACATGTAGGTTCTCAGTGTGTGATCTGGGGAACTCTGGAGGATCCCTGAGGTCCTTTTAAGAAAGCCTAGAGATCAAAATTGTATTCAAATAATACTAAAATATTATTTTTCTTTTCCATTGCCATTCTCTTATAAATGAAGAATAGAGTTTTCTAGGAAATCTGCAATGTATGATTCCATTACCCTGACAGCTAATGGAATACGTACTTTTTTGTTCTTGTGTTTTCTAAAATTTGCAAAATGTAAAATAATGACATATTTACTACTACATTTTTGTATTGGAAAAGATAGTCTTTCTCATTAAAAATATAATATTTAAGTAAATATATAATTTATGTTCACATAAAATTTATTACTATTTTTATTGAGGTAAAATATATATAACATACAACTTACCATATTAACCATTTTTAAGGATACTGTTCAGTGGCATTTAGTACAGTCACATTGTTCTGTAACCATTTCCACCATCCATATCTAGAAATTGTTATCTTCCCAAAACGGAACATCATAATTAAATAATAACTCCCTATTCTCCCTTCCCCTCAGAACCTGGCAAACACAAAGTCTACTTTGTGTCTTATTGTTATTCTTGAATTAATTTAATAAGTATATAAAAATATTAATTTGATAATTTTTGGTTCAATGAAGATTGTACAGATTTGTTTCCCTATGCTCCTGACTGCAAAATATAAATATAAACCCTAGAAATAGCACAGAGGCAAACAAAGGAGAATTCTGAAAGATGGTAAGAAGTAGGCAAACTGGTTGTGATCCCAGGACTGAAGAAAGAACATAGAGGCACATCAAGTTGCATCTACCCCACCCAATACTTAAAAGTGATCTTAACCTAGAATTTCCTGATGCTTAACCTAGCAACAGAAGGCACCTTAGGTTGGCTTATTCCTCCCCGTGATGGAATGGTTGCCCTGGCAAACATCAACTGTGTCTGCACCACAGCAAGGGGGATAAGTTGGCTAACAATTATTGGCCAAAGGAAGTGTCCATCTTCCCAGCCGGGCCTAAGATGCTTCCCCTCACACTGAGAGATACCACAGTGGTCAAGGGGCTGATCTAGGAAGTCTTTATTCCTGTGGACCTGACAACCCCCACTCTCAACAGATACACCAGAAAGGAATGGCAGAAGCAGCAAGAAGAGAGCCCTGCCACAACAAGCAGTTCAGCTTGGGAAGTCTTTTTATCCCCATTGGTCTGAAACCTTCCTTCCCTACTAGCAGATACAGCCAGGAAACACCTGTAAGGTGGACATGCCACAATAAGTGGCCCAACAAAGGAAGTCTCTTTGTCCTCAGGATCCTGAGACTCCTCTCTTCCTAAAGAAACCAAGTGTCCATATGACACAGGCAAGAGGGATTCTGTCACAATAAGTTGCCCAGCCTAAGAAGCCTCTTTGTCCATGCTGGCACCACTGAAGAGCATACTTTAAATGGGTGAATTTTATAGTATGTAAATTATCTCAATAAAGTTATACAAAAATAGTTTTAAAATGCAATGTGATATCTCACACATTAAGATGGCTATCATTAAAAAAGACTATATCAAGTGCTGGTGAGGATAAAAAAAATACTTATACATTGCTGAGGGATATAAAATTGAAGAAATGGTGCAGCCAATTTTGAAACAATTTTGCACTTCCTAAAAATATGATAGAGCTACCATATTACTCAACAATTCTACTTCCCGGTATATATACAAAATAAGTGAATATACGAATTTGCATATAAGCTATTACACAAATGTTCATAGCAACATTATTCATAATAGCCAAGAACTATAAACAAACCAAATGTCCATCATGTGATGAGTGGATAAACAAATGTGGTACATTCATACATCAGAATATTATTTAGGAATACAGAGGAATGAAGTCCTGATAAATGCTACAACATGGGTGAGCTTGGTAAACATTATGCTAAGGGGAAGAAGCCTCCAAGTCAGAAAAGACTAGTCAAAAAGATTGCATATAGTCTGATCGCATTAATATGAAATAGCAAGAGTAGTTAGTTGTTCCCTGAGGCTATAAAGGGAGTGATTGTTAAAATGTGTGGGGTTTCTTTTTGGAGCAATGAAAATGTTTGAAAATTAAAACCATTCAGTTGTGTAGTGTGAATGCTTGAATTTTGTGAAATGCCAATTATATCTCAATATAGTTGTTAAAAATATAAATATATCAGGATAGAATTCTAAATGTTTGAGAAACTCAGAGAAAGAATAGAAGTGAAGAAAGGAGAACCAGGGGAAAAGCAAAGACTTGAATGTTGGTGCTGAAACCATAAGGCTCCTAGAAAAAAATTTAGTTGGTAAGCTCCTTGACATCAGTCTTAGCAATATTTTCTTCGATCTGACTCCAAAAGCAAGGGAAATAAAAGGAAAAATAAACTAAAATGCTTCTTATCAGTGAAAGAATGGAAACAAAATGAAGAGACAACCTACTGAATGGGAAAGGATATTTGCAAATCATAGGTCCAGTAAGGGGTAAATATCCAAAATATATAAAGAACTCATGTAACTCAATAACAAAAAATAAAACAATCTGATTAAAAAAATGGGCAGAGGACCTGAATGGACATTTTTCCAAAGAAGACATACAGAATGCCAAAAGGCATATGAAAAGATGCTCACATCACTAATCATCAGGGAAATGGGAGTCAAAATCACTATGGGGTATCACCTTACAACTGTCCATATGATTATTATCAAAAACACAGGAAACAACAAGGGTTGGCAAGGATGTGGAGAAAAGGGCGCCATATGTGCTATTGATGGGAATGTAAACTGAGGCAGCCACTATGGAAAACAGTGGAGTTTCTTCATAAAATTAAAAATGGAGCTATCATATGGGATCCAGCAATTCCTCTAGTGGATATCTATCCAAAGCAAACAAAAACACTAATTCAAGAAGATACATCCACCCCTATGTTCATTGCAGTATTATTTACAATAGTCACAATATGGGAATAACTGAAATTTCCATTGTTAGATGAATGGATTAAGAAGATGTGATGTAATGTATAAAAATAATGGAATATTACTCAGCCAAAAAGAAGACTGAAATCTTCCCATTTATGACAACATGGATGGACCCTGGGGATATTATGCTAAGTGAAATAAGTGAGACAGAGAAAGACAAATATTGAATTTCACTTATATGTGAAATCTAAAAAAAAAAAACAACCAACCAACAAAGAACAGACTGGTAGTTAATAGTGGGGGTGGGGCAGTTAGGGAGTAAAGAGGATTAATAAATACAAATTTCAATTATAAAGTAAATGAGCCATGAGGATGTAATATACATCTTAGAGAATATAGTCAATAATATTGTATAACTTTGTAAGATGACAGATGGTAAGAAGATCATTTCACAGTGTATACAAATGTCACGTCATTATGTTGTATTCCTGAAACTAATATAATATTGTATGCAATTACACCTCAATAAATCAAAAAAAAGAGAAGTAAGTAGATGAGAAAGGTGTATTATGAAAATATTAATTAAAGAAAGCAGTAGTGGCTACATTAGTATAATATAAAGTCTATATCGAGGAAATAGTTACCAGGGACAAAAAAAAGGCATTCCATAATTAATATAATGGTCACTCTCACAAGAAGATGTAATATTTAAGCTCTATTTCAAAAACAAAATGAAAAAAATTAAAAAAATCATTTTTTAATCCTAGAGTTTTCTCAATCCTTTAACCCTTACATCTTCTCCTTGAAATTTTCACTCTATCTTATTTCTTATTTATTCTAAGGATCTTTTTAAATGGACTTTGCCTCTCCATTCTGACATATGTTTTTTCGAGGCCTTCATTATTTTTATCAGAACTGCAATTAACTTAATTCACTTAATTGCCCTTTATTTTTCTCATCTCCATTCTATTCTCCATTTTGTCTTCAGACTGGCTTTCCTGAGATATGGCCAGCTACATTATTCCCCTGCTTAGGATCATTCTATGGTTTTCATAAATTTTCAAGAAAAATTTCAAAGTTTTTAATAGACTGTACAAATGCTTTTATGATTAAGCTAATTCCTATGTATCCATCCTTTATATTTCACCCCTATCTCCATGATACCTTGCAATCAAATTATCAATTTATGTTGCTCCCTGACAAACTTTGCTCCTTCATGATTGCAAGTCTTTACACATGTCATTCCTTTGTTGTGGAATGCTCTTTCTGAACTGATTCTTAACGTTCTCCAGGAAACATGCCTGAAAGTATCACTTATCTTTCTCCCCAGGCTGGAATACATGACCAAATGCCTATATGTCGAACAGGATATGTAATCTATTAATATTTTGTACATACTCCTATTATATTAAATATCAGTTTCAACTACAATTGTAAAGGTTTTGTCTCTCACTATAGATTTTTTTAATCATCATCTTCCACTGTTTGGAACACAATAGATGCTTAGGAAGTGTTCACTGAAAAACTAAATGCTTAGAATTTTATTATAAGAATTTATAGGAATGTTTTCCTGCTTATCTTTGAAACCTAATACACACCTAAGGTCCACATTCTAAGATTTAAAAAAATCATTTATAATTTCATATATTTTGTTCATTTTTGTCATCTCAAGTTTCAATGCAAGTATATTTTATCACTTAAATTATTCATTTATTTCACAAGATTTAAATAAGCATATATATCATGCCAACCAATACTGAGATAGGCATACAAACATCAATAAAAGGTGGCCCATGATTTCTAAAAGTTCATGGTGCTGTAAGAAAAGCATACATGAAGTATACTGTAATGCAATGTAAGTGCTATAAAAGCGTGAATCAAGCATAGAATAAAAATATGAAGAAATGACTGACTGGATTTTTCCAGAAGGTTTCTCTGACTAGGCAGCCTTTGCATTTTACATTCTTATTTATGTCTATATATGTAGGTCACATAGGATTTTCATCTTTCAAACATATTTTTGTAGTTCATTCCTTCATAATTACAAGTCCTTAAAATTCACACCTGAATAATCCCTTTCTTGCAGTGATTCCTCTACAATCAGGATTATTTTTATAACCCAAATTAAGCCATGGAAATTTGCTGGAGTGGTGTTTTCCAACTTGTGGGAAGATCTAGCATGAAATTATGTTAATATAAAGGGAAGGAAAGAACTCACAGATGCTAAGAAAGGGACAGTTTTAATGCTATTTAAAAAAACTTGTTATATCTGTGTCTTAAGCCACAGATTGTGGACTCTTCATTTGCATGAGACCATCAATTCACTTCTTTTATTAAGGCATTTTGATTTTCTGTCACCTGATTAAAAGAATTCTGAGTATCACTATATTCATAAGTTATTTTGGATGGAACACATTCTAAATAATGTTCCAGTGTGTGAAATAACATTTAATGGCATGAAGTTAATGGAAAAACCAGCTTCTGGACACAGAGCATAGGCTTAATTTCCATTTATATAACTTACCACATGTATGACTGTGTATACCTCATCCCTTTCTGACCTTAGTCTGAACATCTCAATGAAGATAATACCCTATATGCTTACTTCCTAAGGTTGTTACTCTAAACATATACATTTCAAATGTCTTGTTATGTTCTTTAGACCAAACATACTAATTTGTCACAGTTAAATAGTCTTGGCATACAAGACTTAAATACTTATTGAATGAATAAATGAGAAAAGATAATTATAAGATATCTTTATAGCTGATGTGATGAATAGATGAACTACATATGGCCCTTTTTTCAAAGAACTGATAATCATCTTTTTATAATATTACATATTTGAAATAAAATCTTAATATAGCACCACTTCCGTAGATATTTTGTGTTTCACTCTTAAACCTGAATGGATAAAACAGAGGGGTTTTGAAATAATATGGATAATCTATCATGTTGAAGAATCACTACCATTTTAAATGACAATAGAAATATTTATAATTAATTCATTTCCCTTTTGCTCATCTTACTGTTTCATTGAATCAAAAATGAATGTGTCTATTTCCTCTCTCAGACTTCCTCCTCCCTTAACCCTCATAGAATGGTGAATGAAGAAAATTTATATCACTGTATAAGTACAGGCATCTTAAGTTACAAACCTCCCCTAAATTTCCAAATGAGGGAATCAAGGGCCAAAATCAAGTAGGTTGATATGCTCAAAACTAGTTTTTTAAAAACCAAGACAGTCCTAAAGTAGTGATCTCTTATATTATAACCCAGCATTTTATATTCTAAATGTGGTTTTATAGTTGAAATTATTACCTTTCATGAACAGTCATAAAGCAGAACTTCTGACTGTATTCTTGAAGAGCCATAAGCAATACAAACAACTGAGCTCATATAAAATATAAAGGGTTTTCTCCCCATTTAGATACAGGTTCAAATACGGATTATTCTTTGTAAAATACAACATATATTTTTACACTTTATAATATCTGACTTTAAAGAAAAAGGAAGTTCTAATATATGAAAATATATATTTTTGGTATAATAGTGTCAAAAATAAGCAGATACAATTATAAATACTACATTGGATGAAAAAAATGTAAAATAAAGTCACAAATCACTGTCATTATGCTAGATAATTCTAGGTGGACTCTTTCATTACTTTACTAAGAACTAAAATCTTACATGACGATTGCTTTTAGAAATACTGACGTACAGTGTATTTTCTTTTTTTTTTTAAATTTTTTTAATATAATTTATTTTATTATCATTAATTAACAATTACATGTGCAATATTACGATTATTAAACTACCCCTTCATCAGGTCCCCCCCACCAACCCCATTACAGTCACTGTCCATCAGCGTAGTGAGATGCTATAGAATCACTACTTGTCTTCTCTGAGTTGTACAGCCCTCCCCGTGCCCCCCCAACATTACATCTGCTAATCGTAATGCCCCTTTTCCCCTCTTATCCCTCCCTTCCCACCCATCTTCCCCAGTCCCTTTCCCTTTGGTAACTATTAGTCTGTTCTTGGGTTCTGTGAGTCTGCTGCTGTTTTGTTCCTTCAGTTTTTTTCTTTGTTCTTATACTCCACATATGAGTGAAATCATTTGATACTTGTCTTTTTCGGCTTGGCTTATTTCACTGAGCATAATACCCTCTAGCTCCATCCATGTTGTTGCAAATGGTAGGATTTGTTTTCTTCTTAGGGCTGAATAATATTCCATTGTGTATATGTACCACATCTTCTTTATCCATTCATCTACTCATGGACACTTAGGTTGCTTCCATTTCTTGGCTATTGTAAATAGTGCTGCAATAAACATAGGGGTGCATCTGTCCTTTTCAAATTGGGCTGCTGCATTCTTAGGGTAAATTCCTAGGAGTGGAATTCCTGGGTCAAATGGTATTTCTATTTTGAGTTTTTTGAGGAACCTCCATACTGCTTTCCACAATGGTTGAACTAATTTGCAGTCCCACCAGCAGTGTAGGAGGGTTCCCTTTTCTCCACATCCTCGCCAACATTTGTTGTTGTTTGTGTTTTGGATGTTGGCCATCCTCACTGGTGTGAGGTGATATCTCATTGTGGTTTTAATCTGCATTTCTCTGATGATTAGCGATGTGGAGCATCTTTTCATGTGCCTGTTGGCCATCTGAATTTCTTCTTTGGAGAAGTGTCTATTCATGTCCTCTGCCCATTTCTTAATTGGATTATTTGCTTTCTGTTTGTTAAGGTGCATGAGTTCTTTATATATTTTGGATGTCAACCCTTTATCAGATACGTCATTTATGAATATATTCTCCCATACTGTAGGATGTCTTTTGTTCTACTGATGGTGTCCTTTGCTGTACAGAAGCTTTTCAGCTTGATATAGTCCCACTTGTTCATTTTTGCTTTTGTTTCCCTTGCCCGGGGAGATATGTTCATGAAGAAGTTGCTCATGTTTATGTCCAGGAGATTTTTGCCTATGTTTTTTTCTAAGAGTTTTATGGTTTCATGACTTACATTCAAGTCTTTGATCCACCTTGAGTTTACCTTTGTGTATGGGGCTAGACAGTAGTCCAGTTTCATTCTCTTACATGTAGCTGTCCAGTTTTCCAACACCAGCTGCTGAAGAGGCTGTCATCTCCCCATTGTATATCCAAGGCACTTTTATCAAATATTAATTGACTGTATATGTTTGGGTTAATGTTTGGATTTTCTATTCTGTTCCACTGGTCTGTGGGTCTGTTTTTGTGCCAATACCAAATTGTCTTGATTACTGTGGCTTTGTAGTAGAGCTTGAAGTCAGGGAGTGTAATTCCCCCTGTTTTATTCCTCCTTCTCAGGATTGCTTTGGCTATTCGGGGTCTTTTGTGGTTCCATATGAATTTTAGAATTATTTGTTCCAGTTCATTGAAGAAAGCTGTTGGTAGTTTGATAGGGATTGCATTGAATCTGTAGATTGCTTTAGGTAGTATAGCCATTTTGACAATATTGATTCTTCCTAGCCAAGAGCATGGGATGCATTTCCATTTGTTAGTGTCCTCTTTAATTTCTCTTAGGAGTGTCTTGTAGTTTTCAGAGTACAGGTCTTTCACTTCCTTCGTTAGGTTTATTCCTAGGTATTTTATTCTTTTTGATGCAATTGTGAATGGAATTGTTTTTCTGATTTCTCTTTCTGTTAGTTCATCATTAGTGTATAGGAAAGCAACAGATTTCTGTGTGTTAATTTTGTATCCTGCAACTTTGCTGAATTCAGATATTAGTTCTAGTAGTTTTGGAATGGAGTCTTTAGGGTTTTTTATGTACAGTATCATGTCATCTGCAAATAGTGACAATTTGACTTCTTCTTTACCAATCTGGATGCCTTGTATGTCTTTGTTTGTCTGATTGCTGTGGCTAGGACCTCCAGTACTATGTTGAATAACAGTGGAGAGAGTGGGCATCCCTGTCTTGTTCCCGATCTTAGATGAAAAGCTTTCAGCGTCTCGCCGTTAAGTATGATGTTAGCTGTGGGTTTGTCATATATAGCCTTTATGATGTTGAGGTACTTGCCCTCTATACCCATTTTGTTGAGAGTTTTAATCAGGAATGGATGCTGAATTTTGTCAAATGCTTTTTCAGCATCTATGGAGATGATCATGTGGTTTTTGTTCTTCTTTTTGTTGATGTGGTGGATGATGTTGATGGATTTTCGAATGTTGTACCATCCTTGCATCCCTGGGATGAATCCCACTTGATCATGGTGTATGATCCTCTTGATGTATTTTTGAATTCGGTTTGCTAATATTTTGTTGAGTATTTTTGCATCTACGTTCATCAGGGATATTGGTCTGTAATTTTCTTTTTTGGTGAGGTCTTTGCCCGGTTTTGGTATTAGAGTGATGCTGGCTTCATAGAATGAGTTTGGAAGTATTCCGTCCTCTTCTATTTTTTGGAAAACTTTAAGGAGAATCGGTGTTATTTCTTCTCTATATGTCTGGTAGAATTCAGAGGTGAATCCATCAGGCCCGGGGGTTTTGTTCTTGGGTAGTTTTTTGATTACCAATTCGATTTCGTCACTGGTGATTGGTCTGTTTAGTTTTTCTGTTTCTTGCTTGGTCAGTCTTGGAAGGTTGTATTTTTCTAAGAAGTTGTCCATTTCTTCTATGTTTTCCAGCTTGTTAGCATATAGATTCTCATAATATTCTCTTATGATTCTTTGTATTTCTGTGGGGTCCGTCGTGATTTTTCCTTTCTCATTTCTGATTGTGTTTATGTGTGTAGATTCTCTTTTTCTCTTAATGAGTCTGGCTATGGGTTTATCTATTTTGTTTATTTTTTCAAAGAACCAGCTCTTGGTTTTATTGATTTTTTCTATTGTTTTATTCTTCTCAATTTTATTTATTTCTTCTCTAATCTTTATTATGTCCCTCCTTCTGGTGACTTTGGGCCTCATTTGTTCTTCTTTTTCCAATTTCAGTAATTGTGTCTTTAGACTATTCATTTGGGAATGTTCTTCCTTCTTTAAATAGGCCTGGATTGCAATATACTTTCCTCTTAGAACTGCCTTTGCTGCGTCCCACACAAGTTGTGGCTTTGTGTTGTTGTTGTCATTAGTCTCCATATATTCTTTGATTTCTGTTTTGATTTGGTCGTTAACCCATTGATTAATTAGGAGAGTGTTGTTAAGTCTCCATGTATTTGTGAGCCTTTTTGATTTCTTTCTAAAATTTATTTCTAGTTTTATACCTTGGTGATCTGAGAAGTTGGTTGGTAGGATTTCAATATTTTTGAAATTACTGAGGTTCTTTTTGTGGCCTAGTATGTGGTCTATTCTGGAAAATGTTCCATGTGCACTTGAGAAGAATGTGTATCCTGTTGCTTTTGGGTGTAGAGTTCTGTAGATGTCTGTTAGGTCCATCTGTTCTAGTGTGTTGTTCAGTGCCTCTGTGTCTTTACTTATTTTCTGTCTGGTTGATGTGTCCTCTGGAGTGAGTGGTGTGTTGAAGTCTCCTAAGATGAATGCATTGCTGCCTATTTCCTCCTTTAATTCTGTTAGTATTTGTCTCACATATGCTGGCGCTCCTGTGTTGGGTGCATATATATTTATAATGGTTATATCTTCTTGTTGGACTGACCCCTTTATCATTATGTAATGTCCTTCTTTATCTTTTGCTACTTTCTTCGTTTTGAAGTCTATTTTGTCTGATACAAGTACTGCAACACCTGCTTTTTTCTCTTTGTTGTTTGCATGAAATATCTTTTTCCATCCCTTCACTTTTAGTCTGTGTATATCTTTGGATTTGAGGTGAGTTTCTTGTAGGCAGCATATAGATGGGTCTTGCTTTTTTATCCATTCTGTTACTCTGTGTCTTTTGATTGGTGCATTCAGTCCATTTACATTTAGGGTGATTATTGATAGGTATGTACTTATTGCCATTGCTGGCTTTAGATTCGTGGTTACCAAGGGTTCAAGGGTTGCTTCTTTACTATCTAACAATCTAACTTAACTTTCTTGTTAAGTTATTGTAAACACAGTCTGATGTTTCTTTCTTTCTCTCCCTTCTTATTCCTCCTCCTCCATTCTTTCTATAATAGGTGTTTTATTCTTTGCCTTTAGTTGGTATTTGGATGGTCTGCTTTCTTTGCTATGATTTTTTTTCTCTGGTGACATCTTTTTGGCCTTAGGTGTGCTTCCCTCTAGAGCACTCCATTTAAGATATCCTGTAGTGGTTGTTTATGTGAGGCAAACTCTCTTAACTTTCGTTTATCTGGAAATTGTTTAAACCCTCCATCATATTATATGATAATCGTGCTGGATACAATATTCTTGGTTCGAGGCCCTTCTGTTTCATTACGTTAAATATATCATGCCATTCTCTTCTGGCCTGTAAGGTTTCTGTTGAGAAGTCTGATGATAGTCTGATGGGTTTTCCTTTGTAGGTGATCTTTTTCTCTCTCTAGCTGCCTTTAATACCCTGTCTTTATCTTTGATCTTTGCCATCTTAATTATTATGTGTCTTGGTGTTGTCTTCCTTGGGTCCCTTGTGTTGGGAGATCTATGAGCTTCAGTGGACTGCGAGACTACTTCCTTCCCCAGCGAGGAAAGTTTTCAGCAATTATTTCTTCAAAGACACTTTCTATCCCTTTTTTCTCTCTCTTCTTCCTCTGGTACTCCTATAATGCGAATATTGTTCCGTTTGGATTCGTCACACAGTTCTCTTAATATTCTTTCATTCCTAGAAATCCTTTTATCTCTCTCTGCCTCAGCTGCTCTGTACTCCTGTTGTCTGTTTTCTATTCCATTAACAGTCTCTTGCATCTCATCCATTCTGCTGTTAAGCCCGTTGATCGCTTGTCTAATTTCTTTATTGTCTTTCCTCAGTTCCCTCACTTCCTCCTCAGCTCTTGCACATTTCTCTGTAGGTCCATCAGCATGGGTATGACTTTTATTCTGAATTCTTTTTCAGTGAGGCTGTGCATTTCCATCCCTTCAGACTCC
>JAVSCE010008770.1:0-25304 GCA_032199065.1 Smutsia gigantea | reverse complement strand
CCTTCCCAGGTGCCAACTTCCAACTCTGCTCTGGCATTCTTAGCTGCTGCTCCTGCCATGGTTATTTCTACTCCTTTCTCCGCCCAGGTGGCCGCAGTTCAAGTCCTGCCCTCTCTCACCGAAAAGAAAAGTGAGACTAGAGACTATTTACCCATAAACGGTGGGTTAAATTTTGAAATCCGAACTATTTTGGCTTATTTTAGACCAAGTTTTGTAAACATTTCACACAGATTTTCCTAATCAGGAACAGAACACACACAGTCCGTTCTAATAAAGAATGTACAAGTAATAATAGGAACTAAATCTTCTAAAGTTGCTGATGCATGAGTCAGCCTTGGAAGTGTGTGATCTGCTCTGTGTATATTAACCTGAGAGGGCCCACTAGTTCTTTATTCCCTGAAAAGAACAGCCAGCACTAGCTGTGCACATGGGCCTCCTTATTGCTAGCCCTGAGAAGAGGAAAACAATAGGCAAGAAGGCTTTGACATCAGCAGCTGGAAAGAGCTGGGAGCAGAAAGTTTCTGTCCCAAAAGAGGGTCCACCTTACCCAAAACAGAGACACAAAGGAATGAAAGAAGTTGCCCAAGAGCACACAACCCAGAAGCACCCGAGCCAAAATTCAAATTCTGGTGTTCACATGTTTACATCATTGAGCCATTGCTAAAATTAGTTGTCTTTATAAGAGATAGAGAAAGGGCAGGAGAAAGAAGGTTTGCAGAGTGGGGACTGGGGGGCAGAAGACTGGCAGATGGACGGAAATGCATATTGTAATGTACACAGTACGTATCCCACATAAAATGCTATAAAACACTCTGTTGCAAATATGTATAAATTGAAGCTACACACCGAGCCAAACTAGGTGATAGGACATTTGAAAACATGCATTTGATCTTGACCAGTCTGCAAGTCATTTTATTCTTGGATTTCTGTTATTTCATATATTGTCTGTAATCAATCAGGAGTTCAAAAAGCACAGAGTGCTGAGGTGGGAGTCTCATTCTAGCTACTCAGTCGCTGTGTGATCTCAGAGGAACTCTGGGGGGAGCATTTCACCTTGGGGTTTGTTCCAGTCTGAGGGAAAGGAGATGGGTGCTCTGACTCCGGTCCCCACCAGTCACTAGTTCCAGCAGCCTGCGAGCAGACCTTACGGGAGGTCACAGCATGAACAGGTAGACGCGCTGTGCACTGAACCTGGAGAAATCGCCCTTAGAACCGGAAAAGTGTATCCAAGGAAATTTGGGCAGACCACCGAGGCACCCATATGTTGTTCATTTTTCTCCCATAACAACACTGAGGGAAGCAGTTGAAAGAGTGACATCGGGGGGTGGGTGCAGGTGATAATGCTGTCAGGAAACAAAGCCTTTTCTATCTTGCAGCTTCTCCACCCTTAGCATGTTGGCTTTTTGCTTTTGGGGTTGAGATGCAGCTCACCCTCTGGACATAACATGCATTATTCCAGCAGGAGGAAGTAACGCCAAAAGGTCTTCCCTGCCAAGGCTTTTACATTTTTGTAAATTCTTTCTATGGGAAGGGAAACTCCCAAGCACACTTCCCCTTTTAGCTCATAAGCCAGTGCTCCAAGAAATGATCACCCCCAAACCAATCAATGGCTATAGGGAAGAAGATCTCCATGTTGCTTTGGACTAAGCATGATTCATTCCCTGGTGCTGGGGCAGGAGCCCACCCTCCTTGAGATCCAGGGTTGCCACCAGAGACCCGACCACGTCACTGCTCTGCCAGCAGCCCTGATGGCTGGTGGGCAGCTCCCAGAAGTACCTGTCACCACCCTGCACCCTAGTGGAGATCAGGGGAATGAAGGGAATTATGTGACCCAAGGAAAGGGCAAATGGAGAAGAGGATGGGAGCCTGAGGAGGCAAGCTGTCAAGAGCCTGGCAGAGGAAAAGAGCCCATGAAGGAGTCTGGAAGAGGAGATCCAGAGCAGGAGGAAAACCTGGGCAGGGTGATGCCACAGAAGCCGAGGGACAGAAGATGGTCAGCTGGTGTTGCTGTTAGCTATTGCCGGGTAACGACCTACCCCAAACTGTGTGCCTCCATTCAGCGCTCAGTATTTCCTTCTCCTTCATGGGTTGGGGGACTGACGGGATGGTTCTGGTTCGGGGTTTCCCCGGGGACTGCACTCAGCTGGTGCCTGAGGTCGGCATGGTCTGGAAGCCTTCCTCAATCCCCTGTCTGGCACTTGAGCTGGGCAGATGCGGACAGCTGGAGCCTGGGGCAGCTGAGACTCCTCAAGCATCACCTCTCGCTGTGGTCCAGCCTGGCTCCTTCCTGGGACTGCTTCCCAGTAGCCTGACTTCTCACACATTCCAAAGTGTGTGGCCCAAGGAGAGAGTCAGGTGAATCGTGTCACTTTTTATGAGCTGGCCTCAGAAGTCAGGAACCATCACGCCTGCTGCATTCTCATGAGAAGCGAGAGGCAGAGGCCCACCTATGATCAGGGGCTCCTGGTGGGAGCCAGGGCAAAGAATTTCTGGGTGTGTTTGAAAATCACAGTATTCCTGTCATTTTTGTTTTAAACTACTACTGCTGGCTTGTCCCAACAGGCTGAGGATACAATTACTGGAAGGATCCCAGGCCAAGGATGCAAGTTTCATCAAGGTAACTATAGGATATAAAGGTTCCATGAATGATCTACCCACAGAAGGAGTCCAGGGGTGCCCCCAGCTGGAGGGACAAGCTTCACTAAGCTTGACAGTCCCCCAACTCGCCCAACTTGATCAAAGAGGAGCTCATCGCGTCCTTCCAGAACTCGTGTCTGCCATCTACTCAGGCTTTCTCATACTCTCCAGCTTGTATGCCCATCTGACTGGATGTTGTGGAATCCCACCTGACCTGACCTGCCTCAGGTGCAAGCTACTGATAACAAGCTTGCACACTGCACTTTCCTCAGGGGTTCCTGCAAGCCTGAACGATCACAGGTCATTCTTCCCTGGCTTCAGGGCTGCCTGCAGCCCCTCCTGCTCCTTCTTATCTGAAATCTGTACTCTGCCTGCTTCCAAAGGCTTTGAGACTACTCCGTGATCAAGCAAAAGGCACAATGGGGTAATTAGCAAATAAAGAAAGCCATGTGAAAGGGACAAAGGGAACAGAGAATTACTGTGCAGCTCTAAGCTTCCTGAAGGTGAAGAAAAAAGGCAAATCTTGGCTCATGAACTTTTTCCCATTCCTCTTCTGAGAAAAACTTTTCCTAAAGTAAGCTCGTTTATCACAGCAGGGTATTGAGTAAGGGACACTTGGTCCCAACGTCAACATGACACCTTTAACTACAGTTATGCAAGAGTCATTTCATTGCTGTCTGCATGATGGATCTGTCTATTGATGCTTTATAGAGATTAAAGCTATACTATGCCCATTAGGCTGTCTCTTCCAATATTATGTGTCAGAAGCAAGTCTTTCTTAGATTCCTTCTCTGAAAAATTTATTGAGTATTTTTGGTGTGTCAGACACTATGCTAGGAGCGAAAATAGCAGTCAATTTATCCTAGAGTTCTCTAAAACAGTACGTCTCCAACTTGAGTGGGTACCCCAGACCCCTGGGAAGCTTGTTAAAACTCTGGGCCCCATCCCCAGAGTTTCTGATTCACTAGATCTGGGTGGGGCCCAATAATTTGCATTTCCTTTTTTTTTTTCCAAAATCATTTTATTACTGTAATCACTATTTTATTTACAAGTTTTGGCAACATTAATAAAATAATAATTTGTATCTGAAAATACAAGCAAGGAAAGAATTTGCGTTTCTAACCTGTTCCCAGGTGGTGTTGACGCACTGGTCCAGGGCCCACACTTTGAGAAACACTAAGAGTCACCTGTAATGGTAGGTTTTGAGTTTGTTATGTGCTTTGGATGTGATATTTGAGAGAGAAGGAGTGGTAAAGTACCCATACATCTGAGAAAGATTAAGAGTTAGGCTTTATTTCCAGCTACATGGAATATCAATTCACTTCATGAAAAGTATGGGAAATAGTGGGGCCCATTACAGGAAGAGCAGTAATTTTTCTCATCCAAGAACTTGGGATCTTTTTGAAAAACGCATAAGGCCCTGAAGTTATTGCCCAACAGCATAGAAGATGTGGTATTTGGGCTGAAAATCATCAGAAACATCAGTTTCCTTCTCATACCTTAGTCCATGCAAGCACCCCAGCGTTGCCTTTGGGAATATTCTAGCTTTATAAAGAATATCATCTTGATGCACTTGTGAGGATGAATTAAGGGGGCCTCAAAGACATACATTCAAATACAGAGATTTGATGCTAAGTCAAAATTCTTCTAGTATATTTATTAAAATTCTTAAAATGGAATACTATAGCTAATCTGACTTATTTTCAAAGGACTCTGTATAAGTTTTGAAATATCAGATTTTCAAAATTCCATTTTCTTTTGGTCTCTGCCAAAACACATAAGTATCAATTGAATGACCAGGATTTTCAGCTGAAGGCAGTGCATTAAATTTAAGCACTTATCTCTGTTCCATTCGAAAGCCCCCTCAAGCAAAGAATAGAGATTTCTTTATCAGTTGTATTGAGATATAATCAGCATATAGCATTGCGTTAGTTTCAGATAGACAGCATAGTGATTTATGTTGCCTGCATTCCTTGGCTCATGGCCTTGTGTCACCCAACCTCTGCTCCCATTGTCACATCTCTGTCTGTGACTCTCACTCTCCCACTTTCGCTTTTATCTTTAAGGACCCTAGTGAATACACGGGGCCCACGTGGATAATCCAGGATCTCCCCATCTCAAGATCCTTAGTCACAACTGCACAGTCTCCCTTTGCCGTGTATAGTAACATACTCTCAGGTTCCAGAGGTGAGGGCAAGGATACCTTTGAGGACCATTATTCTGCCTACCACATTCTGCGCACGATGAAACCTTGGGTTGACAAGCCCCACTCACTGGCACAGAGAGCCAAGTCTTAAATATTAGCAGACAGTTTAGCTACTGGAGCCTCAGTTTCCTCATCTCTAATAGACCCTTCCACTAAGGATTGTTAAGATGAAGTGTATTAATATTCATAAACCACTTAAAAGAGTTTCTGCCAGAGAGTAAGTACTACAAAAATGTTAGCTCTTATTATTTGCTACTATTATCATTAAAGGAAAACTTCTGTGAAAATTAAAGCACAAAAGAATTGGGCAGAAAAAGGTAACTGGGAGAAAAGACTATAGAGGAAAGTGAAACACACACACAAAAATATACGTTGATATCGTCTTAGAGGGATACAAGAAGACGTATCTATGAAATGAGAACTGGACACTACTAAAACGAAGGGAAACCATCAGAACACAAGAGCATGCTTTTAGAAATTAAAAACGTTGATCTGAAGTCTATGAAATTGCCACTTTTTAAGATTGAGAGCCATCAAATATTAGCAATTTCATTTAGCTTAACCTGAGATGAACACAAAAATGAAAAAAAAAATAGAAGGAAACTCTCAGAAAGTAGAACAAAAAGATAAATGGAAAACAGAAAAGATGTAAAGAATCTCTCCAGGAGGTTCAACAACTAAATGAGAGAAGTTCCAGAAAGAACAGGAAAAAATGGATGGAAGGAAATGATCATAGATTTAATTCAAGAAACTGCCAGAATTGAAAATCATGAGCAGATGTGCCCTCCAAGGGACTGATACAATGGTCGAAAAATACAACAACATTAAGATTCATGCTAGGGCCAAAAAGAAGCGCACAGAACCTTCCAGAGATGGGAAATAGAGAAGAAACAAGCTCATACAAAAGACCAGGAGTTGAAATGCTTTGAACCTCTCAAGAGAAACAATGGAAGCTAAAAGTACCCTTATCCCCCTTAACGGAGGTTTCACTTCCATGGTTTCCGTTACCCGTGGCGCTGGAAGCAGGTGCCTCTTCCTAGCAGCCTAACTCTGCGTCACAAAGCCTGCACCGTTCCCCTCACTCCACCTCATCACACAGGCGTTTCATCAGTTCACATCATCACAAGAAGAGTAAGTACAGCACAACAGGATTTTTGTCACGGTGTGTTGGTATTATTGTTCTATTTTATTGTTATTGTTCATTTCTTACTGTGCCTAATTTATAAATGAAACTTTATCCTAGGTACGTGTGCATGGGGAAAAAACAGTATACATAGGGTTTGGTACTATCTGTGGTGTCAGGGATCCACTGGGGATCTTGGAACCTTTCCTCTGCAGATAAGGGGTACTACTGTTTATAGAAGCAAGCCTTTAAGATGTTGAGAGAACACAATTTCCAATCAAGAATTCTGCAGCCAGCCACGTTTCAAGTTAGGTGTGAATGATGTACACGAAAGACATTCCAGACTTGCAGAGTTGCAAAAACTTATTTCCTATGTACCATTTCTCAGGAAGCTACTGGAAGACAGCTTCCCCCAAAGGAGGGAGAGAACCCAAAAGAAAAAGATATGGTTCCAGGAAAATTCTGGAACTGGCGATAAAGGTGGGGCTAGTAACAGGAGGACTGGACTGAAAGGAAAAGCAAACATATTTGTAAACAATGTTTTTTTGTGTATTTTAAATGACAGAGAAAATCCTCTGGAGCAGGGTCTCAAACTTTAATGTATATCACCTGGAGGGCTTGTCGAACCGACACAAGCTTCCTGGGCAGAATTCATTCTATACACATATTATCCAGTGATAGGGAGGTTAACGGGGGGAAATGGAAAGATTGAAAGTGGTTGTGTCAAGAGAGGAAAAACTGGGGCTGCAGGAAGTAGGGATGGGGGGCATTGATCATAACCATGGTAGGCCCCAGCAGAAAAATATTTGGCCCTTTAAACCCGTGGTCAGCAATTATGGCTGGCAAGTCGGCCACCTATTGTTGTGAATGAAGTTTTAGCGGCACAGCGTCAGGCCCATTTGTTCCCATATGGTCTCTGGCTGCTTTCCCGCCATGAAGGCAGGGTTAAGTAGTTGGGACAGGGTCCCTCTGACCTGCAAAGCCTAAAATATCTACTGTCTGGACATTTACAGCAAGAGTTTGCCAACCCCTGTTTTAAACCATCAGTGTTTCTACACCTGAAAAGAATACAATATTTTGTGTCAGTTATTCTTTGATAAAAAAAAATTCAAACCGAACCAGGTGAAAAATAAAGACAAAACATGAATGACTATAGAATCATAAAAGGTTAGCATGGGAAGAGGTCACCCGCAAGTGTGTTGTTTTACAAGTGTGAAGACTTGGGTTCAGACAGCAGAATAGCTGGTCCCCAGTCCAGGGTGGTGGAAAATCGTGGGGCATTCTCCAGGCCGCTGGTTCCCCTCGGCCCCATGTTCACCACCAGGCTGCTATCTGCCCCTCACCTATCGCGATACTGCAGTGGCTTTCTGCCTAAGTGAGTCATTAAAAAGTCACGAAAGTAAAGCACTCAGGAGTTAAAATTAGCATGTGACTGGGGTTCATGGGCGCTTCTGATGCAGCATTCTCCGATGAAAGCTGTCACCCAGAAAGCTCCCACATAACTGAAATTCCCAAAGTGTTCCAGAACGCTGACTGGAGTGCACGATCAGTGTTGACGGGAGTGTGATTTTCAATTGCTTTCCATTGTTAAATATCACTCTAGCTTGTCAATTATTTCATCGACCCGAACTACGTTTTTGCTGACTGGGGGCCTCTACTTTTCCCAAAGCAAGGTTTAAAGTGCTTAAGATTAAGAGCTCAGATATGAATCGCCCACGTGTGTTGTTATAAGCTCAACTGCTGTAACAAGCTGATCCCAAATGCAATAGCTCACGGAGAAGTTTCTGATTCACATAAGCTTTGAAGGGATAGGAGCTGAGGTGCGGGGTGCAATGGCCAGGCTGGTGGGGAGAGCAGGCAGGGGAGTTCTGCTCTGCACAATCATTCAGGGACCCGGGTTGCTGACGGCTCTACTGTCTTCAACATTTGGCTTCCAAGCCGCCTCTAGTCATCATCATTCCGGCCAGATGGAAGTGGGAAGGGCCATGGAGGGACAGGTGAGGTTTAAGGTCACTTCTGCTCAAGTCCCACTGGCTAGAGCTCAACCACATGCCAGCTCTTAACTGCAAAGGTGACAGGGAAAATGGCAGGTATCTGAAAAATCAGGATGAACTTAGTTTAAAACGATATTTTAGAAACATCCTTAACTAATATGCTCAGAATGTTTCCTCCAGCTTACAAACCTTTTCACATATGTGGCCCTGGGTCCGGGAGGGAGTAGGTGGCTTCTGGTGGTCTCCACCAGTCCTAATGCTGAAGATGAGGTTTATAGCCAAGAACACTTAGCAACAACATTCTGCTGTTGTCACTTACATCCTCTCTCCATTGGAAAGTGGGACTGAGGCAGACAGGTGTCCTACAGGTGTCTTTTGTCCCACCTACCTATATCAAAAACACTTTGCGTTATTGCTGTAGAGGAGTAGTTTCAGTCAATGACTTGGTGGCTGAAAACTGGGGGTGGGGATTTTGAGGCCAAAAGAAGATATACTCTCCCCAAGGACGCACACTTGGGAAGAAGGCTAAAAAAATGGAAGCAGAAAAAGCCATATTCACCTGCAAGTACTGACACGCTGCTGAGCACAGTGCCATTAGGTTACAAACCTGTCACAGTTTCAGCCTGGAGACAGCCCTAACCACAGCCTCAGCAGCACGTCACCCAAGCCAGCACACCTGAATGCCCAGGGTCCCACAGGCCTGCGGCACCCCACGGATCCAGTCGGCATGGCCCCTGACCCTGCAGCAGTCCACCCACATTTCCCTCCTGGTTCCCCAGTTAGTTGCATTGTTGCCCTGAAGAAACCTTGGACTGGGAAAAGATAAAAACTCATTGTCCCCGGTCTTGCATAAATTGGCCCAGGACTGGCATAATCTGCGGGGTGTTCACCATTTGGTTTGTGCTCCCAGCCCTTCCTGGTCTCCAGGAGAGATGGAGCTCTGGGCAGGCGGAGGGAACAGGGAGGCGTGTGTCAGTGTCGGAGCAGGGGTACCTGATGGGGGTAGAGCATCATAGATAAACTGCATTGCCTTTAAAATACTACCTAAGCCTGTCTGTCCCATCCTCACCTAGGGGCCGTGTATTTGTTACTGTAGGAAGAATGCTTTGATTTATCGTGGGCTTTGGGTTTACGTTCATTTTGATTTAAAAATTCCTGCCATCTAGTTGCCAAATTAATAACACATCTTCTCTTTTGAACATGTCAAAATTTGCCCAAGACTCAAGGATCTGATCTCTGAAATGTGAGAGTTTTTTTTTAAGTGCCTAATGCAGAGCAGATGTTCAAACATATCTGATGCAAAGTGAACTGTTTCTCAGCCAAAAAGTTCAAGATATGGTGCATGCAAAACACAAGAATATGAAAGACACTAAACTCTTTTATTTGTGTTACAATCCAGTAAGGATCTCTCCCAAGAGATCCTTAGAAGGGCAAGTATCACAACTATTCTATGTACCTTCATCATCATCATTATCCAAACAAAAGGGACCAAGGACAGGTTTGCCTGGAGAAAGGGGGAGAAGAGGACTCTAGCAGTCGTTTTGACATTTGTCTGCACATTAGCATCACCTGGGGCTCTTGTAAAACTTCCAAAACCCAGGCCACAGTCCAGGCCAATGAAGTCTCCATCTCTGGGAGTGGCCCCTGCATCAGAATTTTTGAATTCTGATTCAGGGGATTCTACTGTGGCAGCACACATAGGGACCACTAGCCTGTGAGTTTTTAGCACTTACTTCCATGCAGTGGTGCCTTATGTGAGCACGGCACTTCACAATTCACAACGGTATTTGGGCATATATTGTCTCATCTAATGTTGTGCAATAAACACAGCCACCTCCTTGGCTGCTCTTATGTTTCTGTACAGGAGTGTGTAGAGGTGGCAGCCAGATGGTGGGGCCCTTGGCATGTGTCTGGAAGCTAAGTTTGCAGAGCAAGCCTGCTCCTTGGCCCTACACGATACAGTTGCGTGGAGTGGCTGGGGTGGAGAAGCTGATGGAGACTGGGGGGCCTAAGGCTCCTCCCTGTTCTGTGCCCCAACTGAGTGATTATCTCTACTTTCTAGAGGAGGAAACATGCTCTTGTTTCCTTAAAAAGCACAAGCTGTGCCTTGTGGAGGCAGCACTGTGACCTGTGGAGAGCCCGAGGGTCTTGGGGGGATCTTGGCATGTGAGCTGAAAGAGCAGAGGACTCCATGCATGCTTTCCACTCACAGAGCTGGATTCATGCACTTCAATGTCCTTCATTTTAACCAAACTGAATGTGGGCAAATCTGGATTTTTCTAACTACATGACACGATTACTTACTTTGTTAAAGGTTTCCTCTCTTTATGAAAAAATTCACCACAAAATTTCCTAAAACAACTCATTTTTTTCTATATTTCATATTAGGTAAAAAACCCAATTGTATATTCACGTAGTTTGCCATCCTTTTTTGGGTTACAACTAAGCATGCTGAAGTGTTTGTCCAAGTCATTGGCTCTTTATTTTTATACTTGTCCATCCAGCTGACACTATAACAGAAAGAGAAACTTTCCAAGATCCAAAGAGATTCCCCTCTCCAGGGGCTGACATGTATGGGTGTACAAGTTGTACACTGCACAACTCCCAGAGGCCCATGCCATGTGAACCACAGTCTCTTGTTTGTGCAACAGAATGGGGCTGCTCTGATGCTAGAAGCTGCAGAAGAAATAGAGATGCCTGCATCGACTTGTGTTTCTGACATGAGAGCTGGTGACCCACCAGCTCAGTCTTAGAAGACCCCACAGTCAGACCTAACAGTTGTGACTTCAAAGCCAGTGCTGTTTCTCCTAGGATAGCTTCACATTCGTTCTGTATAAGGAGGAGGAGGATGGTGATGATGGTGTTGGTGAAGGAGGAGGAGGAGGAGGAGGAGGAGAAGGAGGAGGAGGAGGAGGAGAAGGAGAAAAAGGAGGAGAAGGAGGAGAAGGAAAAGAAGAATTTCTCCAAACCCAAACATCTCTTGATTTTTCTTTTAAAAAATAACTTTCTCGAGAATATTTTTTAAAAGGCTTGTCCCAGCTCATCCACATTCAAGAAAACTTCGTGCTTGTACTCTAGACATGAAAACTTAGCTAATAGGAGGATCTTACTTCCTCCCCTGAACATATACCATGACCTTTTATCGACCTTCAGTGTCTTCTTGCCTTTATTCCTTTGAGCAAATACTGATGCCCCTTGAGTTCAAATACAAGTTTGAACCTCTTCTCAGAAATATTATCAGTTTTCTGTTTCAAATGACCTTTGAAGTGCATTTGCTTGTGAGTGTGAGCCGCCTTCAGCTGCGACTCACAGAGCAGTTACCGGAGGGAAAGGGGTGAGCCTTGCCTGCTGCCTTGGATTGCATAATAGGGAACTTGGCAAATTGATGTGTTAAGAACAGGGGTGCTGAGGTCCTCTAGCTGCTGACCAGTGGGCCTTGCATTTCTTCCTGCAGCCAGATCTTCAGTGAATGTCAGAAGCCATCTTTCCAAATCTTGGGTCTGGGGACCCCCCCGACACACAAAAATACATACTGCTTTGCCTTCTTGGCCTCCCTTGGCCGCCTGGAAGCTCACAGCTGTTTGGGGTTTCAAATATTCTTTCTTAAGTTGGCTTTCTAATGTGATTCTTCCAAATCCAATAGGTCTTTTGAATCTTGTGTTGGTATGCTCAGTTTTATTATTTCTGTGCTTTTTCTCTTCGAGCTGCCCCAAATGCCTTTAGGAAGGAGAATAGAATAAACAAACACATGAACTGGAAATATGCATTTCCAACTCTGAGCCTTTGTGATCTGGTCAGGAGACAAGGGCAAGGGAAGCCAGAGGCCAGGAGACCCCTGAACCCTGCTTCCTGCTCATGGAAACGGCAGGCATGGCTAGGGACAGAAACATGCCCTTGTTCTTCTTCCTCTTAACATGTGGTACTCCCAGGACATAAAGCCACAGCAGTAAGGAAGAACAGTGTTGCGGTAGTTCAGTTGATGGCCTCAAGAGATCAGATATACCTGAGTTCAAATCCCAGCTCTGCCACTTACCAGCTGTCAATCACATTATTTATTCTCTCTGCCCTTCCATTTATTCATTTGTAAAATGGGGGTAATAATTCATACCTCTTCAGCTTTTGTGAGGATTAATTGAAGTAATGAATGCAAACACTTAGCACAAGCTTGGAGAATGCATAATATGGGCTTAATATATACTATAGTCAAATACCATAAGTGTACATTCGTAATTTTCTTTCCAGTGGAAAGCTGGCTAGCAGTATATGACTGGCTATTTTTTTTATTCATCATTGTAAGTAACAGGCACAATTCAAATTGTTCTTCTGTATAAAATGGTGTGGGGGCTATGGGAAGAAAAGCTCCTAGGAAACACTTTATTTCTCTCCAAGTTTCCCCATTATTTTTTCTGAATTTTTGTATCTTTGTAATGTAACTCTAGTCAAACACTAGCTTATTCAGACAGTTAAAGGTTTGATTTGCATACAGTAATTTTTAATTCAAAACAGTAAAATACTATTTTTTTGGAGTTTTTTCCCTCAAATTTAACACCATATGTTCTCAGGACATGAATCAATAAAATAACCAATATGTAACATATCCTTCAGTTTCCTTCACTTTTAGAAAAACAGGTTCACTGGAAGTTGTTCTATTTCAGAAAACTAAAATAGTAAGTACTACTTCCTTCCCTTCTACATGCTTTACCATGAGACCCATTCTTTCCATATTTTAATTTTTCCAAATTGTAGAGAAAATGCACAATAAAAAATGAAAATTATTACCAAAACAATGATGATACAATAAAAGACGTTCTTTAGAAGAAAATTAAAATATAAACATATTTCTAAAATAAGTACTATTTGGGGAATTAGGGTGAACCTGCAAATCTCAAGCTGCATGTACATACAGTTCAAATGGAAAGGAAAATTGCCAACCAACAGGAATTCTAAAATACAAAATTCTAAGTTTAGACAATTCCACTGTTACCTGTTTTTTTAAGGGTGCATAATTCATTTTAAAATTGGGATTTTATTTAATTCTCTGAAAGTACAAGGCAGGTCCTTTGCCAGGAGGAGTACATACCCTTTGACAGTCAGCTTGCTATTTCCTCCTCACCTCTGCTGCAAGGCCCTGCTTGAGGCAAGTGCAGAAGCACCTGCTTACCAGCAGTCTTCATATTAAGGCAACATTTATACACACATATTCAATATGTTCTTCCTTTTTTTCTTCAACAGTAGAAGCACACTCCCTCTCTAGAAGGATGATTAAATTTTTCCAGATGCATGATCTTCATCGACTCAGGGGCAGGCAATTGTGGGTCAGTGTGAAAGTGGGACTGGTGCTGCCACATCTTCCGGTTCTTCAAGAGAAGTCACAGATCTGGTTTTGACAGGAAATCTTCCACATTTCAAAAGTTAGCAACTCGTTCAAATGAAAAGCTATTACACAGCAAATCACTGCAAGGCATTGGTTTTCTGGTTATGGCCTTGAGGGGGATGTTTTCTTCAGGGCTGCATTTCTCCTGAAAATATAAATGACACAAATGCCATTCTTTGAAAGACTCTTCTCTAAAAGAAATATTAGAGAAAAAATAACTATGCAAGAAATGCAGGGTGGTGTCCTAGATTGGATCTGGGGACAGAAAAAAAAAACAAAAAAATCTCCTAATAGGAAAGGAGTGAAATCAAATAAAGCCTGGAGTTTAGTTAGTAGCCCTGAAACAATGTCGATTTCTTAGTTGTGACAAATGGACTGTGGGTCTGTGACAAATGAACATGTATATGGGAACTCTCTACACTAGCTCAGCAACTGTTCCATATATCTACAATTATTCCATAATACAGCTTTATTTAAAATAGACTATACAAAATAATGTGTGTGAGATATGTACACTCAATTAATTCATAAAAACATATATTGAATGAGCAAGTCGTCCATGAACATCACTGTTGTAGGTGCAGCAAGTAAGTAGGAAATAAGAACAAATACACAACTGGGTTCAGGCATGGGGTGGGGGGGGGGTCGGGGGAAAGGCAAAAGTGAAAATTCCAGAAAGAACTAGATATCTTAAGACAATGATGTAAACCAACGTGGTTGGGTCAAAGACTCTGTTAGGAAAGGATTTAGGTGAGAGGTCTAAAAGCCAATGAGAGCAACCTGTCACAGACCTGAAGTCCCTGTAGGCACAGTAGACAGCGCCATTACTCCTTTATTTTCTGTTTACTGAAATAGTGTTTCATCATCACAGAAAGGCTTCTTTATTCATCTGTGGTCTACCAATTTCCTAGCTTTTGATTTTCAATTGTTTCTTCTTGACCAGATTAATGAGCTGTAAGGTGTGAACTAGTAAAGATTAAGCACAGATTAAGGGCCAGAAGAAAATGGAATAGATGTAAAGTCAAGCCACAACAACACATTCTATACATGGCCATCTAGACTGTAAATGTGCCTGTAGCAGAGTTTCTCAACTTTGGGGCTACCTGCAGGGAGAATTAAACGTGGTTCTATTTTGATCTGGATTGTTCTCGGTGGTGGGGCCATCCTGGGCTTTGTAGGATGTTTCACAGCCTCCCTGGTCTCTTCTCACTAGATGCCAGTAATAGCCCCTAAATTGTGACACACAGAAATGTCTCCAGGCGTTGTTGCATGTTCCCTGGGGGGCAAAAGTGTCCCTGACTAAGAACCATTGGCCAAGAGAAAAGCGTCTTCATCTAAATCAGGGAGCGTATGACACAGGTGTACCCCAGTACTGCCATTCAAGTTGTTAGAACTATCAGGTGGAACCACAGGCAACTGCTGTTTTTGTAGGTCGATATGGTTGCGTATCAGCAATTTTGTAAGTCGCAACTTGGAATTAATAGACTTCTGTACTAACTGGCAACGAGCAAAATAGCAACTGCTGTTGGTGGTAAAAATAATTCATAACTTGCATTCTAATGTAAACTTGTTAGTGCAACATAATTACATGTCATTGAATGTCATGAGCAATCATTACGGTGGCCATGTGACTCAGCAGATTATAGAGATATTAAATATATTAACATCCCAGCTGACAAAAATGGCTGGGATATGTTTTTATTAATTTGTGTTGGTTCATCAGAAGCTGAAAGTGAATTCAGTGCAGAGAGTAATGTCATTGCTATTTCCATATTCTCTGCTGATTAGCTAAGAAGTCACAGGGTTATAAAACTTTCTGGAAGCTTCTGAAGCAGGCAGTGGGATGTGGGACCAGTGCTGGTGTAGGGTGCCTAGTGATGGCACTGGGAAGGAAGGTGCCCAGCAGGTGGAGCAGGGGACATTGGCGGCCCGGTGCTCTGCAGAAGCCATAGTTGTCATGGCCCATGCCATGTAGAAACCTGCGGTATCCACAGGCTCGGCCAGCTGAGATCTGGGGCCCAGCCTAGTGGCCCCTGGGCTACAGCATTGGGACCCTAACACCATCCACTAAAGGGGCCCATCATTAGATGAGTTGGATGTGGTTTCTTGTGTCAAATCTGTGGCTCAGACAAGGTCATCAGGTAGCTGGTCATATCTGTACCAAACAGAAAATCATGTCAGCAATTTCTAAAAATCAAAATGATTTGCAATTATTACGATATTCAGTGAGCAATATGCCACCACTTAGCTGACTTGGTAAGCAGTTTTGGACTGATTTAACTTAGTTTATTTAGACAATGTAAGGGAGCACACTTGTAAGTTGATATATGTATTGACTTTTATATTAACTTTATTCCCATTGCAGTGGTTAAAATATATTTCTTTCACTGATGGGCTATCAGATGTCTAGAGTCCCACTGGTTCCCAAAGGACAGCTCCCTCTATCCCATATAGAAGAATGAGCAATTAATTACGTTCAGTGTTTCAACTTAAAAAAAAATCGAATGTATAAACTGAAAGCAGAGAAGAGAGTTCACATCCTTGCCCACCACTGACCTTGAATGCCTTCCTAAGTCTCTCTGAGCCTCACTCTTCTCATCTGTGCTCTTGGAGCTGTAGCCAAGGCGCTGGCACAGAGGATGACATGCGACTCTGTGAGAAAGAGCACGGGGTGCCATTAATGAATGCAACCTTAGTGAGCAAGCTTTTTCTATATTAAAGTGATGTGATTTCTACTTATGCTTCATATTTCAAACAATAGGGGTGTTGATTAAATGTATTTTATTGACTTAATTTTAAAAGCCTGGAATTTAAGGGTCTAAATATTCCAAAGGAGTACGTTTGAACTAAAATTCCTGATCGTGGCTTGCTACAGTCCTTCTCATAGCTATGACAGTGTAACCTTGAAGAAGTACCAGTGGAGGTAATAATTTACTAAGCATGGCTTTTTCCCCAAAGACACCTGAGCGGAGGCTTTTTCAAGCATGAGTAAGGTCACATTATTCTTCTTTTAAAAGATCAAGAAAAGATCACATCATGCTTTTGAGAACTGATATGTAGATAGTTGTTATCATAAGTTGGCATTCAGGGAAATGAACACTTTTTTTGTTAAAAAGCTGTGCTTGTAAATCACATTCGTATATGTAATAAATCTTCAGAAAGCACATGCTGAACTCTACCTCTTTTAGAGTTCTATTTTGGAGAAAAAGAAAAGTTTTCAAAAATTACTCATTTTATCTTTTTAAAAAAGAAACACTTTAAAAAATGAACAGGTAGTTAGGTTTTTTCCCCTAGTAAACACTAAGGAGATGTTGATTTCAACATTTCCCCACTATCTTTGCTAAGTTAATTGGGTGACATAAACAGGCTGCATCTTTTTTTTTATTGCATTATGTTTTATTGTGCTTTGCAGATATTGTGTTTTTTACAAATTGAAGGTTTGTGGCAACCCTGTATTAAGCAAGTCTATTGGTGTCATTTATGCAACAGCATTTGCTCACTTCATGTCTGTGTGTCACATTCTGGTAATTCTTGTGATATTTCAAATTTTTCATTATTTGTTACAGTGATTTGTGATCAGTGATTACAGCTTGATGAAGGATCAGATGATGGCTAGCCACTTTAAGGAATATGGTATTTTTAAAGCAAGGTGTATAAATTGCTTTTCAGACATAATGCTATTGCACACTTAATAGACCACAGTTAACTTGTAACCATAACCTTTATATGCCCTGGAAACCAAAACCTTCACTTGACTTGCTTTATTGCAGTGGTGTAGCACCAAACCTGCAATATCTGTGAGGTATGAACAAGCTGCATCTTTTTAACCGACACCTCTGAGACTGAGGAACAGAGGGTCTCTAACATGGGGGAATAATGAGAAATCATGTTACCACCACTCCTGATGACTGGAAGGTGGGGAGCAAAGAACTAAGGCAGGAGGAAAATAACCATAAGTAAGGGCATGTGTGCTGCTGAACTGGGTGCTTATTCTTGGGCTCACTACTGGTTCATTTAAGGAAAAGGGTCTCAACATTCTAGAGAAAGAGAGGAAAAGGATGGGGCAGCTCAGAATCCAGAGGGGCAAAAAGCCAATGGTAGAACTGGAAAGATTAGGGTTGTGTGTGCACGTGTGTCCCCTATTATACAGTGATCAGAAAGGCAGGTTTTGTTGAGTTATTTCTCATCGACCTATGGAGATTCTAGGGGTCACTTGATATTAATTCCTATTTTATCGCTGGGGTATTTATGAGAGTGGCTGTGTCTGCACTGCATAAAGAGAAGTGGATCTTTAGGAAGATGCCACATGATGGAAGGACTTTTGGTTACTGTGTACAGTGATCATGTCAATTGCAAAATAGTCACATTTTCATTTAACCATGGGTTGTGCCTTCCCTGAATGCAAATGTGAGGAGTATTGGTTGGAGAGCATTTCTCATTTTTAAGTTCTTCCCAGCATGTCTTCCTTATCTTCCCTGACCAAAAAATAAAAAAGAAGAAAAGAAAAACAATTGTGAGAATCTGCTTAACAATGTGCTAGATGAGGGACTGGCAAACTACTTATGGCCTACAGACCAAATCTCACCCATCCCACTGTTCCTGTACAGCCTTCTAAAGCAGAAGATATCTACAGTCTGGCCAACCCCCATGTTAGACTCTGTGGATAAAGGTATAACCAGGACTGATGCAATCCCTGGCTGGCTGTTACTTGCAATCTCGTCTCTAATGGAAAAGAGGGACAATATGCAAATAAAAGCAACAAGATAATAATTACAGAGTGAGATAAATGCTATGAAGACAATCAATACAGGAAGCAATGAGGTAAAGGGCACCTGGAATGGGGGTGGGGGAGAAAAGAGAACTGTGGTTTGTGGGGAGGTTAAAGGAGAGACGACTATAAACAGACCAAGAAGTCAAAGGAGCCAAGCTTGAGATGGAGCTTGAGTGGAAAGAGCTTCCTGAGAGAGGGAGGCACATATGCAGAGGTTGTGCAGCCAGGACGGTTGTGTGTGTTTTAGGAAGGAGACTACAGAGGCTGGAGGTCAGTGAGAGAAGGCCATATGAAGTTGGAGGATAAACGGGGCCAAATTCCAAATACAATGGGAAGCCATTGACAGGTTTTAAGCAGGAGAGTGACATGATATAATTAGCTTTGATTTAAAACGATCATTCTTATTGCTGTGTGGAAAGGCACTGGAGGAGGCCAAGATCCTGGGAAAAATACCGAGGAGGTGGCCAGGGCTGAGGCCGGCTGGTGGCCACGGAGATGGGGAGACCGAGACTTTGGAGATGGAACCAACAGCCTCAGCACGTGGGAAGCCATGGAAGGGTCGGATCAAGGATGCGTCACCTATTTTTGACTTGAGCAACGGGGTGGTTAGTGTCACTGTGTACCGAGGGAAGAACGAGTTGTTCAGAGGAGAGGCATCAATACTCCCATCTAGAGATGAAAGGAAAAAGAAGATGTGTGTATCTATACAATGGAATGTTATTCAGCTGTGATGAAGAAGACAGTCCAATGTTTGCAAGAACCGGAATGGACCTTGAGGGCATGATGCTCAGTGAGATAAGCCAGACAGAAAAAGACAAATACTGTATGATCTTAAATGTGGAATCTAAAAATAGCCAAACTCAGAGAAACAGCAGAGTAGCTCCCTGGGGCTGGGGAGTGCAGAGTGGGGAAATCTTGGTCAGAGGGTGCAAACTTCCAGTGTGAGATTAACAAGCTCTGGGAATCTAATGTGTGTGTGGTTGATTATAGCTAACAGTACTGAATTATATACTTGAAAATTGCTACCAGAGCAGATCTTAATTGTTCTCACCACAAAACAGAAATGATAATTATGTGATGGAGGTGTTAGCTGACACCACGGTGGTAATCATTTTGCAATATATGAATCTATCAAATCAGTGTGTCGTACACCTGAAACTTACACAAGTTATATGTCAACTATTTCTCAATAAAGCTGGAAGAAAAAAAGACTTCTCATTGGAGAGGTCTGGCTTTTTCTGTAAAGGACCAAATAGTAAATATTTAGGCTTTAAAGCCACTTGGTCTCCTCCACAGCTCCTCAGCTCTGTCCTTAGGGCACAGAGCAGCCATAGACAATGTGAATGAATGGAAATGTGTGAATGTGTAAAACTTTGCTTAAACAAGCTATGAATAGGATTTGGCCTTGGTTTGCCAACCCCTGGCGCAGAGGTGGATCTTCAAGTCTAGCCCTCAAGAGGGAGGTCTCACCTCCATCATGACCTGGATGACAGCAGCAGAGCTTGTGAAAGAACAAAGAAGACAAGAAAGCCCAAGATCATGCTTGGTGGTGTTCCAACAACACCCCAAGGGATGTTGGGTGGCCAGGGCAATCTTTATCAAAATGGTATTACTGCGATGATTTAGAAGCAGGAGACATTATCATAAGGAAGGAGAAATTCCCTTTCCTATACCACATTGATCTCGATGGAAAGTCCTTTTCAACTGCTGCCACTTACATGGTGGAGTGAAGTAAGAGGCAGCGAGTACGGTAGTAAAAGCAGCCTGGCTCCACTATGTAGCTGTG
The DNA here is from genome assembly GCA_032199065.1 of Smutsia gigantea. NCBI lineage: Eukaryota > Metazoa > Chordata > Mammalia > Pholidota > Manidae > Smutsia > Smutsia gigantea. The sequence continues at coordinate 5,413 of JAVSCE010008770.1, read as the reverse complement.
TGACCTTGGGAAAGTTACCTAACCTCTCTGCTCCTCAGCTTGTCTACCTGTGAAATGGGGATGAGAGCAGTAAGACTGACCTCATGGGGTTGTTGTGAAGGCCTGCCATGTTTCTATATTCCTTCTCACAATTGTTCCCTTATTCTGGAAAAGATCTGTGACAACTTGCTCTTGCTGCCCTTACTTAATTGGGACCGTCCCCTTCTCTATCAGCTTGGCTCACGCTAAAATGAAGGTCAGTTCAACTTAACTGACCTTGTGTTGCTCCTTTCATCAGAATTTTACCCGACCTCCCCAGAGCAATGCAAATCCTCCATTCCCTTTCAGAACCTTCTAGCTCCACTTTATGAAACTTCCTCAGGCTCCTGTTGATAGCCCTGGTTGGGATTCCTGTGCCACTCGCCTTGCCTTGACCACTCTGTGTGGATTCTGAGTGCATGCATGCCATACGCAGCCCTGTTAAGCTCACTCAGGGCACTGGAGTCTTTAGCTTTGTCTGATTTCCAGAAGTGACTGATCCCATTCCCCCGGGAAGCATCACATTATATGTAAATTACCCAAGAAAGCAGTTATTCTGCCTTCACCTTGCCTTTCCAGAAAGCTTACTCTTTAATGACCAATGTTTATGGAAAGGAGTTAGTTTAATATTCATCTTCACTGTGTTCAAATGATGTTTAGTTTTGTTCCTGTTTTATGCTGGTTGTCATTTTATTGAGCATTGTTATGGACTCATTGATTTTTCTGTATTTGGTAATTTTCAGGTCATTATCATTCCATGGATTTTTGGTGTTCACACTGGCCCACCTTTGATCAGTAGTAACTGCTTTAAGCTGGCTCCTTTATCCTTTGGAGATATTGTTTCTTGTCTTTCACATAGCTGAGGTTAAGATATCCTGGCTCACATGGTCCATCCCTGCCCCAGATCTTGGATCTGCTAAACCCCCAAGGATCCCTGGTTCCTTTTAGTGGGAGGTAACATTTAGACACCAAATTCCCTACTCTGAAAATTAGTAGTTAAAGGGAAGAAGATGAAACTTTTGTGTTCCTTTTCCAGTACAAACTGTATTTTAGGGTAACCAATTAGCTCCAGAAGATGAAGTGGAGCTCTTCTTCACAGAAGAACTCCAGCTAGTATTTGTAGACAGGAAGGGATGGTAGAACTGGAAAATTAGCATCTTGCAAGAGTAGAAAAGAAAGGCTTGAGGGAAACAATATAAAAAATTAACAAGTGGGACCACATCAAACTAAAAAGCTTCTGTACAGCAAAGGACACCATCAGCAGAACAAAAAGGCATCCTACAGTATGGGAGAATATATTCATGAATGATTTATCTGATAAGGGGTTAACATCCAAAATATATGAAGAATTCATACACCTCAACACCAAAAAAACAAATAACCCAATTAAAAAATGGGCAGAGGACCTGAATAGACATTTCTCCGAAGAAGAAATTCAGATGGCTAACAGGCACATGAAAAGATGCTCCACATCACTAACCATCAGGGACATGCAAATCAAAACCACTATGAGATATCACCTCACACCAGTTAGAATGGTCACTATCCAAAAGACAAGAAATAACAAGTATTGGCGAGGATGTGGAGGAAAGGGAGCCCTCCTACACTGCTGGTAGGAATGTAAATTGCTGCAGCTACTGTGGAAAGCAGTATGGAGGCTCCTCAAAAACTGAAAATATAAATACCATTTAACCCAGTAATTCCAATTTTAGGAATTTACCTGAACAAAACAAAATTCCTGATTCAAAAAGATATATGCACACCTATGTTTATCACTGCATTATGTATAATAGGCAAGAAATGGAAGCAACCTAAGTGTCCATCAATAGGTGAGTGGATAAAGAAGATGTGGTCCATATACACAATGGAATATTATTCATCTATAAAAAGAAAATAAATCCTACCATTTGCAACAACATGGATGGAGCTAGAGGGTATTATGCTCAGTGAAATAAGCCAGGTGGAGAAAGACAAATGCCATATGATTTCACTTATTTGTGGAATACAAAAACAGAGCAAAACAGAATGAACAAAGCAGCAGTAGACTCACAGACAGTGAGAAGTAACTAGGGTTACTAAAGGAAGGAGTTAGGCTGGGCGCAGGGGAGAGTGAGAGGGATAAAGGGGCACAGAAATTGTTGACCATAATATAAGTTGGTCATGGGGATGGTAGGTAGTACAGCATAAAGAATATAGTCAATGATTCTGTAACACATTTCTGTGTTGACAGATAAATACTACACTAGTGGGGGTAAGAGTTTAATAATATGGGTGACTGGTGAATCACTGTGTTGTACATTTGAAACCAATATAAGATTGTATATCAATGATACTTTAGTAAAAAATGAATTAAAAAAAGTTTTTAAAGCAGCGTAGAAAGCCTTATAATGGAGGAATCAGGCCATCACTACCTTAAAACAGTGATTCATCTCAGTATCACTAATAGCAGGACAAGCTGACATGTCAATATGTTGGATGTGATCATGGTATTGGAATCATAGAGAAAAATATCCTTATGTTTTTAAAAATAATAATTGAGATGCAATTCACCTACCATTCAATTCATCCATTTAAATTGTAAAATTTGATGGCTTTTAGTGTATTCAGAGTTGTGAAATCATCTCCACAATCAATTTTAGACTATTCTCATTATTCCAAAAGAAACCCCACACCCCTTAGCTACCACTCCCCAGACCCTCCCTCCCCCAGCCCTAGGCAGCACCTGATTTACTCTCTGTCTATAGATGTGCCTGTTTTGAACATGGAATCATGTACTATGTGACCCTTTGTGACAAGCTTCTCTCCCTCAGCATGCTGTTTTCAAGGTTTATCCATGTCATAGCATGTATCAGAACTCCATTGCTTTTCATGGTCGAAGAGTATTTCATTGTATGGGTAGGTCACATTTTGTTCATCCATTCCTCAGCTGATGGGCTTCTGAGTTGTTTCCCGTCTTTTGGCTATTGTGCATACTGCTGCTCTGGACTTTCATGTAAACTGAGTACCTGTTTTCAGTTCTTTTGGCTATGTGCCTAGGAGTGGGATTGCTAGGTCCTATCGTAACTCTCTGTTTAACTGTTTAAGGAACTGCCAGACTATTTTCCAAACCTGCCAAACCATTTTGAATTCCCACCAGCTCTGTACAAAGGTTCCAGTTTCTCCACATTCTCACCAACATTTGCCATTATCTGTCTTTTTGCTTCTAGCTATCCTAGTGCGTGTGAAATAGTATGTCTGCGGTTTTCATTTGCCTTTCCCTGATGGCTAATGACGCTGACCACCTTTTCATGTGTTTATTAGCCATTTGTCTATCTTCTTTGGAGAAATATCTGTTCAGATTCTTTGCCTACTTTAAAAAAATGTTTAAATAGACTTAATTTTTTTAGAGCAGTTTGGATTCACAGCAAAGCCAAGTGGAAAGTACAGAGAGTTCCCACATACCCACTGCCTCCACACAATGCACAGCCTCCCTAGTAACATCTTGTACCAAGGGGACATTTGTTACAGTCAATGAACCAACAATGAATTGAATTATGTATGCCTATGCACATCATTACCAACCAAAGTCCACAGTTTACATTAGGGGTCACTCTTGGTGTTGAACATCCTATGGGTTTAGACAAATGCAGAATGCATGTATCCACCACTACGGTATCATACAGACTAGTCTCACTACCCTGAAAATCCTCTGTGCTCCACTTATTCATCCCTCCCACGCCCCAGCCCCTGGCAACTGCTGATCTCTTTACAATCTGTAGTTCTGCCATTTCCGGAATATCATAAAGTTGGAATCATACACTATGTAGCCTTTTGGATTGTCTTCTTTTACTTACTGATACACATTTGAGGTTCCTGTGTGTCTTTTCATGGCTTGACAGCTCATTTCTTTTTAGCCCTGAATAATATTCCATTGTTTGGATAGATCACTGTTTATCTATTCACCTACTGAAGGACATCTTGGTTGTTTCAAAGTTTTGGCAGTTCTGAATAAAGCTACTGTAAACGTGTGTGGTTTCCTTTGCTCATTTTAAAATTGAGCTGTCTTGTTACTGAGCTGTGGTCATTTTTTTATACATTCTAGAAACAAGTCGCTCATCAGATATATGAGTTACAAACACTTTCCCCCATGCTTTGGGTTAACACTAGCCACGTGTGACGTTGAGCACTTGAAATGTGGCAAGTCTAAACTGAGATGTGCTATAGATGTAAAGCATACATCAGATTTCAAAGACTTGGTGTGAAATGAAGAATGCAAAATATTTCATTAATATTCTTTATGTTGATTACATCTAGGAGTGATAATGTTTTGGGATATATTGGGTTAAATGTGTTATTAAAATAACTTCACTGGTTTCTTTTTACTCTTTTTGAATGTAGCTACTAAAAAATGTAAATTACATACATGGCCTGCATTATGTTTTTGGACAGCACTCCTCTGTTATAAGAGAAAAGGACTGAGCTACAAGGCCTGCATTCTAACTCCCTTGCTGCCTTTACTAGCCATGTGACTTGGGCCATTTCTTCCATTTCTCAGCCCTAGGGTAGGTGGGAATAAATTCTTCCAGCACATATTTAGAGCTCTTACTATGTACAAAGAACTCAGCTAAATGATGTGGCAAATGCACGATGTGAAACTGTTCACAAACTCAATTCAGTGTTTTCCGATTTCAGCCCTATCCACAAGTCAAGGAAGATAGAAGCCAACAATGGAAATATCTCATGACTTTTATTTTCTCCACTAACATTTTGTCATAAAATAATGAATAGTTTACAGTGTCACAGATATGAGATCACATATGCACATAATATATGTTCTTTTCATCCTCTGAGTTTTTGACTTTGAACACGTACTCTGTTTTCCAGGAGGCTCCCTCAACTCCACATTCTGCCCAAGAAGTAAGATCACTGTGGTAAACCAGTGGTGGACTAGTGGATCTAGTCCATTCCACAGGGACCCTGGCTTTGGTCATGTGACTTGCTTTGGCTGATGGGACACTAGCAAACATGATAAAAGCAAAGGCCTGATAAGCACTTCTCATTGAGGCTTGTCTTCCTGGGACACTCCTTCTTGGACCCCTGCAGCCATGCTGTGAGGAAGCCCAAGCAGCCCCAAGGGAAGGTCCACATGGAGGAGGAATGGAACAGGTTCAGACAAGTGGTTCTTACCCTGGGGTGATTACACTTGTTAGGAGACATTTGGCAATGTCTGGCCACACTTTTGGTTGATATAACTGGTGTGGGATGCTACTGATACCTCGTGGGTAAAGGCCAGGGATGACATTAAACATCTTACAGTGCACAGGACAGCTCCCCCCACTCCCACCCCTGCCGAAGAATTACCCAGCCCAAATGTCAATAGTGCCAATGTGGAGAAACGAACTCTAGACCAAGAGTT
>JAVSCE010008769.1:0-44645 GCA_032199065.1 Smutsia gigantea | reverse complement strand
CAGGAGTGTAATTCACCCTGTTTTATTCCTCCTTCTCAGGATTGATTTGGCTATTCGTGGTCTTTTGTGGTTCCATATGAATTTTAGAATTATTTGTTCCAGTTCATTGAAGAAAGCTGTTGGTAGTTTGATAGGGATTGCATTGAATCTGTAGATTGCTTTAGGTAGTATAGTCATTTTGACAATATTTATTCTTCCTAGCCAAGAGCATGGATGAATTTCCATTTGTTAGTGTCCTCTTTAATTTCTCTTAGGAATGTCTTGTAGTTTTCAGAGTACAGGTCTTTCACTTCCTTCGTTAGGTTTATTCCCAGGTATTTTATTCTTTTTGATGCAATTGTGAATGGAATTGTTTTTCTGATTTCTCTTTCTGTTAGTTCATCATTAGTGTATAGGAAAGCAACAGATTTGTGTGTTAATTTTGTATCCTGCAACTTTGCTGAATTCAGATATTAGTTCTAGTAGTTTGGGAATGGAATCTTTAGGGTTTTTTATGTACAGTATCATGTCATCTGCAAATAGTGACAATTTGACTTCTTCTTTACCAATCTGGATGCCTTGTATGTCTTTTTTTTGTCTGATTGCTGTGGCTAGGACCTCCAGTAGTATGTTGAATAACAGTGGAGAGAGTGCGCATCCCTGTCTTGTTCCCGATCTTAGATGAAAAGCTTTCAGCGTCTCGCCGTTAAGTATGATGTTAGCTGTGGGTTTGTCATATATAGCCTTTATGATGTTGAGGTACTTGCCTCTATACCCATTTTGTTGAGAGTTTTAATCAGGAATGGATGCTGATTTTGTCAAATGCTTTTTCAGCATCTATGGAGATGATCATGTGGTTTTTGTTCTTCTTTTTGTTGATGTGGTGGATGATGTTGATGGATTTTCGAATGTTGTACCATCCTTGCATCCCTGGGATGAATCCCACTTGATCATGGTGTATGATCCTCTTGATGTATTTTTGAATTCGGTTTGCTAATATTTTGTTGAGTATTTTTGCATCTACGTTCATCAGGGATATTGGTCTGTAATTTTCTTTTTTGGTGAGGTCTTTGCCCGGTTTTGGTATTAGAGTGATGCTGGCTTCATAGAATGAGTTTGGAAGTATTCCCTCCTCTTCTATTTTTTGGAAAACTTTAAGGAGAATGGGTGTTATTTCTTCTCTATATGTCTGGTAGAATTCAGAGGTGAATCCATCAGGCCCGGGTGTTTTGTTCTTGGGTAGTTTTTTGATTACCAATTCGATTTCGTTGCTGGTGATTGGTCTGTTTAGTTTTTCTGTTTCTTGCTTGGTCAGTCTTGGAAGGTTGTATTTTTCTAAGAAGTCGTCCATTTCTTCTGTTTTCCAGCTTGTTAGCATATAGATTCTCATAATATTCTCTTATGATTCTTTGTATTTCTGTGGGGTCCGTCGTGATTTTTCCTTTCTCATTTCTGATTGTGTTTATGTGTGTAGATTCTCTTTTTCTCTTAATGAGTCTGGCTAGGGGTTATCTATTTTGTTTATTTTTTCAAAGAACCAGCTCTTGGTTTTATTGATTTTTTCTATTGTTTTATTCTTCTCAATTTTATTTATTTCTTCTCTAATCTTTATTATGTCCCTCCTTCTGGTGACTTTGGGCCTCATTTGTTCTTCTTTTTCCAATTTCAGTAATTGTGTCTTTAGACTATTCATTTGGGAATGTTCTTCCTTCTTTAAATAGGCCTGGATTGCAATATACTTTCCTCTTAGAACTGCCTTTGCTGCGTCCCACAGAAGTTGTGGCTTTGTGTTGTTGTTGTCATTAGTCTCCATATATTCTTTGATTTCTGTTTTGATTTGGTCCTTAACCCATTGATTAATTAGGAGAGTGTTGTTAAGTCTCCATGTATTTGTGAGCCTTTTTGATTTCTTTCTAAAATTTATTTCTAGTTTTATACCTTGGTGATCTGAGAAGTTGGTTGGTAGGATTTCAATATTTTGAAATTACTGAGGTTCTTTTTGTGGCCTAGTATGTGGTCTATTCTGGAAAATGTTCCATGTGCACTTGAGAAGAATGTGTATCCTGTTGCTTTTGGGTGTAGAGTTCTGTAGATGTCTGTTAGGTCCATCTGTTCTAGTGTGTTGTTCAGTGCCTCTGTGTCTTTACTTATTTTCTGTCTGGTTGATCTGTCCTCTGGAGTGAGTGGTGTGTTGAAGTCTCCTAAGATGAATGCATTGCTGTCTATTTCCTCCTTTAATTCTGTTAGTATTTGTCTCACATATGCTGGCGCTCCTGTGTTGGGTGCATATATATTTATAATGGTTATATCTTCTTGTTGGACTGACCCCTTTATCATTATGTAATGTCCTTCTTTATCTTTTGCTACTTTCTTCGTTTTGAAGTCTATTTTGTCTGATACAAGTACTGCAACACCTGCTTTTTTCTCTTTGTTGTTTGCATGAAATATCTTTTTCCATCCCTTCACTTTTAGTCTGTGTATATCTTTGGATTTGAGGTGAGTTTCTTGTAGGCAGCATATAGATGGGTCTTGCTTTTTTATCCATTCTGTTACTCTGTGTCTTTGATTGGTGCATTCAGTCCATTTACATTTAGGGTGATTATTGATAGATATGTACTTATTGCCATTGCTGGCTTTAGATTCGTGGTTACCAAGGGTTCAAGGGTTGCTTCTTTACTATCTAACAATCTAACTTAACTTTCTTGTTAAGTTATTGTAAACACAGTCTGATGTTTCTTTCTTTCTCTCCCTTCTTATTCCTCCTCCTCCATTCTTTCTATAATAGATGTTTTATTCTTTGCCTTTAGTTAGTATTTGGATGGTCTGCTTTCTTTGCTATGATTTTATTTTCTCTGGTGACTTCTTTTTAGCCTTAGGTGTTCTTCCATCTAGAGCAGTCCATTTAAGATATCCTGTAGTGGTGTTTTATGAGAGGCAAATTCTCTCAACTTCCGTTTGTCTGGAAATTGTTTAATCCCTCCATCATATTTAAATGATAATCGTGCTGGATACAATATTCTTGGTTCGAGGCCCTTCTGTTTCATAACGTTAAATATATCATGCCATTCTCTTCTGGCCTGTAAGGTTTCTGTTGAGAAGTCTGATGATAGTCTGATGGGTTTTCCTTTGTAGGTGATCTTTTTTCTCTCTCTAGCTGCCTTTAATACCCTGTCTTTATCTTTGATCTTTGCCATCTTAATTATTATGTGTCTTGGTGTTGTCTTCCTTGGGTCCCTTGTGTTGGGAGATCTGTGAGCTTCGGTGGACTGCGAGACTACTTCCTTCCCCAGCGAGGGAAAGTTTTCAGCAATTATTTCTTCAAAGACACTTTCTATCCCTTTTTCTCTCTCTTCTTCCTCTGGTACTCCTATAATGCGAATATTGTTCCGTTTGGATTGGTCACACAGTTCTCTTAATATTCTTTCATTCCTAGAAATCCTTTTATCTCTCTCTGCCTCAGCTGCTCTGTACTCCTGTTCTCTGTTTTCTATTCCATTAACAGTCTCTTGCATCTCATCCATTCTGCTGTTAAGCCCGTCGATCGCTTGTCTGATTTCTGCATTGTCTTTCCTCAGTTCCCTCACTTCCTCCCTCAGCTCTTGCACATTTCTCTGTAGGTCCATCAGCATGGTTATGACTTTTATTCTGAATTCTTTTTCAGGAAGACTGTGCATTTCCATCCCTTCAGACTCCCTCTCTGGGGTTGTCTGGTTGATTTTGGTCTGAACCATATTCCTCTGTCTTTTCATGGCTATAGAATTGGTCACTGATAGTTGCCACGTAGGTCAGCTGGGCTCTTTATGACTTTAAAAAGAGAAGAAAAAAAAGAGAAAAATAAAAGAAAAAAAGGAAGAAAGAAAGACAGAAAAAAAAAGAAAGAAAAGAAAAAACAAAAACAAAACAAGAAACAAACAAAAATGCCCACTGGACGTAGATTCTGTGGGAATGCTGTAGGTGGCGCTATTGCCCCACTATTCCACAGCTGTGACTGCGCCACTCCGCAGGGCCCTTTATCGCTCTGGCAGGGGTGGGAACGAATAGGAGGCTGTTGATCTCAGTGAGAAGTGTAAGTATGGCTACGCTTCCTCAGTCGCCAGCTAAGGCGTCTGAAACTCCCCAGGACTCCCAGCCTGCTGGGCTGAGTGTGCTGGGGCGATCCGGCTCCTCCGCTGGGCTCCTGTCTCTTTAAGACCGCTGAAGAAAGCGCGCACTTTTTTTTTTCCTTCCCGGGAGCCAGCTGCAAGCACCCTGGCGCGTTCCCCGCTCAGATCCTGCCGCTCTGTCTCTCCAATCTCCGCTGCACTGCGCAATGTGGGTCAGCACTCCCCGTGCAGATCACCGCGGCTGGCTACTTCGCGGGGTGTACTTCCACTCCCTCCCGGCTCTGAATCCTCTCCTCCCGGCGGTGCGCTGGGGTGGGGGAGGGCTCGGGTCCCGCCGGGTCGCGGCTCCGTATCTTACCCGCCTCTTGGGGTGCCGAGTCCTCTCGGGTGTAGCTGCACGCTGTGCGCTTTCCTGTGTAATCTCGGCTCTCTTTTAGGAATAGATGTATTTGCTGTGTTTTCGTAGATAAATATAGTGTTGGGAGGAGATTTCTGCCACCCTGCTCACACCGCCATGTTCCCGGAAGTCCTCAAAATGATGTTTTAAAAGAAATTTTAATGATGTTGTAAAGTGCTCAAACTGTGTTTAAGGGAAAAGTGGTTTTTAAATGAAGTGTATAGTAGGATTCCATTAAAAATATCTGTGTGCATGCATGCATGTGTACGTATATGTGTGTGTGTGTGTATATCTCTATATAAGATATACAGAGATATACACGCACACAGGTGGAAGTCCAGGAGGATGGTTGTTTATATGAACAATTAACAGAGGCCGCTCTGCATAGTGGAGCAGGTACAGGCATTTCTTTCCGTGAACCCTGAGTGCTCTTGCTGGCTCGGTCCCTGCACCAGCCTGTCCCCCCTCGGCCCCCGTCCGAGTCTTCCTCAGAAAGAGCCCAAGTGGCTGCGTGAATAGCTCTCAGCACCCTCACTCAGGGAATACCAGGCAAGTATAACCAAGAATGAGGCAGCCCTATATGAACAGCTGGAAAAATAGCCATGCTATATTCACAAGTGAGAAAAGCAAGCTGCAGAACACAGCACAGCATAAAATCCCCTTTCTGTAAAACAGACAAATAAACAAAAATCCAGGAATCCCTTCCTACAGTCATTTACCTTGCACAAACTCCAGCCTTTATGCTCAGAAAGCCAATCAACAGCCCTACTGCCAGGCTGGGATTTAAACCCTGGCAGGTAATTTCTAGAGCCAAGTTCCCCAACACTCTAGCCACTGGTCATGTGTAGCTATTTAGATTTAAATGACTTAAAATGAAATGTGTGCCTCAGTAGCGCTCTCCCTCAGTAGCGCTCTCCCTCAGTAGCACATGTGGCTACCAGATGCCACAGCGCAGACATGGGACATTTCCATCACGGCGGAAAGTCCAACTGGACAGCACGTCTATTGGACACTCTAAGATCTCCATGATCATCAGAAGAGCTGGTGCTGCCTGGGCAGAGCAGAGGGAGGGGTGCCCTACAGCATTCGTGGAGGGGTGGGTGACCCAGGATCCCACTGAGTCCCGGCATCTGGGTAGCTCTGGCTGAGCTCTGGATCGTGGGATCCCAGAACGCCAGGGATGGTGGGCCATTCCTGCTCCCCCATCTATACCCACTTGAGTCACCTCTGCAGTGTCTCTGCCACAGGGCCTCCAGCCCCTCCTGCCTGCAGCAGTGCCGGCCACTCCTGAACTGAACACAGCTGTGTTCTTACTCAGCCCGGCCAGAGGGCAATGAGAGGGGACCCCCAGGAGGGCCCACCTCCCTCTCCCCTTCACCAGGCATCGGCCCCACACCCCAGGAACAAGAAAGCAGGCCTCGCCACAGTTACCAACATCTGATTACTTGGCCCACTACAGCCAGGGCCTTCAGCTGTCCATGCCTCCAGCAAGCCGGGGCCAGCAGGAAAGGGTCTCCCACCTTCTCTCTTCCTTTCCTTTAACACAGACACCCACACTTTGGCTTGGCTTTTGCCTGCCTCAGTCCGGCCGCGCACCCCACTCCCAGGTTTGCACTCTTACAGGGTCCTAAGGCCGTCCAGGCCCCGAAACATGCCACTTCGGATGGAGTCCAGCTGGTTGGCAGTCAGATGCAGCTCGCTCACGGAGGCTGCGCCCTCGAAGGCCCCATCTTCAATTTCTGACACCTTGTTGTTGCTCAGATTGCTGAGAGAGAAAGCAGTAGGAGGGTTACGGAGCTCAGGACCCCCTCTTCCTACACCCAACCCCCATGCATGGGACCCCTGCCCCACATGGATGCTCCCTCAGAATTTCCCTCCTCCTTTCCCGGCCAGTGTCCAGACTGCAACCTTCCTGCCAATGGACAACTCACATTTTCTTCAGATGGGTGAGTTTTTTAAATATCCCAGTGGCCTCCAGGATGGAAATCTCATTGTTGTTTAATCGTCTGTAAGAGGCAATGAAGAGGACTTACACATCCATAAATGGCAGACATTCAAGTATCTTCCAAACTGAGAATATTTGGGACTCAAACAAAGGAGACCCCCAGAAGAATTTATCTGGCAAAGTAAAGTGATCCTATTTCACAGGAAGGCTGGGCTGAGTGCTGGGGGATGAATAAGGGTATTTTTAATATTAAAAGTAACATGAAAATGCATATACATTCATGACAGATATGTGTAGGTATTCATACATAGGCATATACATGCACACAAATTCATGTTTTTAGAGAAAGAAAAATAATAGTTCAAGGATGGCTTAAGGCACAACTTGATCAATGGAATCCCCCAAAAGAAGACAAAAGCAAGACTGAGAAAAGCCACCCCTGTTCAGGCTGGTGACCTGTCTTGGGTGCCAGACATGGCTCCCGGGGTGTGTCGGGCTGATTCAGAAGCTGAGGGGCCACGGGGAGGGGAGCTGCTTCCTGCCAAAGCCAGCAGCTGCCAGGCTTGTGTTTCCAGTGGTCCTCAAACAGGGACCAGAGGAAAGCCCAGAGTAGGCCTTGTGGCCCAGGACAGTGAGCGGGCACTGTAGGCGAGGGAGGGTGGGCAGGGTCTGGGGCCCTCACAGCTCGGCCGTGGATTGGGGGATGCGCTCAGGGATCTTGGTGAGTTTCAGGCTGGAGCACTCCACCACGCTGGCCTCACAGCGGCACTTGTGGGGACAGACCACGTCACTGTTGCATTCGCTGCTCAGCTGATGATCCTCTGTGCCTGCAGTGAGATGGGGAGGCTGGAGCTGAGGGGCCGAGGGGGCGGCTGCAAGCAGCCTTGCCCAGCCCAGGGTCGCCCAGCACACCCAGCTGCTGCCCAGCGCCCTGCCCACCATTGCCACCGGCCCAGCCAGGCTGGCCTTGGTTCCCCCCACTCGCCTACCTGGGATGAAGTACTGCTCTTTGGCTGGGGAGAGAAGGAGAAACACGAGGATGCTGGGATCAGCCAGCATTTGCAGGAAGAGCCCAGCCCCTAGTTCCACTGCCCAGGAGAAGGTCCCCAGGAATAGCATTGGGGCCCAAATCAGGGCCCCAGAGCCTATCCACCCAGCCCTATATGCTCTGTGCCTAGGCCAGTGCTGGGTAGCACACACCCAGTTCAACCTCTCTGGGCATGCCCAGACCATGGGCGCTCTCACATACAATGGCACAAGATGGAGATGGGGAAAGGAGGCACCAGGCCCTGATCAGGGCCCAGGCTCAGAGGCTGACCCACGTCATGCTCAGCCAGATGCTCTTTCTGCTGCCCCAGACCTGGAGGAGGCAACTGTCTTGGTGACAAGGGTTCCTAGGCCTCTGGGTGTCCTAAAAGACTTGGAAGCGGTGGCACGAAAGAGAGCCGGCCTGAAGTGGGCCAGTTCCTTGTCCGGCCCTTGTTTGCGTCCTTCCCCTGGGACCTTCAGCAAGCCCTGCTCTTCCCCGGGCTTCAGTAAAACGGGGGGTGGGCTGACCAACCGTTCAGATCCAAGTCTACAAACTGGGGCCTACAGCTCCAGTGCGGCCTGGACACCCATGCCGGAGCTACCCAGAAACACCGTGGGGTCCCTGAGCAGCTAGAAGATAGGCGGGCGGCAGCTACCTGAGCACCGAAACTTCCTGCTCTTGATCTGCCCGATGCGCTTGTTCGCCAGGCGCCGGGGGCTGGCACAGCGGGCCCCGCTCGTCTCAATGGGGTTGGTGCGCAGGAAGTCCGCCAGCCACTTGAGGTTACAGTCGCATATGAAAGGATTCTGTGCCAGGTGCCTGTCCAGAGGGGGCAGATGGGGATCAGAGACAAGGACTGCAAACCCGTGCAGATCTCCACCTGGATGGGCCTTGGGGCTGCTTGCTCACGGCCTGAAGTCCGGGGCTGGCCCTGGGGAGAAAAGCACCACCTGGGGACACCACCCAGGGGCACCCACCAACTGCAGACAAGTCTTGCCAGAGAACCACAGTGGGGATGGGTCTCTGCAAGCTCTGGAACTCCCAGCTATCCTGCCACACTCCCCCTTCAAGACTTTCTCTGTCCCCTCTCCTCCTACTCACCCATGCCGCCCTCTGCCCTGGGACATTTCACAAACGAAGTGGAGGCAGGAGTGACCGGAGACTGGCCCAAGCACCCCTGTCCTTCCATGGTGACAGCCAGCACTAGAACCGGGGACCAGCAGCTCCTGAAGGCCCTTGGACCCCCCAGTGCTGCCATGAGTCACGGGTTGTCCCCTCCCTCTGGCCTTGGGTGGCCGCAGCCCCTCTCTCACAGCCTTGTCAGGCTGGGCCTGCAGGTGGGGTGGGAGGGTCTCAAAGTGCCCACTGCTGCCCCTTGCTTTCCATGGAATCTCCATTCCCACACCAGGCTGCAGGGCTGCCTCCGCCTGACCGTCTTTCCTGACACAAGGGAAACTCAGGAAACGTTACTGAGTAGCTCATTATTAGGGAACCACTCATAATCTCTTGCTGTGCAGCGTGTGTTACCAGCAGCATAAAAGTCGGGTGACACTGACTGAGGGAGCCCAGTCGTTGTGAGCAACCACATGGTGGCTTTTCCGCGTGCAGACCCCGACCTCCCCAGCTGGCTCAGGCCAGTCGCATCCAAGCCACGCCGGCAGCCGGCTCGCCCTCCATGTCTGGGCCACTGCAGCACGGGGCACACCCTGCTTGTCCTGGCTACTGTACCTGAAAGCCAATGTTTCTGCATGGAAATACAGGGAGACAGAGCAGGGACCAGCTCAGAGGACTCACCATGCCATGGACACTTTTTCTCATCTGATGCCATCGGTTCAGGCCATCTGCTTACTGGCCCAGCCCAGGCCCTGCTGGGGCCACAGAGCTCTCCATACAGAGACAAAACCCTGCCCAGGGTCTGTGCCCACTTTCAGTCAGACCTTGGCCACTTTCTCTCCTGTCCTTCACCTCCTGGGCTCTGCCCTCTGGCTCCTGTTTGGAATGCCTGGTGGGAGCCATCCCTGCCCAGCTGGCCCCAACACAACCCTTTATAGCCCCCTCCCTTGCCTGCCTGAGTCCTGGACCCTCTGAGCTCCACCAGGTGGGCTGGCCCCCATCTACCCTTTCTGCATCCAGTTCAATATTGGTTTCCTGATATAAACTGTCAGTTTGCACAAAGAAGGCATGTTTGCTGACTCCCCACAGCACAGTCTGTAGCTAATTCAATATACACTGAGATTCAGGTATCTCTCTGGATCCTCCCAGCCACCTGTCCGCAGCTGCCTCTGCCTTAGTGCCTGGCCTCTACCTGAACTAATTGCTTCCCTTTATCACAATCTTGGTAGAAAACTCTGTTTAGAATCAATTCAGTTATGTTGCTTAGACATGTATTAAAATGCTCAAGGGGTGCCGAATAGAATACATCCTTTTTAAGGACAGGTTATTTGTGTCAAAACCAATCTATAAAAACTTGAACCACCCACAGAAGCAAGTGGCTTCTGTATAAACTTAAGTATTTGATATGAATTAGAATGTTTAACAGCTGCAAAGGGGAGTGAGCTGAAGAGGGAAAATGTTCAGGAGGGGGAAAAACTCTGTCTGGGAAAAGATAGTCCTGTTAAAGACACAGCCAGAAATGTGTAGCACGTGTGACCATGCAGTTACTTCCATGAACATTTCTGATACTGAAAGGAAGAAGGGAAGACTGTATTCACAGTGTATTTCTTGGAAAACACATTAAGAAGTCACAACTAAAAATCTTCAGGGGCAGATGCCTAGCATCATTAGTCAAATGAAACACACAATGAGAAATGACTTCACACACTAGGATGGCTAAATCAAAAAGGCAGATGATACTAAGTATTGACAAGGATGTAGAGAAGTTGGAGCCTTCATAAAACATTGCTGGCAGAAATGTGAAATGGTGGAGCCACTTTGGAAACCAGTGGCTTAAACTTAAAAGTGGTTTAACCTAAAAAGTTAAACATAAATTTCCCATGTGACCCAGAAATTCCAAAAGAAATGAAAACACTTGTCACATAATGATTTATAAATGAATATTCATGGCAGCATTATTCATAATGGTTCCAAAGTGGAAATCCAAATGTCCATCAACTAGAATGGATAAAGAAAATGGTCTATCCATACCATGGAGAATTATTTGGCAATTCATACTGCAATATGGATGAATCTCAAAAACATTACGCTAATCAAAAGATGATATATCATACAATTCCTTTTTTATGAAATGTCCAGAAAGGCAAATATATTGAGACAGAAATTAACTTAGCAGTTACCTAGGTATGGACTGGAAATGGGGATTGATAAATGGTTACAAGGGATTTTTGGAGGGCGATGGAAATGTTCCACCATCTACTGGATTGTGGTGATAGTTGAACAACTGCAAATTTATGAAAAATCTTTGAATTGTACACTTAAAACAGGTGAATTTCATGGTATGTAAGCTATACCTCATAAAGCTGTTTGCTTGTTTTTTTAAATCTCTTAGGGAAAGTAAAACTACAGCAAAATCAATACTGTGACCCAAGGCACTCAGCCACAGATCTTGGAGTTTTGATCAAGTCAAGCAAGATTAGGTGAAATGACACCTGCTCAGATCTGACACAAGACCCAGTCGGGTGGTTTAACCATCCAAGGCCATGATAAGAATACCTGATCATGCCTTGGCTCTGTGTTTCTTTTGTTCTTGCTCCAAATCATACTGTAGTTGTTAACACATAATAGTTGTTCAGGAAAGCTCAGTTTTGTCTTACAGTCTTCAGTCATGAGGCCTATTCTTAGAGAAAAAGCACAGTGGCAGGGGAGCTAACTAATTTCTCAGTGGTAATGAAGAGATTCCTGAGACCAAATTCCTTCTCTACTAAATCTTGCGTTACCTTAGGTGAGTCACATAACTTCCTTGTGCTCTAGCTTCCTTACAAGGAAAGTCAGGGATGATAGAACCTACCTCCACAGGTCATCGTAAGTATTAGGGTACCACACAGAGAGGACAGTGGCCTGGCGTTCAGCAAGGGCTCAATAACATGGTGACTACAGTTGTCAGTATTGCTACTCATACTGTCACCCATGGGAAGCCTTTCTGCTCTAACATTCCACTCCATCTGGGTGCTCAGTTATGGCCCTGGTGGCAGTGGCCAAGGTCTTGGGTGTGGTGTCTGGAGGGCAGAAGCACTAAACTCTCAGCCAGGGGAGTAGACACAGACAGAGGCCACCTTCAGCCAGCACAATGCATTTGATTTAGTCGTTCTCCTTTCCCCTTTCTCCTCACAGGAGACCCATTTCCCATCCCCAGGGCTTTTCTCTGTTGGGTCCCTGGCCTTGATCTGCTTAGCATGTTTTTCTTAGACATTCTGCCAGCTGTGTAAAATAACCCATCTTGCCGATTCCCTGTAACCTCTAATTTCACGTACTTGGCAAGATTTCCCATGGCACTCCATTTCTCTCTCCCTGGCTAAAAGTAAATTAATTAGCAGCAGCAGACTGCAGGCGAGTGTGTGGGCTTTAATGAGTTTGTCTTCATACTCATCCCTGCTGACAAGTGGGGTCCCCAGGGAACAGGAGCTGCGCCTTCTATTTGACCTGTTTCACACCTATCCCAGCACTGTGTGCACCGTCCAGCAGATAATCAGTGGCAGGGATGGTGACAACAATGGCCAAGATAATAAAAATAAATGTCCATTAAGCATCACAGAACCCACAGGTCAGCATATCAAGTCCGACTGCAGGCTCAGAACTAAAGATGCAGAATGGAGGAGCCATGGAAGTGCCTAAGTTAACCAAAGAGCAGATGAGGAGTGTCCCTCTACTGAAGCCTTCCAGCTAAAAGATAAGGACCCCTTTTTAAAGCATAACCACAACAGCATTACCAAGTGAAGAAGGGATACTAAAATTCATAAATCACTGTTTCAGGATCCCTAATGAATGAGTGGGTCTGGGCATTGAAATGAATGGCTATATTTACTACAAAAACAGAGACAATCAGACATCACGTGCCTCCCGATGAAAGGACTCAGTCCTACTTATGAAGTCCTCTTGCCCCTCCAAAAAAGAAAATAAATCTGAACCTGACCAGGATCCTAGAGGAAACTTGCTGTCTGCAGGACACTGACAGAGCAGAGGGGTGTGTGAAACTATGCCACAGGGAATGCATGCCATCAGCCAAGAGCAGAGTGTGGGGAAGTCTACCACTCCAGTAATGAGTGTCTCAAATAAACCAAGTGTAAGGAAAAGGAGACGGAGAGACACTCACCCACTAAAAGTGACTGCAGTGATACAATCAGCCACTCTCAGCCAATTGCATTGCAGAGGCCTTTAAATCCTGATTCAAATGGTATTTTAAAAATTGCATGTGTATGAGACACTGGGAAATTTGAACACTAATTAGATATTTGATGATCTTAAGAATTGTTAAAATTTTTAAATAATAGTTGTGTTTTAAAGAATCCTTGCCTTTCATAAATATGTGTGAAGTCTGCGTAGATGATAAATGATGTCTGGGGTTTATTTCAAAGTAGTCTGGGAGGCATGGAAGACAGGGAAATATACATGAAACAGGCCTGGCTGTGAGTTAACCTGGGTGATGAATATTAGGAGGTTCACTATACAACTTTCAATATGCTTATAATTTTCTATGATAAAAGATTTTTAAAAACTACTAGAGATGTTGCTCTGTAATTTTTAATTTGTAATCATCATAGCTATTACTATATTTCATCCAATTTAAAACATCATCAATTGCAAGATGCACTGTTATTTTATGTATTACCAAGAAAGAACAAAATGCTGCCAATTAAGTGATATGCCACCAATTGTAATATGCATCTCATTTTAGAGCTGCTAAGGTAGAAACAAGGTGTGTCTTAGAATCAGTGGGTCATATAATAATAATAA
This sequence comes from Smutsia gigantea, assembly GCA_032199065.1. Lineage (NCBI taxonomy): Eukaryota > Metazoa > Chordata > Mammalia > Pholidota > Manidae > Smutsia > Smutsia gigantea. The sequence continues at coordinate 31,284 of JAVSCE010008769.1, read as the reverse complement.
TGATAATAATAATAATTATTATTATTGTTGACCATAACCAGCATTTACAAAGCATTTACAATGAGGTACAAACATCCTCTTAATCTCATAACAACCCTAAGAAGATGACACCCCAATTTTATGAATGTGTAAACTGAGGCCCAGAGAAGCAAAGTAACTTACCTAGGGTCACACAGCCAATGAGAGGCATAGCTGGGATTTGAACCCAGGTTTGTCTGACCCAGAGTCTGTGCTCTTTCCCCTACAAAAGGCCACTCCCAGTGAACAGAAAGTACATGGAGGACAGCTGCCTGTACTTGGAGGCTGTTACCTTCTGCTGGGTCCACCTGGGGTGGAGGAGAAGAGGCAAGAGGCACTCACAGGGTCTGAATGGTCCGCAGGGAGGTGAAGGTGCCTTTGGCCAGACTCTGGATCTTGTTGTCATACAGGGAGAGAAGCGAGAGGTTCTGCAGATCCTGGAAGGCATCAGGCCGGATGCAGTTGATCTTGTTGGCATTCAAGAGCCTGTGGGCAGAGCCAGGGCCAGGCGGTGAGGGGAGAGGCACAGAATCAGATGCATCAACATGTGCTGTGCACCGTCCCGGCGCCGAGCAGCATTATTATCTCGGGGAGATGGCACAGGGAATTTGGCCTTCTGGATGTCTGTCCCCACAGAGGAGCCAAGAGCTTGGGCTGCCTTCTCCATGCACAGGGACCACCCTGCTCCACCCACTCCTCTCTCTTCCAAGGAACTGCTAGTGGTGTCCCACAGGATTCTCAGGAGCAGAGGTCACAGTGGGAGAGCCTCCGGAAGGCATTCTGGGGGCTCCTCTTCCTTCCTAGAGTTCTGCTGAGTTTCCCAGGCAGCTGAGATGGACCTTTTGGATTCTGTGCCTCTTGGGTCCTAGGAGAGGACCCTTGCCTGTACTCTGGTGGCTCAAGGAGGCTGAGCTGGGCCCACTCCCCTGCAGCATACAGCTCTGTCTCCAGCCACACCGATCTCCTAGGGAGTGCAGGCTGCATCTCAGGAGCCTCTCAGCTCAGGCACCCTGCCATCAGCTCTGAGCCTGCCTCTCCCCATGACCAGCCCCTCTGGCCTCTGAAGAGCCATACAGGTGCTCACAGCCCTGCTGGCTCTGCCATTCTCCAAGCTCCTTACCTCAAGTGCCCACACCCCAGAGCGGCAGAAAAGGCCAGTCTGAGAGGCCAGAGAAATACTGGTCCCCTCCCTGGGCCCCACCCAAGGACACCCGCGGATGGGTCCTTACAGGAGCTGTAGTGTGTACAGGCCTCCAAACACACCCCGGGGGAGGTCTGTGATCTTGTTCCCATAGAGGACCCTGGAGAAAAGGCAGCAGAAAGGGAAAGTTAAAGGACAGCCCACCAGGCCAGAGCTGCAAGACCCACCACACACCATGGCACCACCTCCAAGCCATCCTCGGCACACCGCACGTCGTGGTGGTGGGAGTCGGCGGCAATAAGCTGCCAGCAGATGGCAGTAAAGCGTGTTAAGAAAGGGTCGCTGTTGGTAGTTTGCACAAAGGTACCGTTGCGCTAGAGGCGCCGTGATCCCAATTTCTGCAGGAGCAGCCCCCACAGGCTCTGTACCCCCACCCCCACATACACACGATCCCACAGAAGCCCGCAAAGGGGCCCTTTGGAGAAAATCATAGGAAATTAGGCTGGTCCAGGATCTAAAAGGAGACTTTTCAAAGAGGAGAAAATCCCACAGGCAGTAAGTAATAACTTATTTTCAGAGAATTATAAGAAAAAACTCAAATGCCAGACTGTACAAGCTGCATGAGTCCCTACATGGCAAGCAAGCATCTCTGGCCCAGGTAAAACACCAGGAAGAGACCGACCGAAGCGCTGAGATCTGGGTGGGGGATGGCACATGGGTTTTTAATATTTCAGTAGTTTCAGTTCTCTGCACTGAGCATGAATTCTATGTGCAATCAGAAAAAAAGCAAAGGTTCAAAACAGACATACAGGTGGGAAGAGGTTAGAGCAGATGGTGAAAGCAGCTGGGGGCCTTGGGAAGGGTGAATTTATTCCCAATATCACAAGCCACCCCACAGGCGCCCCCCTGAAGACACTCAGTCTGAGCAAACACTGCATGCTTTCTCTTCAAACTCAGCTTCAAGATCACCCCCGGAGGAGGGCACAGCAGGAGCAAAGGCCCTGGGAACAGGGTTTGTCCCTGTGGAGCTCAGGGTGGCCTGAGTGAAGGAAACAATTGGGACAATAGCTTGAGTTTTACCCAGTCAGCCCCAGGAAGCCTCTGATACCTGATTGGATCCACATTTGGAAAGATTGGAAAGATCCCTCGATGTGGAGAATGGAGTGGAGGGGGCAGGAGTTGAAGCACGGAGACAAGGTCAGGGCTGCCAAGGTGGACCTTGTCAGTGAGACCTATTTGCATGGCATCAGCACAAAAGCTCCCATGTGGTGGGGGGTGGCTTTGACCAGCCACCCAGGAGCAACAGGAGCCCACCTAAAATGGGTTGTTGTCATGTTCCGGTTTAGAAGAAGTTTCCTTCACTTCTCGGACGAAGAGCCCTGCATTTTGGCAGCCCACTTCCAATGGTGACCCATCACAAGACTGTCAGGTACAGCCGTGCAGGTTGCACACTGCACAACTTAAGGGATGCCATTCACAACTGGCCCCACCCAGTACCTCAGACTCTATTCCAAGAGGAGAGTGTGCATGCAGAAGGCACTGAGCAGGCAGCCTCCTGCACTCTGCAACAGGGAGCTCCATTCTGTTCTACTTCTCACACCCCTGATCTATGTGACACATGTGTCCAGTGCTACAGAAGAACACATGAAAACACTCATTCCTAAGAGTAACAAATGTTCCCTACGAACGGGGAGCTTGGCTGACTACAGGGTACCCTGAGGGTACCCTCTGTGTAGATAAAGTGCCATGAGGCCTCAGAGTGAGGGCCTTGGCGAACCTGGGGGAGCAAGCAAGGGCTCTGGGAAGAAAAGAAGTAACATTTTTTAGCTGAATTTCTGATGCTGCATGATATGTTTCGTAGATTAATGGACCCCCTCAATAAGCCCTTGAGGGAAGGGAAATACTGGAAAGAGGTGGAGGAAAATACTGTTCACGTTACCCACCACAACTTGAGCTCAGAGCACGCTTGGTATGAAAGATACGAGATGTGGCAGATGTCACAACTGAAGCTGTGGCTACGGCCCTTGCAGGTGACCCAGGGAAGGCTTAAGAGCACAGAGTGCCGGGCCTCTGCAGGGAGGCAGAGCCAGTGTGAAGGCTGGGCTGAGTCAGATGACTGCCACCAAGCGTGCTGGGACGATCCGCACACGGGTGAGGAGTGCAGCAGAGTTGCCAGGGCAACAGCTCTGCCTAGCTTTTCCACACACTCAGTCCTTGATTTCTCCCTCCCCGGCTCAGCTGTGGACGGTCCAGCAGCAAGGAACAGGGAGCTGGGCACAGCACCCCTGGACTTGGCCGCAGAGGGAGACCCACTGAGGCCAGGCTGGGCAGGGGCCGTGCTCCCCATCCAGCACCCAGCGGAGGGGCCCCAGGCCCCGCTGGCCAACGTGGAGGACATCCTGGAAGTCGGCACCGCTACTCACAGAGAGTTCAGGGAGCGGAGGCCCTGGAAGGCGTCAGGTGCGATCTCTGCAATCTGGTTGTTGCTCAGGTCTCTGCAAGGTGAGCAGAAGGAGAGAGGGCTGAATCCCTCAGTGACCACGAAGCCCTGCCTGGTCCCCTCTACCTCCCAGATGCTGTGGGAGGGCAGGCAGTTCTTTGAAATTAGGAAAGTGAGGGGCCAGTTCTCCCATCCATCCAAAAAACCCAAGGCCACCATTTCCCTCTACAGTCCAAGGGTGGTGATGGGCGGGGCACTGTCCTCAACCAAGTCATACCCCACATCCCAGCTGTCCCCCACACCCCTCTCATATTCACAAGGGCTCCTACTGGTGCCCAAGCTGAAACGGATGACTGGAAAGGAGCCACGCGCCAGTTAGGCCTCAGGCCAGCCCTGCAAGGAAGGCCAGGCAGCAGCGTGGACCTGCCCCGGGGCGCCTCTTCCTCCTGCCCGCGCTGACTCCCAGGAGGCGGCAGGAACACTCACATCCTCCGCAGCTTTCTGTAGGGAGAGAAGGCTCCTGGGGGGACGGACTTGATCCCGTTGAGCTCCAGGCGGCTGCCGAGGGAGAACGCAGGAAGCCCAGGGTCCGGTCACCAGCCCCTGCTGTTGCCTGCTGGTGTCACCTGCCCAAACCAGGCCCTTTGCCCCTCCCGACTCTGTTCCCATCCTCTGTATGGGGTAGCTGGCCTGGCACAGGCAGAGAAAGGGGGCTGCTGTGATTTGAGCTCCATTTTCCCAGGCTTACATGGCTGAAGGTGCCCGTGAACAATGCTCATACAAAGAAACTGATTCTAGCCAACTCACCAAGCTGGGCTGGACAGATGGACCACAGAGGAACACCCAGCCCAGCCAAGGCAAACAGTGCCTTCTCTGTACTGAGGGACCTTGAGACATGCCCTGGGCTGCAGCTCTTCACTGACCCACAGAGCGTGGCCTGGCCCGAAGTCCCACATCCCAACCCTAGCGCCCACCCTGCCCTCCACTCACATCTCCGTCATGGTCTCAGGCAGGTTGGCAGGGATGGCGGTGAGGCCTTTGCCACGACAGTCCACGATGCCATTGCTGCAGCCGCACATGGCCGGGCAGGAGCCAGAGGAGAGGGTGCAGGAGGGCACGCGCCCCGCCTCCCCCTGGCCTGCGGAAACAGAGGGCTCTGACCTCAGGGGGTCCTCCATCAGCGCCTCCCTCCCCAGGTGCAGACTGAAGGGTGGGGCAGGGCACTCGGTGTTGCTGGGGATGCGGACAAGCCGGAGGGAATCACCGAGGACTGACAGCAGGTACCCGTTATGTGTTTGCTAAAGTTGAATCTTAACCTAACTGTGCCGCCAGACAGTGTGATTCACACACCAGGAAAAGCTTAGCCTAAATTCTGAAGCTCTGGTTCTAGTGCAGGTCACTCCACACTTCTGAGCCTGAGTAACCAGAGTGTGACAAGGACAAGGCTTCTTAATAGATCACTCTGTGCCATGTGCTCTGGTTAAGTGTTGTGCATGAAGCATCCCATTTAATTCCGCTGTTCCACTATGAGCAGTAAGATACTGTTGTGGCCATTTTACAGGTGAAAACACCAAGTCCTTGGTAGCAATTCTTCGGTGGGAAATCACACAGCTATCACGTGGTGAAACCAGGCTGAAGCCCCAGTGTCTGGTATAAATTCAAGTGTAACTTACATAAAGTATATTATCTCAAGTGATAGCTGGCTGAACTCCTACTTCTGGATACATGCCCAGAACCGTCCCCCAGACATGGAGCGATTCTGTCACCCGAGGAGGTTCCCTCATGCTCCTTCCCCAAGGGAACTGCTGTCCAGATCTGCCACCACACATCTGTTCTGCTGGTTCGTGGACTTCACAAAATGAAATCAGACAGCAGGCTCTCTGGTGCCTGGTTTCTTTTGCTCCATATAAAATCTTTGAGACCCGCCCATGTTGTGTGCCCCAGTAGCTTGTTCTCTTGAATGCTGGGGTAGTATTCTGTTGTATGGATATATCAGAATCACTTAATCCAGGCTCTTGTTGGGGGACATTTGGGTTGTCTCCAACTCTGGACTGTTGGGAAAAAAGCCGCCGTGAATATTTTGGGTCATGTTTTTGCAGGGCAGATGCACATACCTAGCAGTGGTGTTGCAGGGTCAGGGGGTACATACACTGAGATGAAGTAGATTCTGCTAAACACCCTGCAAAGTGGCTGAGCCAATGTACACTCCCACCACTCTTTTAGCCTCTGATTCTTTCCTTGGTTACCCCAAAGGGTGTGGGGGGTGGTGGTGGGGAAGCCTGATATAGAACCCAAGGTATTCCAAATGCAAAGAAAGAGGCTTCATTTCAAAATAAACATTGTCCAGGTGAGTTCCCCATACCTGTTCCTAAGACCTATGCATCTGCAATTACTCAGGGGAGCAGCGTCAGCCCGGCTGTCCTCACGAGCACATGCCCAGGCACACACACACTCACAGCACACACTCCCACACTCATCCTCGCGTGCTCACACAGCCCTGAGCGCGGTGCTGGGGGCAGGGTGGGTGACAGCCGCCCTGCACCCGGAGCCTCACTCTAAGGAGAGGAGGCCCTGCCCCACAGATGCCTCTTCTTCAGAGCTCTACGTGGCTGGCAGGCTTTGACCACGGGTTTGAGAGAAATGCGCAGCCCCGAATCCTCTGTTGTGAATCTGAGAACTGTTCATTCATCCAGCACACATTTCTGGAGCGCCTCTCCGTGCCAAACACAGGCAGAGTGCTGAGGTTTTGGCCAGAAGCCATGGCACATGGACTCCGCGTGCTCGCAGAGCTCACGGCTACCAAGGACCTCCCCTCAGGTCAGGAAGGCTCCCTGGACTCTGCAGGGTGACAAGGGTTCGACAGGCAGCAAGGTGGGAAGGGTGTGCGCAATAGGGGAGCAGCCTGCGAGAAGGCCAGGGTGAGAGGCAGCTGCTCCAGGAAGGGGCAGAGGAGGTTCGCCAGGGTCACGCTGGGTGGGGGGCCACTGGGCAGGGATGACCGCACCCTGGCCTCGCAGAGCTTGAGGGCAGCTGGGACTCTCCCATGAGAACTGGGGGAGAGTGACCGGGAAGCAGTGGTGACCTGCCCAGACTTGCGGGCACTTATACATCTTTCTGACTACAGGATGGACAGGAAGGGGGGCGGCCAGTCAGGAGCTCTCACCTCTAACTGAGGCTAGAAAACCCAATTCAAAGACTTCAAGGTAGCAGGGGTGAGGCAACGGGAGGAGGGGAGATGTGGAATAGGAGAGGCAAGGAGGAGGGTTGAGTGGGGGGCCAGGTGAGGGCTCGGAGGCATCAGGTAGAAGCAAAAAGAGTAAAGGGTGGGAGGGAGGATGGACAGAGGGACAGAAGGGGACGATGGGTGGAGGGGGCACAGGGTGGGGGATGGGAAGAGAGGATGATGGGCAGGAGTGGAGGCAAGAGGTGACTCTCGTAGGGACAAAGGTGATGGGTGAGAACGGGAGATAATGGGTGGGGCAGGAAGGGGAACTGGGTGGGGAGGACAAGGACAGCAGGTGCTGGGAACGAAGCAGGCAGGGGGTGAGAGTGGCAGGACGCAGGGGATGGCAGTCGGGGTAAGCCCTGGCAGGCGCCCCCACCTGAGCAGCTGAACTCGTTCTTCTGGACCTCAGCCACGTTGAGGCCACGCAGGCTGGCGGGGCCCGAGCACTGCGTGAAGAGTCCGATGGTTGGCCTCTGCCTCAGCCACTGCGAGAGCCAGGCCAGGTGGCAGTCGCACAACAGATGGTTGGAGTGCAGGCGGCTGCAGGGCGACAGGAAGGCTCACAACCCACCTGGGCCCCCAGCCCCCAGCTGAGCCGTGGGAACCCCCCACCAGGGAGGGGGCCGAGCCCCTGGGGTTGCATTCAGCCCAAGCACAGTCACACTCAGTCAGCTGCACGGCTCAGCTCCGACCTGGGGACCCCCTGCAGCAGCGGGAAACTTCCAGCCCCCTGCCCTTCACTGCCCTGTGCTGGAGGGTGCGCAGCAAATGTCATGCATCTCACGGAGCTCACACAGACCCACTGCCCCAAGTCACACCACTCATTTTCAAACACGAAAACCAATCATTTGTTTCCCAAGGAAAAAAATCAAACATAAACGACATTCAAAGTCCTTTCATTTCAGCTTGACCTCCCTCCTCCTCTGACCCCAATCAGCCCCCACCCTGGAATGGCTGCGGAGGGTGCAGAGAGAACGAGCTCCCTGCCCTGCCTGTGGGAGCCTGGGCCCCTCTCCCTGTGCCCCTGGCGCCAGCCAGCACTTGGCCGCTGGGCTCCCGGACGCCCCGGGGTGACTCACAAGGTCCGGAGCTTGGGCATGTGGTTGAAGCTGGAAACAGGGATGGTTGTGATGTTGTTGTTGTTCAGGGTCCTGAGCAGGGAAACCAGAGTCAGGTGTCATCTGCCCAGGAGGAAGTGACGTGCAAAGGAGGGACAAACAGGCCGATGCTAACACCCGGCTCCATGGCCCACCCCCAAGGCCAGGCTGGGGGCGATGCAGGAGAGCGTGAGACACAGAGCCACCTAGCCGCCCAGGGCAGGGAAAGCCCTAAGCTGGGACAGCCATTTCAAGGCAGCTGCCATAGACTGAGTCTGGTAGGACAGTTAAGGATGGAGCAAGGAGAGGGAGAGGATGCACACAGGCCTGGGCTGGCTTGGAGGAAAAGATAGGGTTTAGACAGACAGATGGAAAGCACGGGCACTCCCACCTCCTGTACCAGAAACTCCTGGAACACACAGCCATTGGCCGTGGGCTCTATCAGGAGCAGGGCAACCCTGAGCCACCAGCTGCGGGCATGACCCCACGGGCACATGGCCTCCCACCCTCGGTGGGCAGAGAGCATGGCCTCTGGCCTGGGCCTAGAACTGCCCCCAGGCCCCGGCCTCCTGTGCTGCTCCCAGGCCCCAAGCCAGCTGCCTGGGCCTGGGCACCTTACACTGGCCGGTGTCTCCACACCTCTGCCCCCCATCCCATGTTTGACTTACAGCACCTCCAGCCCCCGCAGAGCCCGGAAGGCCCCTTCCTCAATGCAGCTGATCTGGTTCTTGTCCAGCTGTCTGTGAAGCAAAGGATAGTTATAGAGAGGACAGTATGTTGCCTAGAGCAATGGTGTCCAAACGTTTTGAGCAAGCACTCCATTAGTTAAAGAAAGAGACCCAATCATATGTATCAATTCAAATAGCAAATATTAATAAAAGCTTAAAATTCTTTCTTATTTTTAGCTAAAATAGTATAAATAGAAGTTGTATTCCTCTACCTAACCCTGAGAAGCAGGTACCCTTGTGCCCCAGTTTGGAAACCACCTGGAGGGTGCTGGCAGCTAAAAATGAGAGTGTCTGTCACAGGAGCAGTGGCAGCCAGAGCTGGGAAACAGATTTCAGCCCAAGTGATGCTGCCTAGTGGGGACTACCTAGAGTGCTGCTTCCAGAATCAGCTGAAGCTGGGATCTGCGCTCCTTGGGCGAGAATGCAGTGATCGATTACCACTGTCTGCTACAGGCATGGGGGCGGAGGGAGCGACACGCATGCCAGGCATTTGCCATCCCTGCTTCGGTCAGACCACAGGGAGGTGGTAAGCCTGGACCAGAATAACTTTGAGTAATAGGAATAAACCGTTTGATAATTTATTGAAATAAACTATTATATTTAAATGGCACTTGACAAAGTGTATTCATTTCCATGTCTTATTTAAACCTCAGAACAAGCCCGTGAGAGAAATAGTATATTCTCATTTTACAGAATAATATAGTGAGGCTCCATGAAGTTAGCTGACCTTCAGCAGCTTACACAATAGGTATACCTGGAAGAGAAGATTCAAACCCAGCTCTCCTACTCCACTGGAGGGCAAGGGCATGGAGACTGTGCCATTTAAATGGACCAAGAACATACCAAAGCACTCCAGAGTTCAAGACACTCCCTTCAACCCAGTCCCCAAAGTCTGCCTGTTTCCTGTGACCCCAGATTGTTTCAGAAGACCATGCTAGCACCAGCCACCTCAGAGGCCAGACCAGTCCCTGGCTGCCTGGACCACGGGCTCAGGGAGACCCATGAGGATGGCCCCCACACCCCTCCCCTCCCATGCCTGCACTCACAAATTCTTGAGGTCTGTAGCTCCACGAAAAGCTTTTCTAGGGATGGCCTGGATGGTGTTCTCACTTAGGTCCCTGCAAGGATAAGCCAGAGGGAGAGAAAACACTGGTCAGAAAAGATGGCTCCTGAGTGCCCTGATGAGTCGGGGAGGTTAGGAGGGCCACATGGAATCCAGCCCCTGGGACAGTGCCTGGTATACATAGGCCCCTGCGGTAAGCATGAATGAATAAATGAATGAATGAATGAGTGAATGAATGAATTGATTAATTAATGAGTGATGGAACTGGAGAGAGGCACCCTGTCCTGGAGGGAGCTTGGTCCTCAGCCACCTCCCCTTCTCTGGGCAGAGGGGTTACAACTAAAGGGAGAAGCTTGGGGCCGCCGTGACCAACTATGCCAGACCCCAACCCTGTCCGACGGACCCACAGGGGTCAGCTCAGCCCCCACAGCACCGTCCAGGGCTACAAAGGAGGAGCTTCTCAAAGGGCCCCGTCACCTGTGCTGAGCTCCCCGACAGCTCACTCTCCGTTTTACTGCTGCTGGCGGAGCCTCAGGAAGGAGGCACGATGGGCTCCCAGGCAGCCCAGCCAGCAGGTCGCCAACCCAGATCATGATCCCCAGGCTGGGTCTGACTCCAGATCCGTGTTCTCGGGCCTGCAAGCAGCAGGCCTCCGAGAGTCTGGGCCCACACCGGGGTCTAGAGCAAGCTGAGGGAAGGGGCTCACGGCCCACATGCCTGCTCCCCATGCCGCCTACAGGCTGCAGTGCTGCAGCCCTGTCCTGCGGCTTGGACGGCAGGGATTGCCAAGGCCTTCATCTCCCCATTATCAGGGTCCTGATGTGAGGGAGGAAGCATTGCAAGGGTTCTGCAAATCCCCAGCCTCTGTGACCTTCAAGCCAGCTTCCGGATCCTTCCTCCAGCTCTCCAGGCACATTAGGCCTCTGGCACTCGGTCACCTGCCTCTCTTTCCATTTCTTGACAACCTCACTATAGACTTTTACAAACGCCCCTTTCCGTGGCTGCTTTTCCTTTCCACAGTGGTGCCACGACCTGCCTGTGTTCTGAGTACGTCCGCCAGGCCAGCACTGCCCAGCACCCACTTGTGTGAACTTGCTTGATTCTGGTACTAACCGTGGGGCAGACACTATCACCATCCCCCTTTTACAAAGGAAGAAAGGGAAGCTCAGAGAAGTTAAGCAACTTATTCAAGGAAACACAGCTGGCATTATTGGTTCCAGAAGTTGAACCAGGGCTATCAGGTCCTGGAGCCTCCCTTGCACAGCTGCCCTGGGGGCAGGAACTGGAGTGGGCACTGATCCTTCACCCATTTTGCAGAGGGGGCAACTGAGCTCCAAGAATTTAAGTAATTTGCCCAAGGTTAGACCAGGATGGGGACCCAGGCGGTCTGCAGGAGAGCCTTGCATCAGACACACCTTCAGGGTCCTTAAGCTGGACAGCCAAGGGCTAAGTGTCAGGACAGGGGTCAGACCCAATGCCCGGCAGTTCTGCAGACTCCTGCAAGGCCCTAGGGCTTTGACCATGTCCTTCTTTTCAGTCATTCACCCCACAGACCTAACAGTTCACCGTGAGCCCTGGGAACACGGCCCACAGGGCTCCCCAGCACACAGTCCCCTGAGCTGCTGGGACCACCACCCCTCTGTCTGGGTTTTCCCATAAGACCCTGAGCTCAGAGAAGCAGGCAGCAGTAAATTTCAAGTCCACCCTTATGACCCCCTTCCTCTCCTTCTCCAATACCACATGTGTCTTCTTACTCTTCTTCTTGACCTTGGTCATTTGTGCCATGTCTCCAGCACCCCTGTTTAGTCTGCCCATGTTCCCAGAGATATTCTGTATCTTAACTGCCCCAACATCCCCACTCAACATTGCCTGCCTCAGTTTTCCTCTTCTCAGAAATTCCCACCAACCCCGTATGTCTTGAGAGAAGAGCCCTTCAGCCTCTGTCTGCCTAATCCCGACGGCATCCCTGCCTCACCTGGAGAGAGCTCCTCGGTCGCTACAATCCCTTCTCTGTTGCTCTTACGCAAGGAATCGCTACCACGGCAGTACATCCACCCTGGCTCTACCGTTCCCGTGGCCTGCGGACTCGCTCCCTCTTCTTAAGCAGAGTGCTGGCGCTGGGCAGGTAATCTGACAGGTAAATTGATGGGCTGGGACCAAGGGCTGTGCAGGCCACAAAGGCAAAAAAGAGGCCACTCGTACTCAGAAGCTCATGGTCACAGGGGTTCCTAAGTAACTAGGGGCCAGGACAGATGTAGGAGCCCTACAAAGAACCAAACCTGCCTAGATGGAGCTCCTGCAGTAACAGCAGGCACCAGGGACAGCAGGGCACCTGCAGTTAACCACAGGTGCACAGTCCACCTCAGAGCACTCACAGCCCCAGGAGGACACAGACAGGAAACCAGCAGATGAAATCTCCATTCCTTCATTCAGCAAGTGTGTGCTCAGACCTGACTACCTGCTGGGGACAACACAAAGACTTATGTTCCAGCTGACAATAACTGCTGGAAGAGCCGTATTTCCAAAGAGATGTGAGAGCTCGGAGAAGTGAGTGGCCAGTTCTACTTGGGGGGAGGAGATGAACTCTGAAGTGGATCCTGCAAAGTAAGTCAAGAGTTTTCCAGACAGAGGAGGGAAAGGAGAAAAGCACCTTCAGAGCAGTGCAAACAGCAGGTGCAAAACCCAGAGGCAGGAAAGAACACGGTAGGCAGGATGGGGGAATATCATGCAGTCTGGTGTGGCTGGTGTGTGCCCAAGGGGGCTTGTGGTGGTTTTGAAATATGTCCATAAATTCATTGACATTCCTTCCTTCAAAAGATGGAGCCTAGTTCTCCTTGCCTTGATCATGGGTGGGATTTAGTAACTCATGTTTTTTCTCCCCTGCAGATCAGAGTACAGAACTTTAAAGTCAGTAACTCACTTCTAAAGAATAGAATATGACAGAAGTGATCATGGGTAACTTCAGAGACTAGATCATAAAAGAAACTGCAGCGTCCTCCTCACACCCAGTCGGATCACTCCCAGCCACCATGTTACAGGGACGCCGGAGCAGCTCTCTGGAGAGGCCCCACGGGGAGGAGCTGAGGCCTCCTGCCAATGCCCAGCACTGGCTCGCCAGCCATGGGAGCCATCATGGAAGCAGATTCTCCAGCCCAGGCAAGCCCTCAGACGCCACAGCGGCTGTGGTCTGAATGACTGTGCCTCCCCCTCCAATTCAGATGTTGAAATCCTAATGCCCGGTGACCGGATTAGGAAGAGGACCTTTGGGAGGTGCTTAGGTCGCCAAGGTGGAGCCCTCGCACGGGACTAGTGCCTTCCTCGAAGAGGTCTCCTCATTGCCCCTTCCAGCAACAACAACGAGCCAGGAAGCAGGGCTCCATCAGACACTGAACCTGCTGGTGCCATGACCCTGGCCTTCCCAGCCTCCAGAACTGTGAGAAATAAATATTGTTGTTTATAAGCTACCCAACTGATGGTCTTTTTGTCATAGCAGCCTGAACAGAGCAAGACACAGGCCCAGCCAACATTTTGACTGGACCCTCATGAAGGACCCTAAGCCACCTACAGGAACTATGAGATAGTAAATGTTTATTGGCTCTTTCAGGCCACTGCATTTTAAGATAGCTGGCTCCACAACAATCAGTGACTGAAACAGCGGTGCTCTGGGGGAATGGCCTGAGAGGGGGGCCGCTCGGAAGCTGTGCTGGAGAGCGTGGCCCAGCCTCTGCGGGCACGATGGCCCCTGAGAGCCGCGGAGGCATGCAGGCCAGGCTGAGACTTGGCGTGAGTCCAAGTGAGCTGAAAAAAGTTAGCAACCTGGCTGCATCGCTTTCCTCCTTGGGCGTCAGTTTCCTCATTTGTCAGATGTAGGCTGGACCAGACAATGTCCTCGTCCCCCCACCAATGTGGGCCACCACATGCCCGCCACTGTTCCACGGCATAGCAAGCAAGGCGCTGGGTTCTTAGAGCACTTGAGATCCCAGGGAGGAGGGGAGGGGAGGAGGAGCCTGCTGCCAAGACACCTTCTGAGAGGGGCAGGAGAGAGAGGACAGACACAGCCTCCGCCTTCTCCTGCCCACAGGGAATCAGGGAGAACGGAGCGCGCATGAGGAGGGCAAGACCAGGGCAGGGAGGAGCGGTGGCCTGGAGACAGGGTCAGGAAGGTGGAGGGCGCACAGTGGACGGGGGCCTCTGGCAGGACCATCGTCTCAGCTCCAGTGGGCAGTCAGCCCTTCAGCCGTGCCGGGGAGGGAACTCCGGGCCAGCAGCTTACATGCGTTATTCTGTTTAATCCTCACCACAACCCTGCAAGGAAGGTTTTTTTATTTGTATTGATTAGTTTATTGATTTAGGTCAACTTTGTTCCAGAAAGGCTTTAAGGTGGCTTATAGGGATTTATAAAACAGCAAGAGAGCAGGAGTGAAAAGTGGGGCAAAGAGAAGAAAAATCAATGGTGGATTTGATTTTTCAAACCAAGAGCGCAGCACCATATGACCCACTCCCCCACCCGGTCCAGGCACAGCACGGGCTTCAGATGCGATGTGAAAAGGGGAAACTGGCCTGTTAACAGCATCCCCCTCCCCACACCAATACATATAAATCGAAAAGGACCAGTTTCCCAGGAGTATAGCTGTTTTGGGCACTAAGATGAGACAAGAATTTCTCCAGGTGTCTTTATAAAAAAATGACAGTGTAGCCTAATCAGTAACACTAGACCCTTATAATAAATAGGTTATGGGCATCTGTTTCTTATAAGAGAATCATATCAAAATACAATCCAGGAAAAGCAATTCTGTAAGGACTCACCCCTGAGGAGCTTCATGGAGAGGGAGAGGCACATAGTCTGTGCAAAGGCAGGGGAGGCATAATGGAGCCTGGCATAACAGGGGTGGCTGGGTTTACCTGGGAAGAGGGAGTCATCAGGAAAGAGCCTCACAGGCCAGAGAAGATGACAGGTGAGACCAGGGAGGGGTGTGATCTGATGGCCTTTAGACACCACTTTGGGGCACCAAACCTTACAGAGGAAAGAAGCTGCCCCCAGGCGGGCAGGTGATGCGATACCAGGTGCCAATCCATAAGGCGAGGGTCCAGGCGCCCGTGTGAACCCACCAGAGCCAGCCCACAGCAGTGAGCAGCCCATTCTGTTAAAATGGTAACGGAAATTGAATTTGAGGCCCTGGAAAGATCAGCCCCTAGACCAGAAGAAAACAGGTGACCTTTGGATGTCTGAGGAAAATCAGTGGATGGTAATGGAGGGGGTGGTGAAAAGAGCCTGGACTCTGTGATGAGAAGAATCTAGACTGAATTCTTACTTCCACCATTTACCAGCCATGGGTACACATCTGAGAGCTCAGTTTCCCTATTTGTAAAATGGAGGTTTAAAAAAACTACATGGGGGTTGGGAGAAATATAAGTGAGTTCATGTATTTAAACTTCTGTCTTAGTATTTCAATTTGGCAACATTTAAGAAATGCTGGCTTTTGTCAGCCTTAAACACAGTTGACCAATCCCTGTCCTGTTGTTTCCAGTGTGATCACCAGGGGGCGCCAAAAGCCTGTCCTGGACTTAATTGCCTGCTCAGCCTCCTCCTCAACCGAAACAAAGCTGTTCTTTTTTGCCCCAGTTTATTACCCACCTGGTCAACAATTTCTTTCCCAAACCTCCTTGAAATTAAGTTTCTTATCTCCATTTTCATCAAGTTGGCATGCAAACCCAAAAGGCACCACCTACGTCTTTCCTTGCCACATTAGGTTTGCCCCATCCTCCTCCCGTGGTGATCTTGTCACAGGCCCTGAAGTGAGGAGGATGGCCTGGATATGTGAGGGCAGAATGAGATTCCCTGCGAGAGGTCATCCTGCAAGAGGGAGCCTTCTGGGGCTAGAAGGACACACCAGGAGCAGCTCGGCCCGATCCTGGCCAGGGGGAGGCGGAAAGCACAGAGCCACGGGGCAGACAGCGGCTCAGAAGGAAGTTCCAGGCAGGCAACAAAAGGTAGATAGATTCCCACAGCAAGGACACAGCAGCCAGATAAGGGACAGCACTGGGGAGATAAACATAGGCCTGGGGACAGATTCTATGGGTGAGGATGGGGTCTAGAATTTCTGACAAGCTCCAACGGATACAGATGTCCAGGAAGCACACAGTGGGAGGCCAGGGTGTAGAGGAGAAAGCCCACAGCTGGCACAGTACTGACTCGGACTCAACAAGTCCTGGCTCACCCACTTAGATCATATGGTCTTGGGCAATTCTCTTAAACTCTCTGACTTCTCATCTGCAAAATGAAGATGAGAAATGGCGCCTATCTCGCGGGATCTGATGTGACAGGCACATAGTGCCTCCACTCACGCTAACATTCCTTCAGTTCCTCAAATCCCTCTGGCCACAGGACATTTGTATTTGCTGTTCCCTCTGCCTAGAATATTCTTCCTCTACTCTTCACCCAGGAAACCATTCATCCTTCGTATCAGTCTACAGACACCTCCCCTGACTGCTCCCTGCGCTACAGGCTCCCAGGACCCCTATGCTTTTCCTTCTTAGCACTAATCCAAGCTTATATTGAAATATTGGGATAGCCGATATAATGAAATACTTCTTGGTTAATATCCATTTCCCCATCCGGACCTTAATCATCTCTCAAGGGCACTGTCTTTTGCTCCCCCACTGGATCCCTGGGCTTGGCACATTGCAGGGACTCAGTAATTTTTAGCTGAAATAAACTAAAGTAGATCTTCACATGATTCCCTTGCTCCCATCTCTGCATTCTCCTGACCACATAAAGGGGTTAGAACAGGCCACGCACCGGAGAGGGGAAGGCGAGGTCTCTGAGTGGGACAGGCTGGCTCTGTCATCTTCGACAGAGATGAAGCCTCCGCGCTGGGTATTCTTGTGCCTGCTCTGCCTAAGGGGCGGCAGCGGGCCCAGGAGATCAGCGCTCTGAAAGGGAAGGGTCACCCTGGAGTGTTGCCAGTGTTGTAATCAGCCCGGCTCTTCCCTTCACACACACCCTACGGAACATCAATGATCAAATGGTTCTGAGGAGGCCCCAGCAGCACGAGCAGGAGGTTTGGGAGGCCTCTGAGGAAGGCAAGCAGTTCTCCTGGGCCCCCGAAGAAGAAGGGAAGCTGAAGACACTGAAAGTCTACTTTGGGAGCTCAAAGTAAGGGTCCTGCTGGGAAAAGAACCCCCAACCTGAACCTGTGGCCCCCACCTCCCCCTCCCGCGGCCACCAGCCCAAGATCAAGGGCCCTGAAGGCAAGCTGCTGCCAGTAGCTGCCACCCCTGGGCTGGGAACACCCCAACGATCCCAGCTGGACCTCTTTCCATGAAGAGAAGGAGGAAGCTAGGTCCACAGCTAGCTTGGGCCCCAGCCCAGGGGCGCCCACTCCTGCCACCTGACTCCTGCACAGTCTGCCAATCCCTCTCGCCTCTGCCAGAGCTGAGGGAGTCAGGGACAGGGAAGCTGAGGTCGGGACCCCATGTTCTTGCTGCTAATCCCCCTCACGCTCTAACCAGATCGGGCCCTGCAGGCAGACAGGCTCTAAAGGGATCCGTGGGGGCCCACCTGGGGACCCCTGGATGCCAGCCAAGGCCGGACTCACCCCTGGGCCCCTTCTGCCTGCTCTCCTGTCCCACTGCAGAGCTGGGGCCTGCTCGGTTTGCCTCTCAAGCCACAGGGAGGCTCTGGGCGGCCCGGCCTATCTCACCCACCCTGACCAGTTACCCTGAGCCCACCCAATATGGGGCCTGGAGGGGAAGGAACCAGGGCGACCCGACTGTTCAGGCCACCTCCCCCAGGGCTTCCTTAACACAAGACTGTAGGGTTCAGGACTGTGACCCTAGGGCAATACCCACCGAGGGGCCTCATGCGAGCTTCCTAGCTCCTGAAGCTTCCCTCTCCTCCTCTGTGAAGGGGGTCCTGGGGCTTCACTGAGGCTGTGTACGGCAGTGCTCGCCAGGGCCGGCAGAGTCAGCTGCCATGCGCGAACTTGATCATTGTCCTTATGGAGCCCCTTAGAGAGGGGCTGGGGGTAGTCAGGAATGAAAAACCCAGGACTGGAATCAGGCGGGGAAGGCTCGAGGTGGCTCTGCCGCCGCCTGCTGTGTGACCGCACGCAAGACCTGCAGTTAGGTCCCAGCACCTTGGTCTCTCCCAACACCACCGACCTTTAATGGGAAGGATCAAATCACAGCCCGCATCACACTGCTGCTGCTGCGGTGCCGTCCAGGAGCCCACACCGGTGACTCGGCTCCCACATCTCAGGCACCTGGGCCGGCCACAGCAGGGCCACCTGGGAGTTTGTGAAATGGCTCCACCCACTGAATCAGAATCTGCATTTTAGCAAGACCCTCCGGAGATCATATTCATAGTAGTTTCAGAAGTGCTGCATCTGACAGAGGAAGTTTCAAAATGTTTTCGCATCCCAGCCTGGGCTAAAGCAAAATGCCCCTACCTGGCCAGCATTTCAAAGCAAGGGGCAGAGGGTCAACTCTATTCTTGGGGGTTGGGGTGGGGGGTGGGCCTGGGACACAGACGATCCCCCATGGGTGAAAATGGGGAAGCACAGACTCTGGTCACCTGGGCAGGGCATGCATGCCATTCACAGAACAGAGGAGGTGGCCACGGAGGGGGAAGGGAGGTGGCCGCTACATTGGCACCACTGCCCTCCCAGCATTCCTGCTGAGGTTGGGGGCACGGGGCCACTGCCTGAGAGGACACCGAGAGCCAGGCTATGGTAATTAGCCCGTCTGAGGAGGTTAGGAGTCAATGCTCCAGCTGCCAGCCCCAGGCCAGGGGCTGAGAGAGTCCCCCAGGATGCTCTGTACTCCAGGTCCCCCTGCAGAATAACTGTCAGAGGTTGGTGGTGCTCCCTGGGTGGGATGCCAGGGTGCCCAACCTGATCTGAGGTGCTACTGGGATCTGGTGGGACCATCCCTACCTTGTCTCTGCCTGTCCGTCAAGCCTCCCCTCAAATCCCACCCTTCCCACCTAGGAGGGAAATTAAGTCTGCAACCCAGCCCATGGAACAATGTTCAGCTGCCCCAGGTCTACCCTGTGTGGGCCTATGGCATGTGTGAGCACCTGTCTCCAGGTGACCCTTGAAGACAGGTTCTTGAGAGGCATCCAGTGATAAGGTGCTGCCTCGGTGGACCTCAAGGCAGGGACTAGGGCTGTCACTCCTGCATCTCAGGTACTCTCAGGAGATGCAAATAGAAGCTGATCAGTGGCTGGTTCTTGGTGTGATTCTTGGTGTAAATGAGTTTGTTCCATAGTCTCCATAATTCAAGTTCGGGGAGAGATGGGGTGTACAGAAAAGACGAGGGAGTACTGTCCGAGGTTCACACAAGCTGGAGTGAAGGGGGACCTGGTCCCATCAGCCACAGGCCTAACTTCCTTTGGTCTTGGGCCCTGCCCCCTGCTGTTGTCAAAACAAAGGAAAGACCCAGGATTCTTAGGTAATCAGTTTCCCTCGCTAATCCTTGTGTGCTCTCCTGACCCCCTCTCCTCTGCTCCCCTGCTGCAGAGTCAAGCCAGCTGGCGTATAAGCATATCTTGTTTTATTGTGCTTTGCAGATGGTGTATTTTTTACAAATCAAAGGTTTGTGGTAACCTTGCATCTAGCAAGCCCATCAGCTATTCTACAATAGCATTCACTTACTTCGTGTCTCTGGATCACATTTTGTTAATTCTCAAAATATTTCAAACTTTGTCATCATTATTCTAATTTGTTATGATGATTGGTGATCCTTGATCTTTGATGTTACTATTGTAATTGTTTTGGGGCACCATGAACCTCACCCTTTTAAGATGGCGAACTTAATAAATGTGTGTGTTCTGACTGCTCCACCGGCCGCTCCATCTCTCTCTCTCCTCAGGCCTCCCTGTTCCTGGGACAGTATTGAAATTAGACTAATTCCTACAATGGCCCCTAAGAGTTAAGTGAAAGGAGGAGTAAATCAAGGCTGCCAGCTTCAAGCCCCTCCACCAGCAAAAATACTACACCTCACTTAAAGCTCAGATGATGGTTAGCATTTTCGGCAATACAATATTTTAAGTTAAGGTATGTCCATTGTTCTTTCAGACATAATGCTATTGCACTCTTAATAGACCACAAGATAGTGTAAACCATAACTTTTATATGCACTGGGAAGCCAAAAAAATCATTTAACTCGCTTTATTGAGCTACTTACTTTATTGTGATGGTCTGGCACTGAGCCCTCAATATCTTTGAGCTATGCATATGAATGTCTAGGCTCACCATATAAGCCAGGGTCCCCATCGGGTGCCTCCGTAAGGGCCGGGCGCTGGTCTGGGAGGGGAGCCTAGTGACCTGGGTTCAAAAGCAAGCTCAGCACCAACTGGCTGCCTCTTTGAACCCCAATCTCCTCATCTGTAACATAAGTTTATAAAAGGAGTAAATAAACGAAGGTATGTGGAAGTATCCAGAAGGTTGTCGGGCAGACTGTAGGTGACAATCAACAGTATTGCTGGTAAGGCTTCAAACTACCCCTACTAATTGCTGGGTGGATCAGCTCTGTTCCCACCCCTAGCCCTGCAGAGTTAATGCTGCAGAAAGCTCATTAGGAAGAGGCGTGAAGCAGCTCTGGATTGCCAAGCCATAAAACCAGCCTGAGTAACATTTCCTTGAACCGGCTTGTTTGTCATGCAGCCACCAAGCACCACTGTGACCATTTCCCACACAGAGATATCGGGTGAGACGCCCGCACCCCGCAAAGTGACCACAGACCCCTGCAGGGAAAGGCTGCGCACAGGCTAGAGTCTTGTTCCATAGGGAGTGGCCTGCAGACAAACAGGAAACAGGACCAGCAGGCATGGATCCCAGCCACCACGGCAAGAACACAGTAATAGCAGCTGGGTGGATGAAGAAGGTAGAGGAACGCAGGCCCCTTTTAATCTGAGTGCCAGGCAAGGCCTTCACTGGATTCAACCACCACACACTGGGCCTCTGGAAGCCCCAGGCACCCTGCTGTGGACTAAGCAGGGAAGCAGTGGGGGAGACAAAGCTCTTGTCCTGGACACCTACAAGTTATTAGGACCAATAACGGATTCCCAGCCCAGACACACAGTCGTGGGGGTGGGGGTAGGGGTGCAATAGGAAGAAGAATCAGGATATAAAGGAAAGAACATGAACTTTGGAGCCAGACAACCCTGGGTCTGATTCCAGGCTCCACCATTTACCACCTGTGTGACCCTGGGCAAGTCGCTCTTTGAATCTGGTGCTACTGTGTAAGGCAAAATTAACGGCAGCTCCCTCTTGCTGGTTGTGGTAAGGATTATATACCACATGTGCCATTTATACAAAGCACAAAACAGGCAAAAGGAATCTGTGCTACTAGAAGCCAGGACCGTGATTGTAGTGGGGTGGGGATGGGATTAATGGCTGGAAGGAGATAAAGGGGCTTCTGGGTTCTTGTGTTTTAATTCTTGATCTAATGCTTGTTACCTTTACCTGGGCGTGTTCAGCCAGTTATACATATAGAAATACATAACACATACACATAGTTTCTTTTTTCTGCATATATGTTATACTTCAGTGAAAAGTTTTTTAAAGTAACATGTAAAGCACCCAAGCATGGAGGGTTCCCATAAAAATAATGTGGCACTCCGTTAAGCATTCAATAAATGCCAGTTCCCCAATGGAGGAGAGAAATGGAGGGAAAAATCTTCCAAGGTGACAAATACCCAAAGAATTGGGGCTCACAATTCTAAGTGGTATGGATATTCCCAGGCTTAGTGGAAACTGCACAGACCCACCCCAAAGTGGTGACAGGCTGCGGACCAGATTCAAACAGATGCAGAGGCAGGAAAGCAGGCTCTGTGGGCACGTAAGTGTGTTGACGGTGCTGGGCGAAGATGCTGCATCCCAGGGAAGGGTGGCAAGTGCCTCTCATGCAGCAGGGCATGTTTGAAGAGTGAGTGTACTGCCCTGCTCCAGGACAGGACCCCAGGGGTCAAGCAGCATGGGCCAAGATGCTGGCTTTTGGAGGGGCAGAACTGTGGCAAACCCAGGGCAGGAGTGGAGGAAACAGGCCAATAGACCACCTTTCAGAGCAAGTCTGGATTCTTTTTCTGCCTTATTTCAGGAAGGAATTAGAGTGGCTTTAAGGGTAGATTATAAATAGAGTAAGATAACAGAAACAAGAGGAAGAGTAAAAAGAATAAAAAGACAGAGAGAAATGGGTAGAAGCACACCCCCAGAAGCTTTCGCATCTGCTACAAATGAGCCCTGGGCTTCTCCCAGCCTAGGGGGAGGTGGAGGCGGATGTGCCACCCGTTTACCAAGTCTGTACAGGAAAACAAGCTTGGGAGAGGCGTGGCCTTTCCTGGTTCCAAACCCAAGTGTGGAGGCTTCCCATGGGTTCCCGGAAAGAGGCACCAAAGGATGTTAGGTTACCGCCTTCCAAAGTCACTTCCCCAGAAGTCAATTCTCCAAAGGGTCAATTTGCTAAATTTCTTTGTTTCCGTTACCAATTTAGTTTATTTGGGTTGTTTCTCATTTGTCTTCATGACAGCCTTTTAGGGGCAGTTGGGTTGTCCCTACCCCAACCCCCCTTTAGTCACAGGAAGAGACTAGGGGTGGGCTCACTGTAGTTCAAACACCAGGAGCAGGGGCAGAGATAAATGGAACAGTCCTTAAAATGCATAATAAAGACGAAATGCAAAACAGTCTACTCACACCACACAGTTAAAGAAAGTAAGTCAATTTGATGAATTGGTCATTTGACAAATTGGCCATTCAGTGAATTGACTTTTGGCAAATTGGCTTTTAGCAAAATGACACTGGGTAAATTGGTCTGCTTCTGACACAGAAATGTGTTTCACAGGACAATTACTCACACTCTTGGTTGGTACCAGGCCTCAGGAGAAGCCATTCTGAGGATGTAGCAACCCCACACCAGCTAGTACACTGTTCTCCACTGGACTGCCTTAAGCCAGGGTGGACTTTAGAATAGTTGGAGGGATGGGTGCACAGGCCATCCTTCATCCATATCTTTTTTCTCAGCTAAGTTCATCTAGACTCTGAGGGCAGACTCTTTGGGTTCTCCCTAATAAGGATCCAGGTGTGGGACGAGCAGGATTCAATGTGGTTTGGGAAGAAAGAGAGCCAAGGAGAGGGGCGGCAGGGCTGGGCAGGTAGAATTCAAGCTGTTCTGGGAGAGGGGCTCCGCCCAGGGCAAGGGATGAAGTCACTAGTCTGAGCCTGGGGGTTCTCCCTGGCCCGAACAGACGTCTAATTGAAGTCTGTGGCAGGAGTGATCCACCAAGGAGGCCAACAGAGTATCACTAAACCCCTAGGGCATTCCCAGTCCCCTCTTCCCTGACCCCAAGGGGGAAACGGGGCCCTACTTGTTTCACCAAAAACCATGTCCATTGTCTCCCCGTCTCTTGCAGACAAGTCTTGGCCCCGGAAGTTTCTCAGAAGAAAAGGGGAACTTGAAGGAATGGAATGGCAAGAGGTCAGCCTCGTCAGCACATCTGCAGTCCCTCACGTCCCCTCCACATACACTACCCTCACTACCTCTGAGGCAGGCAGAAAGACAGGGTCCTGCAGTATTGCTGGGCACAGGTTTCGAGATGGCTGCCTGTGGTATGCAGGAGGCCGGAGCAAGGGAAGTCTCGGGGAGCCGGCGGCGGCCATCCCAGGAGCTGTCCGTGGTTCTGAACCATCTCAGCAGCTCTTCCTCAGGTCAGAGCTAAAGATACACCCTGGATCCTAGCCACCTCCAACCTCGCCCATCTGGCCCACACACCAAGCCTTATTTATTCAGCTTTTTTTCACAAGCCCACAGGGGCCCTGGCTGTAACATACATGCAGAAGGTCAGGAGAGCACGATTAGGAGCCTCAAGGCACCCACCCTTAGACTTTCAGGAGAGGCATGTGCAGAGCACAGTCTGTACCACTAAGCTATGTCTTGATAGGGGTGAAGCTTTATCCCGCCCCACTTTTCCAAAAGTCAGACTTCCCACTGCTTGGACACAGAACTCAAGCACAGGAGGTGCTGAGAAGTCATCTGGCCAAGCCCCAAATACCTTACCCCAGATCCACTCACTTTAATCCTTAAGACCTTAATGATCATCACAGACTCTTGTATAACACATGACTACTATTAATTAAGATGATGAAGGTGAGAGCTACATATATTGAGCATTTATTTATGTGCCTGACACTGTTAGGTATTTTATATGCTTTATATACATTCTGTCATTTAATGCTTAAAACAAACTTCTGAAATAAAGATTCCCACCACTCTGGTGTGGATGTTGACAGTGGCAGAAGGTAGGCATGTGTGGGGGTCAGAGAGTATATGGGAACACTCAAGGCTTCCCACTCAATATTTCTGTGAGCCTAAAACTTCTCTAAAAATAAAGTCTGTTTTTAAGAAAATACTCTCACCATACCTGTTTTCCAGATAACATAATTGAGGCATTGTAACTTTCCCAGGCTGTCTGACTGCAAAGCCCAGACGCTAACCCACTATGCTACATTGCCTCAGCACATTAGAATCATCAAAGTGATGGATAAGTGGGGGGGCAGGGGGTGTCTTGAAGCATACACATGTCAGCTATGACATTTGATAGGTGAACTTGGAAGGAAGGGTGAATGTCTAAAAAGCAGAGTATGATAATGAACATTCATAATGTTGACACTGAGTCATCAAGAAAAGGTTAAACTATGTTCAGGACTCTCTGAAAATTTAGATAATTCTATAATAAATTTTAGACATATCTCATAAAAAATGGTGTGAAGTTTGCAAGTTTTCTCTGAGCAGCCATGCCGTAGGCAGAGCAGAATGCCTGCCCCTGCCTGGGATGAACACTGTCCAGGGACTTCTCCTTACACCTGGATTCCTACAAGAATCTCAGAAACTGCCACTCCTTCCAAACCCTATAGGTTTGAAAGACAAAGAGGCAAGCTTTGAAATCCTGTGGTGAGGGCCTTCAACACATGTCAGCACAGACAGACTGCAGCCCTCAGGCCTCTGAGAATGAAGGGGTCCTGTGGAGGCAGCCTGGAGGGAGAGCCACTGGCTTCCCACAGAGTCTCTGGCACACCCCCAGGCCACCACCCAAGAGCCTCCAGCAGAACTGAGTGACCACCAGGATTCCTACCCCCAGTCTTCATCCAGGTGTGGACATGAGGCCAACTCTGCAAAGCCTGGAACACAGGGGGCACCCTGGCCTCCTGGTCTGGAAGCTGTGAGCAGCTTCTGGGAGAGAGAGGCAGAGGGTGCAAGTTCCAACACCAGTGTGAACTCCAGAGACTCATGTTCACACTCAGGAGCTTTCACTTAGTATCCAAGTTGGCCCAATTCCTGATTCTCTGAAAGGGATGGAAACACTCTCCAGTTTCTAGGAGGCCATTTCCAGCACCCCTGCCCTCACCTAGAAAATGGCTGGTGCTTCCAGGCACCATGCTGTCCTGCCTCATCCCCTCCACACCCCAGACCAAGGGTGTCCCCACTTGTGAGCTGCAGAGCCTCAAGGGCCATATAGTTGTTGCAACATCCGACCATCCTCACGTACCCTTAGCATTGTCTGCAGACTGAATGAGAGTTGCATAGGACCTTAACTTCACCTCTCTGAACTTTGACTATAAAATGGGTACAGTAAGAGTTATTATCTCAGAGAGGTGCCATGAGGATTAGATAGGTGTTTCTTAGTTTGAGGCCCAGTAAACGGGACCTATTGCTATTGTTTTTCTTCTTCCTCCCACATGGGTGTAGATGCTATTGTGACAAATACAGCACACATTTGATTCAAAGCATTGCTGGGTGCATGAGGTCCTCTTCACAAATATCAAGTGTTTTCTTAGTCAACTCATAACTACACCCGGGCCTTTTGCTTCTTAGCATTTACCACAGCTTTAATCGATCAATTGTTCACGGGATTATTTAATTGATTTTTATCTCCTCGATTAAATCATGACTTCCGTGAGGCAAGGGCCATGTCTGTTTACTGCACGCCTAGCAAAGATGTGGGATTCAATATACATTTGATGGTTATTTTGGCTATTCAAAATGTCAAACTAGCATTTGGGAGGGTGTCTGTGACATTCTGACATTAAAAACAGGTCCCCTTTGGGGACTGCCAGGATAGGAGTAGGAGGCCCCTGTCTGTGGCACCCCCCCAACAAGCAGCTGTTGTTTCTCCAAGGAGTCTGTTCTCCAGCAAATGTCAAAGGCTCTGACCTGAATCCAACTGCCTCTGTGGCAGTGTTGGAGTTGGAAGGGCCATACTCCTTGGGAGGAAAAGCTGAATGCCCTCTCGCCATGCTCCTGACCCACTCTCCCCACCACTTCCCCACTCCTCAGGGTCTCACAAACCCTCTGCTGTTTCCCTCACTGCGCTTGTCACATCGCATGTCTGTGAGTCTCTCAGCTCCCGATTATATTAATGACGGCCAGCTGTTGAGAAGCATACATCTGCCCTCTGCCAGCCTCCTGGAGAAACGCATGCTAACATGAGGAGACAGGCTATCACCTGGGCCACATCTCCACATGGGCAAGCCCACCACAACAACAGCAGGCACACAGATGCACCACACGCCTGTGGAGACTGCTGACCACTGCTTTCTGTCCCTGTACTGAGTGTCCATCCAGCAGCCAATAACTCCTGAATCTGAGTCCAGCTTGGAGAACCCAAGACCTTAAGTCTGATCCTGTGGCCAGTTCAGGTTTACTAGGCTCTGCACAGGGTGGATTGTGTGTGGATCAGCTTGGCCAGTATTTCCCATTTTTTATCTTTCATTGTTTGAGAACAAAACCAAGTTGGAGAGTAAGCAGCAGAACTACAGTTTTGCTACTCCAAATATGATCAGAAGATGTGCAGTAACAGTGTTGACAGAAATGCAGAATCTCAAGCCCCAACCCAGACCATGGAATCAGAATCTGCATTTAATAAGGTAATTTGTATGCACATTCAGGTTGCAAAGCACAGGATAGAACACTGATTCCCAAAGTTCACCACACATTAGAACCATCTAGAGAGCTTTAAAAAACACTCATGCCTGGGCCCAACCCCAGAGATTCTGATTTCATTGGTCAGGGGCAGAGCCTGGGCACTGAGATTTTTCAAAGTCCATTATACACATTCCGATGTGTAACCAGAATGGAGAATCCTTATTCTACATTTGTGATTTTTAACTCTGTCATCTCTGCCCCTCAGGCCCTCACAGTGTCCTCTCCCACCCAGTGGTCTCCCTTTCCCCATTTACAGTTTTACTTCTTTCTCCAACCCTTTCTTTCTCAGTATTTCTGATCCCCCAGGATGGCAGAAGCTAATCGAGTGCTGAGGAAAGTAATTCAAACTAGGCGGTGAATGACTGACAGCCCCAACTTCCATGAAGTCTGTGCATTTTTTAAAAAGGAGGATTCCTGAGGCAGAGTTCCGGGAAGATGGCCACGTGAGCAGGGTGGCGGAAATCTCCTCTCAAAACCATATATATCTATGAAAATACAGCAAATACAACTATTCCTAAAAGAGAGACCAGAATACACAGGACAGTGCACAGCCTGCATCTGCACGTGAGAGGACTTGGCACCCCACGAGGCGGGTAAGATACGGAGCCGCGACCCGGCGGGACCCAAGCACTTCCCCACCCCAACGCACCGGCGGGAGGAGAGGATTCAGAGCCGGGAGGGAGTGGGAGTACACCCCGTGAAATAACCAGCCCTGGTGATCTGCGCGGGGAGTGCTGACACACATAGCGCGGTGTATTGGCTATTGGAGAGGCAGAAGGTGCAGGTTTTGAGCTGGGAATACACCTGGGTCCTTGCAGCCGGCTCCCCAGGACAAAAGAAAAGCACGCATATTTTTTGGTGGTCTTGGGGAGACCGGGGCCCAGCTGAGGGCTGCGGTCGTCCCAGCGCACTCGGACCAGCAGGCTGGGAGTCCTGGGGAATTTCGGACCCCTTGCCTGGCTACTACGAAAAAGTAGCCATACTAAGTCTTCACACAGAGAACAACAGCCTCCCATTCGTTCCCGCCCCGGCCAGAGCTACAAACGCCACTGCGGAGCGTTGCGGCCATGGCTGCGGAATAGTGGAGCAACAGCGCCACCTACAGCATCCCCACAGAATCTACTCCCAGTGGGCGGTTTTTTTTCTTTCTTTTCTTTCTCTTCCTTCTCTTTCTTTTTGTTTTTTGTTTTTTTTAAGTCTTAAAGAGCCCAGCTGACATACGTGGCACCTACCAGTGACGACTTCTTTCACCATTAAAAGACAGAGGAATATGGTACAGACAAAGCTCACCCAGACCCAGACAACACCAGAGAGAGAGCCTGAAGGGATGGAAATGCACAGTCTTCCTGAAAAAGTATTCAGAATAAAAGTCATAACCATGCTGATGGATCTACAGAGAAATATGCAAGAGCGGAGGGAGGAAGTGAGGGAAGTCAGGAAAGACAATGCAGAAATGAGACAAGCCATCGACGGGCTGAGCAGCAGACTGGATGAGATGCAAGAGGCTGTTAATGGAATAGAAATCAGAGAACAGGAATACAGAGCAGCTGAGGCAGAGAGAGATAAAAGGATTTCTAGGAATGAAAGAATATTAAGAGAACTGTGTGACCAATCCAAACGGAACAATATTCGCATTATAGGAGTACCAGAGGAAGAAGAGAGAAAAAGGGATAGAAAGTGTCTTTGAAGAAATAATTGCTGAAAACTTTCCCTCGCTGGGGAAGGAAGTAGTCTCGCAGTCCACCGAAGCTCATAGATCTCCCAACACAAGGGACCCAAGGAAGACAACACCAAGACACATAATAATTAAGATGGCAAAGATCAAAGATAAAGACAGGGTATTAAAGGCAGCTAGAGAGAGAAAAAAGATCACCTGCAAAGGAAAACCCATCAGACTTCTCAACAGAAACCTTACAGGCCAGAAGAGAATGGCATGATATATTTAACATAATGAAACAGAAGGGCCTCAAACCAAGAATATTGTATCCAGCACGATTATCATTTAAATATGACAGAGGGATTAAACAATTTCCAAACAAGCGAAAGTTGAGAGAATTTGCCTCCCATAAACCACCGCTACAGGACATCTTAAAGGAACTGCTCTAGAGGGAAGCACTCCTAAGGCTAAAAAGATGTCACCAGAGAAAATACAATCATAGCAAAGAAAGCAGACCATCCAAATACTAACCAAAGGCAAAGAATAAAACACCCAGTATATAAAAATGGAGGAGGAAGAATAAGAAGGGAGAGAAATAAAAAAACATCAGACTGTGTTTACAATAACTTAACAAGAAAGTTAAGTTAAGTAGATTGTTAGATAGTAAAGAAGCAACCCTTGAACCTTTGGTAACCATGAATCTAAAGCCAGCAATGGCAATAAGTACATATCTATCAATAATCACCCTAAATATAAATGGACTGAATGCACCAATCAAAAGACACAGAGTAACAGAATGGATAAAAAAGCAAGACCCATCTATATGCTGCCTACAAGAAACTCACCTCAAACCCAAAGATATACACAGACTAAAAGTGAAGGGATGGAAAAAGATATTTCATGCAAACAACAAAGAGAAAAAAGCAGGTGTTGCAGTACTTGCATCAGACAAAATAGACTTCAAAACGAAGAAAGTAGCAAAAGATAAAGAAGGACATTACATAATGATAAAGGGGTCAGTCCAACAAGAAGATATAACCATTATAAATATATATGCACCCAACACAGGAGCGCCAGCATATGTGAGACAAATACTAACAGAATTAAAGGAGGAAATAGACAGCAATGCATTCATCTTAGGAGACTTCAACACACCACTCACTCCAGAGGACAGATCAACCAGACAGAAAATAAGTAAAGACACAGAGGCACTGAACAACACACTAGAACAGATGGACCTAACAGACATCTACAGAACTCTACACCCAAAAGCAACAGGATACACATTCTTCTCAAGTGCACATGGAACATTTTCCAGAATAGACCACATACTAGGCCACAAAAAGAACCTCAGTAAATTTCAAAAATATTGAAATTCTACCAGCCAACTTCTCAGATCACAAAGGTATAAAACTAGAAATAAATTTTAGAAAGAAAACAAAAAGGCTCACAAATACATGGAGACTTAACAACATTCTCCTAATTAATCAATGGGTTAACGACCAAATCAAACGGAAATCAAAGAATATATGGAGACTAATGACAACAACAACACAAAGCCACAACTTCTGGGGGACGCAGCAAAGGCAGTTCTAAGAGGAAAGTATATTGCAATCCAGGCCTATTTAAAGAAGGAAGAATATTCCCAAATGAATAGTCTAAAGACACAATTACTGAAATTGGAAAAAGAAGAACAAATGAGACCCAAAGTCACTAGAAGGAGGGACATAATAAAGATTAGAGAAGAAATAAATAAAATTGAGAAGAATAAAACAATAGAAAAAAATCAATGAAACCAGAGCTGGTTCTTTGAAAAAATAAACAAAATAGATAAACCCCTAGCCAGACTCATTAAGAGAAAAAGAGAATCTACACACATAAACACAATCAGAAATGAGAAAGGAAAAATAAAAACAGACCCCACAGACATACAAAGAATCATAAGAGAATATTATGAGAATCTATATGCTAAAAAGCTGGAAAACCTAGAAGAAATGGACAACTTCTCAGAAAAATACAACCTTCCAAGAATGACCAAGCAAGAAACAGGAAAACTAAACAGACCAATCACCAGCAATGAAATTGAATCGGTAATCAAAAAACTACCCAAGAACAAAACCCTCGGACCAGATGAATTCACCTCTGAATTCTACCAGACATATAGAGAAGAAATAACACCCATTCTCCTTAAAGTTTCCCAAAAAATAGAAGAGGAGGGAATACTTCAAACTCATTCTATGAAGCCAGCATCACTCTAATACCAAAACCGGGCAAAGACCTCACCAAAAAAGAAAATTACAGACCAATGTCCCTGATGAACGTAGATGCAAAAATACTCAACAAAATATTAGCAAACCGAATTCAAAAATACATCAAGAGGATCATACACCATGATCAAGTGGGATTCATCCCAGGGATACAAGGATGGTACAACATTCGAAAATCCATCAACATCATCCACCACATCAACAAAAGAAGAACAAAAACCACATGATCATCTCCATAGATGCTGAAAAAGCATTTGACAAAATTCAGCATCCATTCCTGATTAAAACTCTCAACAAAATGGGTATAGATAGCAAGTACCTCAACATCATAAAGGCTATATATGACAAACCCACAGCTAACATCATACTTAACGGCGAGATGCTGAAAGCTTTTCATCTAAGATCGGGAACAAGACAAGGATGCCCACTCTCTCCAATGTTATTCAACATAGTACTGGAGGTCCTAGCCACAGCAATCAGACAAAACAAAGACATACAAGGCATCCAGATTGGTAAAGAAGAAGTCAAATTGTCACTATTTGCAGATGACATGATATTGTACATAAAAAACCCTAAAGACTCCACTCCAAAATTACTAGAACTAATATCTGAATTCAGCAAAGTTGCAGGATACAAAATTAACACAGAAATCTGTTGCTTTCCTATA
>JAVSCE010008768.1:0-19294 GCA_032199065.1 Smutsia gigantea | reverse complement strand
CATGCACCAAGGCCACCAGGTAACTGGCACTGTCCTTGTCTCCCACCTCTCCACCCCCACCCTCACCTGGCCTCCAACCGACCCAGCAATACTTCATCCTGCTGATCCTCACAGACGGCGTCATCACGGACATGGCCGACACCCGGGAGGCCATTGTCCACGCTTCCCACCTGCCCATGTCAGTCATCATCGTGGGGGTGGGCAACGCCGACTTCAGTGACATGCAGATGCTGGATGGGGACGACGGGATTCTGAGGTCCCCCAAGGGAGAGCCTGTCCTTCGAGACATCGTCCAGTTCGTGCCCTTCAGGAACTTCAAACACGTATGCATACCCTGGGGGCTCCCCACGGGAGAGAACCAAAACCAGCTGCCCCCCACATTCCCGCAAGTGCTGGCAGTGAAGCAATGCCCTGCCGGTGCCCTGGCCAGGCCATGTCCTACAGGATATGCACAGCTTGACTTTCTGGAGAAAGGAGCGTACATACCTGGAGTAGAGGGAGTCCTGCTAGCTGTGTAGCCAGCACACTGCCCTTGCCTTCCTCCACATAATTCAGGCTTTCTGCAGTGCCCAGGGCTGCCACCAACAGTGGTGCCTTGCTGAAATAGCAAAGAGAAGCTCAAACTTCTCTGGGTTCTCCTTGTCGAGCCCTGTGCCCTGGCAGAGGCCTGTGTTTGCCTTGGCAAAGTCTGTTTTCAAAATGACGGAACCCTAAGTCCCCTGTAAATATATAGTAGGCAGCATCAAAGATTCAACTCATTAATGAGGGGCCCAGCAAGGCGGCAAGTCTAGCTCAAAGGGGGGCATAAATCAACCAGTCGTGGCCTGGGAGGCGAGGGCTGGGGGAGGGGGAATTGCATGCTGTGGTGCGTTTTCTACAGCAGGTTCAAAACTGGCTAGTGACCAAAGGAGATGTTCCAAGTCCTCAGTGCAGTTACCTCCTTTCCTTGCTACGGAGACCCCTCTGTCACCTGGACCATTACTGCAGGGAAGTCTGTGTCCCCACATCTCCAGGGTCCCTGCTGGAAATGTCTTCTCAGCTTCCCTACTGCCCCTCAGTCACGGGGCTGAAGTCAGTTATTCAGGGTCAGGGTGAAGAAGGGACAGATACTCTGCCACCCACCCCAAGCTTTCCCTCCTGACCCTACTTTGGAAAAGCCTCTCTCCTTGGACCAAAATCTCTTCAGGGAACCCCTGACACTCTTCTAGCCAGTTTATAGATATATCCAGGAACATTTGAACCCCAGTTTGGGCTCACACTGGACCCCCACTCTCCCAGGGAAAGTAGGAACAGGGATCAGAGGACACGCGGGTCGCTGTGCACCACGGACAAGGCCCTGGGCCAGCACCAGAGACACCGGCATGTTTTCATCGTAAGCTGCTGGTCATGCTGTCACGTTCTCGGGCAGGCCTTCACAGGAGCATTCAGATGAGTCCCGAGCCCAGCAGCCTCTGGGGAACCCCAGATCGCAGACCCGCCGGGATCACTTAGGGGGTCTCTGCACACACCAGGGCTCCCTCAACAGGGATATATGGCCCATCACTGTACCACACATAGAGCCACTCTCCTTCTAAGGAGATCCACAGTAGAATTGGAATCATTAGGAACCAAAGCTCCAGCCCTGGCTACACAGCTGAGGGGGCTCCAAGCGATAGCAGTGACAGCCGAGCCCCCAGCAAGTACTCGGTGAGTGTGGTGGGGCGGAAGGTGCCATGGTCCCTCCTCCACTTGCTCAAGGAGGAGGTTTCCAAATGCACCCTGGCATCACATGAAAGAGGCTCTCCATGCTCCAGGCAGTCTGCGTGTGGACGGCGGAGCGGCATCCTCTCCGCGGAGCCGTGTGCTGGAGCCAGCAGAGCTCCAGTGGCTGTGGTGAGCGAAGCGGCTCACTTGCATGTTGCCTGAGGTGGGCCAAGGGCTGTTCTCCCGGATTGGGGGCCCTGCCCATTTGTCAGCCACAACACTGACCAGCACCTGTAACTGCCTGAGTGAGGGAGCCCAAGGGCACTTTCTGCCATGCACTCGCCCAGCAAACCACCCCTCCGGCCCCGACACGCATGCATATCTGTGTGCTTCCCTGGTGCCACTGGACCTGCACAGTTCTGCTGGGACCCTAGCCTCCTCCTCTTCCACAAGCGCTCAGGGAGTGCCTGCGGGGTGCAAGGCTTGTGCTAGCCCTGGGGCCGCAGGGGATGATAAAGCCAGGGGTCCAGCCTCAAGGAATTTACTGGAGAATTGCACAGTTGGGACATAGGTGTCAGCAGAAAACTGCCAGGCTGAGCAACCTGTGAGTGGTTTACAGGCCTTAACATGTTGCTCCAGGGCTTCAGAGCAGAGAGAAGTGACCACAAGGACAGCCTCACCACCAGGGCTAGGGACACAAGGAAGACAGGTCTGTCGTGAGCAGGGAGCTGAGGGTGTCACAGGAGTGCCAGCCTGACCCCGACAGGCAGGGCCTCACTCTCTCTGCCCCCATCTCCAGCCATCCTGGGCATGATGACAGCAGTGCCAGGAGTGTATTCCCTCCTTTTCTTCATGGATTTCAAATTAGATTGTGAAAGCCATTTCATTATCCAAACTAATTGAGTCTGAATTCAATAAGCTGTAAATAAAATGGAAGGTGAGGAGCTGATACCATTTCATATAAGCCAGTAACCCATGAATTGCCTGTCTTTGCAGGGTAACCCAGAGCTTTGGTGTGGACAGGGCGCATGTGGACAGGGCGCTGGCTCAGAGCTGCACGGCTCTGGGAAAGTTATTTAACCTGTCTGTGCCACAGACCTTCATCTGTAAAGTGAGGCAAATGCCGCACGCCCCGGAGATGAAAGGTGGTGTCTGTGTGAACCTTAGTGCAGTGTCTGGTCTCTGCGGGTGGTTAGTAAGTAATAACAGCTGGTATTAATGGTTGCTTTCACCTTTTGGGCCTGTGCCCAACCAAATCATGGCCCCCTGCCCTATTTGCTCCCCAGAGCCAGCAGGACAGATACGGCAAAGGGCGGAGAAATTATTTATATTTAAATTCATGAAAATGAAATAAAATTTAAAATTAGCTTTGCAGCCACCCTAGCCACGTTTCCAGGGCTCAGTGACTGTGTATATCTAGTGACTACCGTACTGGACAGTGTAGATACAGAATGATGTCCTCATCGCAGCCAATGCTAGTTCACAGCACTGTTTAGGAATATTTTTGTCTTCCAATAACAGCAAATCCGTTTTACAGTGGATTATCTGAGTGGGTCTTAACCAAGGGCCGCTGTGCTCCGCAGGGAACCTGGCAGCGCCCAGAGACATTCGTGAGGACGATAGTGTGGGTGCCGCTCACATCCAGTCGGTAGGAGCCAAGGTAAACACCCTGCAGTGTACAGGACAGGTCCCCACACGGGAGTCCTCTGGCCCAGGCGGCCATAGCCCCAGAGTTGAGGAACCCGAGATTATATAAATACAAATACATCTTTCTCATTTAACTGGAAGTTAGGGGCTGGTGGCCGATGACCTTTGTTTTTTCAGTGGTTCACTGGTATCAGGGGCAGCATTTGGTGATTCCCTCTGCTGTTTTCTCATAATGATAAAATGGTTGTCACAGCTCCAGGAATCACATTCTAGTTCCAGGAAAGAAGGAAAAGGAAAGGGAATCAGAGCCAACTAGGAAAGAAAAGCTTTCCGAGGAACGTCCCTCAGGAAACTTGCACGTATGTCTCAAAGGATGAAGACGGTCACATGGCCATCCCTAGATGCAAGGGCGGCCAGGACATCAAGTGTTTGGCTGTCTAGCATCTATGTGAGAGACGACCAGAGAGAAAAGGTGGGAATGGCTTCTGTTTATCTGCCCCCATGTACGCACAGACCATCTTCTAACACACAGCCCTGAGCAGGGATTTATAAGGTAAAAGAGCATTCACAAATGCCAGATGTCCGACATGCTGTGATGGCCTCAGAATGTGAGGGGTCGCTTTAGAAAAACTCCTGAGTGTTTTCACATTGTTTTTAAGGTATGTGTCTCTTATTTTAAGCCTCCTAAAAACTCTGAGGTAGCGTGAATTCTTATTCTTTCCTACTTTGTCTCTGAGAACATGGGGGCCGAGCAAAGTCAAATGGCTGAGGAGGGGAAGAGCTGGAAATGGGGCCCTCCGGCATTTGGTCCAGACCTCCTTGCAGTCCCCTATCCTTCCTGGGGACTTTCCACACTCATTAACTGATCTCTCTGCTTCAGGTTTTCACTCTTCAGTAATAGCTAATAATGAGGCTCAGGCAGTTTTACTCGTCCAGGGGTTGGGCCGATAGTCCTGAATGTGAAAGCCTCTGCCTTCCTCTCCCAAGACCCAGAGCCCATGCAGGTATCTGCCTCTGACCCTATGGTGGGAGTGTAATGCTGATAGAATATCCAACACCTAGCCTCGAGCTTATTTTCCATCTGAAAACCCTGCCAATCTTGCATCCCCAGTGCACGTGTAAATGCACAGACACACCCTCACATACTTCCTTCAGCCCCATTAGATGACTCACTGCCCCTAGAATGATTAAATGCCATTCCCCTCCTTCTCTGCATTTTAAAACATGTCAAATTTAAGTGCCACCTCCTCTTGGAAGCCCACTGTGATTTCCTCAAAGATGACTTAGTCTCTTTGTTTTTGTGCTCTAGTCACTCAGTGTTTGTGACTCCCTGGAGCAGTGGTTCTCAAATGTCAGTATGCATAGGGCCCCCCACGTCAAGTTAAGTGCGGATTCTGACTGAGCATCTCTGGGTTGGGTCTGACAGTCTACATTTCCAATGAACTCGGATGCAGGGCTGCCGGTCTGAGCGAGTGTGGTGCTCTGCCTTATGGCAGAGCTAGTCTGGGCCACGCCAGCTCCCTGCAAGAACCATAAACCTCACAAACCCTGGCATGGTGCCTGGGATCCAATTAAGTGTCTGGAATTGAATGAAAACCAGAAACAAAACTTCCGGACAATTCATTCTGCCATCCGACTCTCACCCGTCTTCAGATTTGAGTAGTTTTATATTTTGAGACAGGCAGGAAAAAATATAGTGTTGAATTAAAGGTTCGTTTTCCCGCAATCTGACGACTCTTGCTTGGAGTAGACCCTGGACCAATGTTGAATGAATGCGTGAACAAGGGACTAGCTGCTCAGAGCAGCTGGAGCCCTTCAGGCTGATTCGGAATCAGATTCCTTTGGCCAGGTGCCAAAGTCATGGTGATTTCTTCTTCCCTGCAGGCATCCCCAGCTGCCCTGGCAAAAAGCGTGTTGGCTGAAGTCCCAAACCAAGTCGTGGACTATTACAACGGCAAAGGGATTAAGCCAAAGTGTTCATCGGAAATGTACGAGTCTTCCAGGACACTGGCACCATGAACTCCACAAACTTTTACAGAGTTCTGACATACTATTCCTCCAAATATTTAATACGTCTAATACTCCTGTACTCCACACATACACATTTAAAAATAGCACGTTTTGGTGATTTTTAACTAACTAAAAATTTTTTTGCATGTGTAGCCTTGAGGCCTGGATCTGTTAAGCCCTTGTATTGTTAAAGACTTTTTACAAAAATATATATATAAATAATTATAATTTACTCTTTACACTACAGCATGTCACCTTGAAATAAAATGGTATCTGTATCCATTTTTTATACAAGTTTGTTGAAATTTTGCTAAATTTCTTATTATCTTTACACTGTAGAGCATTTTGAAACATTTACTGAATGTTGATAGCCAAAATATATTTGGTTTTATCTGCTACAAGATGAGAGCCTTTTCAAAATGGCAGATGCATGGACTGTATTTTGCATGTTTAAAATAAAAAAAAAGCACACTGTTTTTGCAGTTGTTATCTCTAATTCCTCCCTGCTGAGAATGATCTCTCTTACTAAAGAAGAGGTTTACCCACCTAGAGGTATTCTTGAAATGGGTCTGGGGTACGTGGCCCAACACCTCTCAGACTTTACTGAGCACACAGACCCTCTGAGGGTCTCGCTAGCATTCGGACTCTGCTACCTTGGGTCTGCATGGGCCCAAGGCTCTGCATCCCTAACAGGGTCCTGGTGATGCCATGAGGTACACAGAGAGCACTGGGGCTCCAGGCTTTCGGGTGTGACCCTAGAGATCATCTGGAACAAGGCAGCCCCTCATCTGCTAGAGGAGGCCCGTCTCACTGGTTGGAGCACAAAAGTCCTGCCCAGCTCCGAAGTGGTAGCAGAAGGTAAGGAGACTGACTCCAGAAGCTGCACACCCAGTCAATCTCACTGCTTTGTAGTCCACCTCTTCCTGAGGCAGACTGGGAGGGCCCCCTCCAGCCTCTGCCCTCCTCAAGGAGGTATCACACCCATGGCACAACTGCCTCCATTTGTCCATCAGTCCCTCGGAATGACCTCTGTCTTCAGTGGAACCACACAGTGGAAACTTGCCCACAGCAAATGGCCATGGTTATGGCTCCCCAGATACCTGGCCCACCAAGCTGGTCTTTAAACTTAGTGTAGGGCTTCTTTTAGAAGTGCTTGCTTGGAAAAGTTGTTCTGGGTGGAGGTGTTTTATTTTGATATAAACTGGCCAGTCTTAAACCAGAAGAATGAACGTTTCACTTGTATAATCTTTGTATGGAAAAATGAACAAATGTCTAACAGGCACAGAAGGCACAAGGGGTCAGAGAGATGGAGAGGCAAATCACAAGGCAGAATAGATCTGTTTGTTGAGGGGGGAGGTACTAATAAGCGAATCAAATGCCTTGTATAACTTCCAGTGTTATAATTACAGATCCTAACCTTGCAAATACATGTCAGCCAAATGCACATTTTGAGAATGAAGGCAAAATGTATGACTGAAAAATACCATAAATATTTTAACTCTATTATTTTATGAATAAATTGGGTACTTACAGAACTTTTTCTAAGAATTATAGTCTTGTTTCTCTTTTCAATTTTTCAACAGTGATTCATTCATGTAGATGACATAGCCTCAGATTGGGGCTGCTTTCTCACAGAGCCATACAAACATATGGAGCATTGTTTTTGACTAGCAAGGAATTAAAATATTTAAGCCCTCTCATACCTGGTCATTGTTTCTAACCCCAGACAAGGACATGAGATTCCAGTCTATGTGTCTGGAACATAATAAGCATTCAATGGTATTTAATGAATAAATAGATGGCTAATCAAATGAATGAATGAATGAACAAATAGACTTGTTAATGCACCTCATGGTGGATCTCAGATCTATTGCAGATTTAACCAGTGGATTAGGTATCTCTGGCTGTCAATTAAAATTATGCACCATGTCATCCTCAAATATCTGTTAGGATCTATTACATTCACACCAGGAACTCTGGGACCTGTGAGTGGGTGACAAGGACAGAATCCAGTTTACTTGCAGACCACTATGGCAGCTTATTTCCCTTTTCACAGCCAGG
Organism: Smutsia gigantea; assembly: GCA_032199065.1. Lineage (NCBI taxonomy): Eukaryota > Metazoa > Chordata > Mammalia > Pholidota > Manidae > Smutsia > Smutsia gigantea. The sequence goes on along the minus strand of JAVSCE010008768.1, from coordinate 11,893 downwards.
CTGAAGCCCACCTCAAAAGAATAATAAAACTATTAGCTAACAGTCACGAAGGGTGACTGTGTCCCAGGTGCCACTCTTGCTCTCGCACGTGCTCCCTCAGCTAATGCTTCCAGCAGCCCTATGAGCTGGGGACAGTATTAGCCTCATTCTGCAGATATGGAGATGGAGACACGGGAAGTTTAGATAACTAACCCAAGGTCACACAGCTGTCAAAAATCATAGTCTGAACCTAGAGGGTATTATGCTCTGTGAAATAAGCCAGGTGGAGAAAGACAAATACCATATGATTTCACTTATTTGTGGAACCTAAAAACAAAGCAAAACAGAAGAAATAAAATAGCAGTAGACTCATAGACACTGAGAAGAGACTGGTGGTTACCATGGGGGGGGGTGCTGGATGGGTGGGGAGGGTGAGGGGGATAAGAGGGCACAAAAATTCTCAGTCATAATTAAGTTGGTCACAGGGTTGGTAGTACAGCATGGGGAATACAGCCAATGATTCTGTAACATCTTCCTGTGTTGACAGATAGTAACTGCACTAGTGGGGGTGAGGATTTAATAATATGAGTAACTGGCAAACCACTGTGTGGTATACGTGAAACCAACATAAGATGGCATGTCAATGATATTTCAATAAAAAAATCAGTCAGGATTTGAACACAGACATTCTGGCTTCTGGGATTAACCTCATATAATCCCTGTTTCACCTACCTTCCTGGCATACTTCCCCACTTGGAGGTGATTAGGAGGTTTGAGAGAATGAGACTTCAAACACGACCTTGCCTCCATTTCGGAAGTTTCTGTCTCACGTGGTGACCTCAGCTTCTTACTGTGGCTCTTGGCGTCTTGTGATGTGCCGTGTCCCCTGGTAGCAGTGGGGGTCTCAGGACACAGGCAGGTCTGCCCAGCTTCTTGCCGCTGACGAGACCACGTAGACCAGACATTACAAACTTGAATGTGCCCAGGAGTTGAGCAAGGTCCTAAATGAAGGAGCGTAGAGAGTAGAGCACGGTGAGGATGGAGGAAAACCGGAAGCATGTGCCCAGAATGAGCAGCTTCTCCACAGCTCCAGGGGACTCAACCCAGCCAGGCCGTCCAGCCTTTCAAATGAACTGAAAATGTGGCATATCACGTAAGACCTGTCAATGTGTAAATATGGGAAACTCATTCAAATTTCAGCAATTATTTTAAACATTGCAAGGGTGAAACTGTATGAGTCAAATGAAAAATACTTCTAGGCTTCTGCTGGCTCTGGAGTACAAATTTTGAACCACTGAGTTGTATCCATGCATGGCCTGCCCTCCACCAGATCTCAATAGGTAGTGTGCATTCTAAAATTATTGAAAACCCCAAAGAGATTTTATTTCTGTGATTTATGTCTATCAATATTTGCTGTATTTGTGGTAGTTTCTTAAAGGTTAGTTGCCATGTGGATATGAAATTATATCAATAAACCCTTTGTGGCATTTTCAATGGCTCTTTTACCCATGCATGATTTTGTAACATCATGCCTCGGTCATTGGGAAGACACTGACCCACACATTTATTCAGATATTCCAAATGCTTACACTGTTTATTTTACAATATCAAAACAATCACATTCTTTTGCTGTATAATGTCACTGCCAATTTTATCAGACAGTCTAAATATTGAGAATCTGTCAAATTAAGGTTTTCCAAAATTCTAATCCTTGCTAGAAAGGTCAAATGTTATCATTGTCAACAAATACTGTCAGTAGTTTTTCTTAAACTGACAGGCTCACTTCATTTATTTTCAAGAAAATATCTCCCAGATACCCACGTCTGCATGACTGTACTTTATCTGTCAGTCTTTTAAAAGGAAAATGGTGTTCTGTGGGGGAAAAACCCAGCCACTGACCTCGGGTCGCAGCGTAGCAGCACGCACACTCTCCTCGCGGTCAGAAGGCAGCACAAGTATTTCGTGGGGCTTTGCGTTTTGTCACACAGCCTGTGACAGAGACATGGACTCAACGTTCAAGATTTAATAGAAGTAATCATTTTTTCCGTCCCATCAAGAACATCCTTAAATGAAACTTCTCTCCTGCACAGGTGTGATGGTGAGAATCAAGAAGACTGTCGGTCAGGTGCGGCGCCACCTGCCTGCGGTGAGCTAGGTCTCCGGCAGTTTCATCCACCATTGATTTTGCACCTGGTGCACATGTTACCACGGTGAAAAAGGCAAAGCACATCTTAATATTATTATGACAATAGTTTTGAAGGGTCTCAGGGACCTTCAGGAACAACTCTGTGAGAACTGTGTGCTCTGGACCACTTGACAAAGAGTGTATTAGTTTGCTATTATCACATCACAAGCTTAGTAGCTTAAAACAGCACACGTTTATTATCTCATAGTTTCTGTGGTCAGAAGTCCAGGGAGGCACCACTGGGTCCTTTGCTAAAGTCTTCATAGAACTGGTATCATTCCTCACTGGACGCTCTGGGAAGACTCTGCTGCAAGTCCACTCAGGTTGTTGGCTTCACCTGTTGGACGGAGACCCGTTTCCTTGCTGGCTGTCCGCTGTGGGGTGGGAGTGGGAGCCGTCTCTGCTCCTACACACCCCTTCCACACGGCCTGCAGCACTAGCAGTCAGGTACCTCTCTGACTTCTGTGGCATGCCTCCGACTCCAACCTGAGGAAGTTCTCTGCTTTGAAGAGTTCACATGACCAGACTGGACCACCCTGACAATCCAGGGTCACTGTCCTAAGATGTGTCACCTTAGTTACATCTGCACAGTCCTTGTGCTGTATGACACACATGTTTACAGGCTCCAGGGACTAGGGCGTGGGCATGTTTGAGGGGCCATTCTGCCTGCACAAAGATATTGCAGCATATTGCTAGGTGATTCTAAAAGGAAATGTGGCATGTTAAATAACTGTAAAGGGGCTGCCCATGGAGACAGAAGGAGAATATAGATGAAGTCAAAGAGTCATTGTAAAAATACCTGCTGATTCCAGATCTCCACCAGAAGAGTTTATTTTCACTCTGTTTAAATACCTCCCTTTCTCAGCCTTTCCAGCACCTGCTAAATACCAAGCCTTGCATTAGGGCTGGGGGTGAGGATGGGTGGGGGAATTAGTCTGGAAGAGGAAGAAGGAAAAATACATGGTCTCTGCTCCCGGAGGAGCTCACAGCCCAGACCCTAGGCCTTTGGAACCTTGTACAGATCTTACATGCCTTGATATGTAAGACATCACATTAAAGGATTTTCTCATGAAGATGCTCTTTACTGCTGAAAGCAGAATGGCAGAAGGAGAGAGGCAGGGACATACTTAAGAGAATGCAGCGGCCTGTCAGCCTTTTCTATCACCATCCTCGGCCCTGACCCCCTCATGAAATAGGCTTTCAAATAAGTCCTAAAGGATTTCAACTTTCTAAATAGCTCTGGACTCTGTGCCCTCCTCTTGAGCATGGTTCAATGGAAATACCCAGTGTTTTCAAGTCAGAACAACCTGGGTCCAAATCCAATCTTAGCTATTTGGATGTTGGATATTGTCTCTTTGTCTCAATTTTCCCATCTGTGGAATGGGAAGAATAATTCCTAATTGGAAAGGTTGCTCTGAGGATTTGAAGTCACGTATGTAAGCAACCCGAACAACACTTGGTGCTGCTGGTTGGGTTCTCCAAGAAATGAGATTAGTGTGCAGGTAGATTACTAAAGGAGTATTCTGGTGTTATGGAAGGAAAACTGAGCAGAGGAAACGCTGGGCTGTGACAAAGGTCTTAGATGATCCCACAGGCAGATATGAAGCTGGGACAGACCTTCGAAGTTATCCCAAGCAGGGCAGGAGGGGCAGCCCTTATGCCTCCCGATCACCAGTGGAGCAGGCTGCCTCAAGAAGAGGGATGACATGAGGTGAGGCAGCTCTCTTCCACTGAGGAACTTTCTAAATATCCCTAGACTCTGTGCTTTCCTAGGAGCTGAGAAGGTCAGCTTCTCAGTTTCAGCAACTAGAGGAGTTAACTCCTTTAGTCCTGAAGGGGAAATTGGGGCTGCACAGTACGACTCCATGACACCGGGCATATGACAAGGAGTCGTAATTTTAACACTTGCTATTATTAATGTCATGAGCATTTTTATCCTTCTTTTTGTAGTCATTGCCCCTGACTCAGTTTAAATCTTGACATCTCTTGGCTAGGATGTAAACAAGCCTCCTAGCTAGTTTCCCTAATCTATATTGCCTTTATCTGGTCTCCATTCTGCTGCCCGAGTGATAGCTATAAAGGAAACCTGAGCATCTTACTGCCCTGCTGAAAATCCTTAAGTGGCTTCCCATCAACTTCAGAAGAAAATCTGAACTCTTGTTCATGACTTTAGCATAATACCCTCTAGGTCCATCCATGTTGTTGCAAATGGTAGGATTTGTTTTCTTTTTATGGCTGAATAATACTCCATGTGTACATGCACCGCATCTTTTTTATCCATTCATCTATTGACAGACGCTTTGGTTGCTTACATACCTTGGCTATTGTAAATAATGAGGCATTAAAGATAGGGGTGCATGTATCTTTTTGAATCAGAGATTTTGTTTTCTTCAGGTAAATTCCTAGAAGTAGAATAACTGAGTCACATAGTATTTCTATTTTTAGTTTTTTGAGGAACTCATACTGCTTTCCATAGCAGCTGTACCAATTTACATTTCCACGCACAGTGTAGGAGGGTTCCCTTTTCTCTACGCCCTCACCAAACCTTGTTATTTCTTGTCTTTTGGATAGTGGCCATTCTGATTGGTGTGAGGTGACAGATACCTCATTGTAGCTTGATTTGCGTTTCCCTGATGATTAGCAATATGGAGCATCTTTTGTGGAGTGTCTGTTGGCCATGTGTATGTCTTCTTTGGAAAAATGTCTGTTCAAGTCCTCTGCCCATCTTTTAACTGGGTTATTTGTTTTTTTGGTGTTGAGTCATATGAGTTCTTTATGTTTTTTGGGTGTTAACCCCTTACTGGATAAGTCATTTATGAATATATTCTCCCATACTGTAGGTTGACTTTTTGTTTTGTTGATGGTTTCCTTTGCTGTACAGAAGCTTTTTAGTTTGATGTAGTCCCACTTGTTAATTTTTCCCTTTGTTTCCCTTGCCTGGGGAGATGTATCCAGAAAAAAATTACTGATGCTTATGTTCAAGAGATTTTTGCCTATAATCAAAGGAAATGTTAATGCAAAGAAGACACTTAAAACTGTGTCTTGTTTGCTCTGTGAATTCATGGATTATAATATGTATCATAAATTTAATAACTCCTATGAGAAAATAAACACGATAAAACTTTTACAAAAACTTCATATTTTCCAACAACAATATCACACATTTCTTCCCACAATCCCAATCTCCTTTCTTCTTCAGTAGCAAAATGCCTGTAAGCCTACTTCACAGTGTGACTTTTAAGGTTCTTCTGCCATTTGCACTTAAGCAGAGCATAACAAAGAAATGTTGGCATTTGTAACTATGCTTGGGACCCTGACCTTTTTGGGTCTATGGAGTGAATATTATGATCCTGAGGTTTACCCAAGAACACTGAGGTTTTGTATGCATTTCTTCTTTGTTGAAACTTACTGTGGTTTCTGATTTTAAAATCCTGGAGTGGATTCATAGAGGAGCACCGGGCTGCCATTCCATTCCTGTCTGTGTCTGCGACTCCTGAGAGCGTAAGTGGATTCTAAATCTATGGTGCTGTTAACAGAACAAAAAAATTATTTTCCCCAGAAAAGTACATACAGCTTTAAGTTCTGGCATTATGAATAATTTCTCTAGTCTTGCCCGGGAACCTCTGAAAGAAAAAGTCCTATATGGAGTGCCCTTCCCTCTCAAACATATATGTAGGTATATGCATGCGCATGAAGTCATCAGCTTTCACTTTGGTAAAACTGAAAGCAGAACGCAAAGCTGGCAGGGTTCACTCTGAAGTGAACAGACAGTATTTCCCCCACTGTTGCTCCCACTCTGATGTCCAGGGTGAGATGTCTAAGAAAGGAATTTCTTTCACCCAGATCTTTTCTTCCCTCTTGCATATTGAATAATTGTTCCAAGTAACATAAAAATCTTAAAAAAAAAAAAAGACCACCAGCATTCATTAACAATCCAAAGGTAAATCCTTGGCAACCGGCTGGGACCCACAGGGACTGTGATCCCTGCCTCATGGAAAGCAATCAGAACACCAAATGTCAGGCCCGGGCAGACTGGAGTGCTGGATATTAAAAATATGTACACCCACAGACCCATCACCAGCAACGAAATCGAATTGGTAATCAAAAAACTACCCAAGAACAAAACCCCCGGACCAGATGGATTCACCTCTGAGTTCTACCAGACATACAGAGAAGAAATAACACCCATTCTCCTTAAAGTTTTCCAAAAAATAGAAGAGGAGGGAATACTTCCAAACTCATTCTATGAAGCCAGCATCACTCTAATACCAAAACCAGGCAAAGACCTCACCAAAAAAGAAAATTACAGACCAATATCCCTGATGAACGTAGATGCAAAAATACTCAACAAAATATTAGCAAACCGAATTCAAAAATACATCAAGAGGATCATACACCATGATCAAGTGGGATTCATCCCAGGGATGCAAGGATGGTACAACATTCGAAAATCCATCAACATCATCCACCACATCAACAAAAAGAAGAACAAAAACCACATGATCATCTCCATAGATGCTGAAAAAGCATTTGACAAAATTCAGCATCCATTCCTGATTAAAACTCTCAAGAAAATGGGTATAGAGGGCAAGTACCTCAACATCATAAAGGCCATATATGATAAACCCACAGCTAACATCATACTTAATGCCGAGAAGCTGAAAGCTTTTCATCTAAGATCGGGAACAAGACAGGGATGCCCACTCTCTCCACTGTTATTCAACATAGTACTGGAGGTCCTAGCCTCGGCAATCAGACAAAACAAAGACATACAAGGCATCCAGATTGGTAAAGAAGAAGTCAAATTGTCACTATTTGCAGATGACATGATACTGTACATAAAAAACCCTAAAGACTCCACTCCAAAACTACTAGAACTAATATCTGAATTCAGCAAAGTTGCAGGATACAAAATTAACACACAGAAATCTGTTGCTTTCCTATACACTAACGATAAACTAACAGAAAGAGAAATCAGAAAAACAATTCCATTCACAATTGCATCAAAAAGAATAAAATACCTAGGAATAAACTTAACAAAGGAAGTGAAAGACCTGTACCCTGAAAACTACAAGACATTCCTAAGAGAAATTAAAGAGGACACTAACAAATGGAAATGCATCCCATGCTCTTGGCTAGGAAGAATAAATATTGTCAAAATGGCTATACTACCTAAAGCAATCTACAGATTCAATGCAATCCCTATCAAACTACCAACAGCTTTCTCCAATGAACTCGAACAAATAATTCTAAAATTCATATGGAACCACAAAAGACCCCGAATAGCCAAAGCAATCCTGAGAAGGAGGAATAAAACAGGGGGAATTATGCTCCCTGACTTCAAGCTCTACTACAAAGCCACAGTAATCAAGACAATTTGGTATTGGCACAAAAACAGACCCACAGACCAGTGGAACAGAATAGAAAATCCAAACATTAACCCAAACATATACAGTCAATTAATATTTGATAAGGGAGCCTTGGATATACATTGGGGAGATGACGGCCTCTTCAGCAGCTGGTGTTGGAAAAACTGGACAGCTACATGTAAGAGAATGAAACTGGACTACTGTCTAGCCCCATACACAAAGGTAAACTCAAGGTGGATCAAAGACCTGAATGTAAGTCATGAAACCATAAAACTCTTAGAAAAAAACATAGGCAAAAATCTCTTGGACATAAACATGAGCAACTTCTTCATGAACATATCTCCCCGGGCAAGGGAAACAAAAGCAAAAATGAACAAGTGGGACTATATCAAGCTGAAAAGCTTCTGTACAGCAAAGGACACCATCAGTAGAACAAAAAGACATCCTACAGTATGGGAGAATATATTCATAAATGACATATCCGATAAGGGGTTGACATCCAAAATATATAAAGAACTCACGCACCTCAACAAACAAAAAGCAAATAATCCATTTAAGAAATGGGCAGAGGACATGAATAGACACTTCTCCAAAGAAGAAATTCAGATGGCCAACAGGCACATGAAAAGATGCTCCACATCACTAATCATCAGAGAAATGCAGATTAAAACCACAATGAGATATCACCTCACACCAGTGAGGATGGCCAACATCAAAACACAAACAACAACAAATGTTGGCGAGGATGTGGAGAAAAGGGAACCCTCCTACACTGCTGGTGGGACTGCAAATTAGTTCAACCATTGTGGAAAGCAGTATGGAGGTTCCTCAAAAAACTCAAAATAGAAATACCATTTGACCCAGGAATTCCACTCCTAGGAATTTACCCTAAGAATGCAGCAGCCCAATTTGAAAAAGACAGATGCACCCCTATGTTTATCTCAGCACTATTTACAATAGCCAAGAAATGGAAGCAACCTAAGTGTCCATCAGTAGATGAATGGATAAAGAAGATGTGGTACATATACACAATGGAATATTATTCAGCCATAAGAAGAAAACAAATCCTACCATTTGCAACAACATGGATGGAGCTAGAGGGTATTATGCTCAGTGAAATAAGTCAAGCTGAAAAAGACAAATACCAAATGATTTCACTCATATGTGGAGTATAAGAACTAAGGAAAAAAAAACTGAAGGAACAAAACAGCAGGAGACTCACAGAACCCGAGAACGGACAAATAGTTACCAAAGGGAAAGGGACTGGGGAGGATGGGTGGGAAGGGAGGGGTAAAAGGGAAGAAGGGACATTACGATTAGCAGATGTAATGTTCGGGGGGCACGGGGAGGGCTGTACAACCCAGAGAGGACAAGTAGTGACTCTATGGCATCTCACTACGCTGATGGACAGTGACTGCAATGGGGTTGGGGTGGGGGGGGGACCTGATGAAGGGGTAGTGTAATCACCATAATATTACTCATTTAATTGTAGATTAATGATATCAAAATAAACTAAAAAAAATACTAAAAAAAATGTGTACACCCACAGGGACTGGCTTAGGCTGAGAAAATAATTTCGTAATCTAAATCAATTCAGTTAGTTTTTAATATGAATCAAATGAATTAGCTGTGACTGAAAATATCATCAAATTACCCACGACCTAGAAATTACCATCATATTCTGTCTGTTTCTCTTTAGTTAACATCCTCAGGGTCAGGATGAGCTTAGCTGAGCTGCCATTCTGCACTTCTCAGTTCATCCTAGAAGGAGCACTTACCCATTTCAGTGACTACAGTTAACAAGCAGGCCCAACCCTAAAGAAGGCAGAATCATGATGGTTATGTGCAAGAGTTTCGATATCAGGCAGAAATATGTTTCCCAGAGATGTACATTCAGTTACCTTCTTTGACCCTCAGATTCCTCAAATTCTTATGAGAACTTAAGTAGATAATATCCTTAAAATTTGGGGCTCAATGTATGGCATATAGAAAGTGGTCTCTAAGTCATTATTTATGGCCTAATGGACAAGTAGGCTAGAAGACAGAGGCATGGCTAAAAAAATCAAGCAGGCTCAAAAAATGCAAAACTCTATAGCACTGGATGGCCGTCATCCCAGTGGCCGGCCCAGGGATAGTCATGTGACCCAAGCCAGGCCAGGTCACCTGAACCCAGTTCTGTGCTGGAGCTCCCAGAAGAGGGTTACTCTCTTGCTGTTGCTATACTGGGAGGACACGCATCTGTGCATGTGCAAGCCATCCTGCCACGTGATGGGAATGAGCCTGAAACAGAGGAAAGCAGAAATAAGAGGGAACAGGGAGGAAGAGTAGGCTGCCTTCTGACGACCTCACTCAGGCTCTGGCTCCTCTCATGCCACTGCAGTTTTCAGCCACCCCAGCAGGTAGGTTTCCTTTGCACTTAATCCAGCAGATATTGGATTTGCTTGCAACCGAAGACTTCTGATGAATGCAGCTTGCCCCTGGGCAGAGAGGGAAGATGGCAGGGCAGTGGGATGGGGAGGGGTGCTGCATGGCTGTCCCTCCTCGACTCCCACCAGCCGCAGAAGGAACCCATTCCTCAGCTCCTTTCTGGTTACTGAACCCTTGTAGAGATAAGCAGTATCTAAATTAATATGATATTACCTATCTATTAATATTTCATTGTAAATGTCCTGCTTTAGGACCTTGAAGAACAGGTTCATCTTTGATTTCCCTGCAGGTTTTAGCACATAGATAGCAGGTGGCACCTAGGACCGGGAACGAGGAAGATGCTTGGATATTTGTTGAGTGAAACAAACATGTTGCTCACATTCAGTGATCTCTACTTCAGTGACTCACATGAGATGGAAAATAAATAGGAGGTACAATTTGTCCTAGACTGAAGAAAATCATTCAAGTGGTCCCTACAGGAAAAGGGCAAAAGAACAGGCAATGAGAGAGCCTTCCTGTCCCCACCTCTGGGAATCCCACTCTGTCCCTTCCTAATATTCTACATCTAACACTTGTTACTATTACCCCTGGTGTCCACTATACAATGGCCCACTACAACTTTCATCACAGGACTAGGAATAAGATAACACAAACTTATATGCATGAGACGATGGAGTGATTACAATCAAATCTCTCTCACATTCTTGGAAGCAGAATCGAAATAGTGATTTGGGTGTTCTGTGAGCTTCGAAGTTGGGGAAAGGGGAGACACTAATGGAAGTTTGAGGAAAAATAGCTCCTTGTCCCACAGGCTGGCTTCTTCTCCCTTCTCAGGAAAGGCTACTCTGCTTTAAAGCCCAATAAATTATCCATTATGACCAGTTTTTGCTGGTGAGTGACACCTTCCAGCTGCCCTGTGCTGGGACATTCCCTGGTATTCATGGGAAAAAGTGCAATTCCCCTAAGAATCAATTTCCAATATAGTTTATTTTGTTGTCTGACCAAGTCCCAAACTCCCTTTTGTAGAAGGACTTGCCCACTCAAAATGACATTCTACATTTAGACATTTCCCATCTAGTTGATATTTCACTTTAAAGATCATTTTCCCCCTTTCCTACTGCCTATAACTTAAGCATGGAGACAGTTTATAAACAACTTCTCCTTTCAGTCATTCAAAACAGCAAACCCAAAGGCTCAGAATCTTGTAGAGTGGAAAAAAATAGAATAGGAATTAGGAGTCCTGGGTTCTCAACCAGCCTGAACTAGGTATATGGCTTCAGTCGACTAGGGATGTTTACTAGATACGTGGTATTGACAATTTACCTAATCTCTCTGGCCACAGTACTTTCCTCATAGATTCTCTAGGAGAGTAAATGAAATATTTGGAAAAATATTTAGCATCACACCAGACACTAAAGGGCTCAAAAGTAAATTTGTTATGTGAACATTTTCATCACTGCTGTCGTGGTGCACAGCGGTTTCTTCTCCAGGAGCACATGAAAAGCAAATACAGCTTGATTTTACTCACTTGAAGGAAACCGTTTTTCTTCAAGGCAAAGTTCGTAGACCCACACCCAGAATTCTCTGCAGTGCTCCTGGATTGGGGATTGTGAATTCTAAGGAGAAAGAAGGAGGTGGAAGGAAGAGAATGGAGTGGACTTAGTATATATACCTTGCCCAGAAAGGAGCCCTGGTTGCCTGATGGTGGTGGTACATGATGACAATATTTTTAAATAATGAAAAGACTACTCTTGCATGTGCTGTATTTTTGTAGTATTAAAAAATCAGCCAACATGGAGACATAGGACACTGGAGACTAAAAGAATGACAGAGACGTCTCCTAATGCTTTGTTAGGAATCTTGCATGATTACATCAGCATGAAATCGTTCATCTATAAAATACCAATGAGCAAGTTAAAAAAGGATGAATCAA
>JAVSCE010008767.1:0-14163 GCA_032199065.1 Smutsia gigantea | reverse complement strand
ACTGTTATGCATTTGTATTCCTGGTCTCCTAGTGTGTGTGCGGAAGGCAGTTGTTGGTCTTTTAAAGCCAATACAAGCATATGCTACTTTTCAAGAATTAACTTCAAGAAATAAGTGATTCCTTTTAAACAACTTTGTGAAATCATATACTGATTCCCCACCTGCATTTGCTGCAAGAAAATAATCATGTATATTGTGATTTTCTCCAGAATTATAGCTGCTGGCTGTCCTCTCTTTCGTATTTTATCTCCCTGTTTGGTCCCAGGAGATGGCTGGTTAGCCAGAGACGGGTAAGATTCCTCATGGGAGGAACAACCTAAGACAGGCACAGTCGCAAGGGACCTCAGGTGAGCAACGTGGGGGCCAGCTGAGGTGAGGCATAGAACCTCACCCCTCCAGACGAGGGAGACATTGCCTGTGACAACCTATATCACAGGCCGAGCCCAGCTAATCATTATTCTAGTACCTTCCACAAATATATGCATATGCATTTGCGTCAATTAAAACAAAAAAGGGGGAAATGTGGGATTCACTTATAATTTAAGTATAAAAATCATATGAATAATCATGGTTGGCTTGATTGATTATAGTCACTGAATTAGTTTCTCTGATATTACTGGCTTTGCAATGTTCACCTTGTGAGAACTTGTTCACTATGTCCCTTGCATTGTTCACCTCGTGGGAGCTTGTTCACTGTACTGGAACTTGTTCGTTGCATGGTGAGCAATAATGTCTTGTGTATTGAAAAGTTAAGAGAGAAAACCTCCAAAGTTCACATCGCAAGAAAAAATAATTTGTAACTATGTATGTTGAAGGATGTTAACTAACCTTACTGGGATAATCATTTCACAGTTAAAAAAAAAAGGAAAAAAAAATAAACACAATGTGATGGTTCTTCATTTCTCTCCCTTCTTTTTCTTCCTCCTCCATACTTTATATGTTGTGTTTTACTCTTTACTCTCTGTGTTTCCTTGACTGATTTTGTGGATAGCTGATTTTGTTTTGCATTTACTTAGTATTTGATTGGTCTATTTTCTTTGCTGTGGTTTTATTTTCTCTGGTGACATCTATTTAGCCTTAGGAGCACTCCCATGTAGAGCACTCCCTTTAAAATACACTGTAGAGGTGGTTTGTGGGAGGTAAATTGCCTCAAAACTTTTGCTTATCTGGGAATTGTTTAATCCCTCCTTGAAATTGAAATGATAATCTTGCTGGATACACTATTCATGGCTTGAGACCCTTCTGTTTCATTGCACTGAATATATCATGCCATTCCCTTCTGGCCTGGAAGGTTTCTGCTGGCACATGTGATGATGGACTGATGGGTTTTCCTTTGTAGGTGATCGTTTCTCTCTCTGTGGCTGCTTTTAAACGTCTGTCTTTATCCTTGATCTTTGCCATTTTAATTATTATATGTCTTGATGTTGTCTTCCTTGTGTCCCTTGTGTTGGGAGATCTGTACACCTCCATGTCTTGAGAGACTATCTCCTTACCCAGATTGGGGAAGTTTTCAGCAATTACCTCCTCGATAATACTTTGTATCCCTTTTTCTCTCTCCTCTTCTTCTGGTACCCTGTAATGCGGATATTGTTCCGTTTTTGATTGGTCACACAGTTGTCTCAATTTTCTTTCATTCTTAGAGCTTAGAGATCCTTTCTTTGCTCTGTGCCTCAGCTTCTTAGTATTCCTCTTCTCTAATTTCTGTCCCATTTACCTTCTCTTCTATTACACCTGATCTGCTTTTAAATCCCTCCCTTGTATGTTTCATTTGAGATATGGAATTTCTTAATGATTGAATCTCCATCTTAAATTTGTCCTTGCGTTCTTGAACATTTTTATGTACCTCCATGAGCATATTTATGATTTTTATTTTAAACTCTCTTTCAGGAAGATGGCTGAGTTTGATTTCATTTGGTCCTTTTGCTGAGGTTTGTGGTATTTGGGTCTGAATCAGTTTCCTTTGATGTTTCATAATTCTGTGTGGTCCCTTCTAGTGCCCAGAAGCTCTAGTCTCTGGAGCTTCTCAGTCCCTAGAGTTAGGTTGGGGGTCATAGGGGAGTGGCGCTGGTGTCTTGGGTCAGGAAAGAGCTGTTTCCCGATTCCTGGCTGCAGTGCCTGTCTCCAGTATCTGAGCCAGTGGGCAAAGCACACAGGTACAAGCCTCTGTGCTTGGCGTCTATAGCTATTGTTGGTGGGGCCTCTGCCTGGCTTGGTGCCAGCACAGTGACTGCTGGTTTGCAAGCAGGTGCCGGCAGGCTGGAAGGAAGTTAGAGCAGGTTGTGTGTCACAGTGTGGGAGGGGGGGCGTCGGAGCTGAGTAGGCAGCCAGGGAGATGGGGCGCCTGAAGATCCTCAATGTTCCCAACCCGCTCGGCACAGTGCACCCAGACAACCTTGTCCACCTATCCCTCTCCCCTCGCTGCTAGGAAGCTTCTCAGACCGCCTGCCTTTCCCTTATCCCAGAGCGGCGTGATGTGGATCCCCGTCCTCCACAAATGTCCGGAATCTCAGTCTGCCAAGCACTACACCTGTCCCAGCTCCCCAACCCCGGCAACCTCCAAAGGACCACACAATGTAGGTCTGTGGTCCAAAGCAGACCTCCGGGCTGGGTGTTCAGCAGTTCAAGGCTTCCACTGACTCGCTGCTCCATTTCTCTTCCTCCCGCCGGTGAGCTGTGTTTGGCCAAGGGCTAGGGTCCCGCCGGATCAAGGTTTTTTTACGTTACCCTGTTTCTTAAAGTCTACATGCAGCCTGGTTCAGCCTTCTTACCTGTTGCTGTTTTAGGGCTAGCTGTATTAATGATATTTTCACATTATATGTGGTTTGTGAAGAAATTATCTGTCTCACATCTCATGCTGCCATCTTGAATCTCAGCTCTGAATTTTACCAGACATATAGAGGAGGCCTAATGCCCGTTAACCTTAACGTTTTCCAAAAAATAGAAGAGGAGGGAATACGTCCAAACTCATTCTTTGAAGGCAGCGTCTCTGTAATACCAAAACCAGGCAATGACCACACAAAAAAGAAAATTACAGACCAATATCCCTGGTGAACATAGATGCAGAAATACTCAACAACGTATTAGCAAACCAAATCCAAAAATACATCAAGAGGATCATACACCGTGATCAAGTGGGATTCATCTCAGGCATGCAAGGATGGTACATCATTCGAAAATCCATCAACATTATCGTACACGTCAACAAAAAGAAGGACAGAGACCACATGATCATCTCCATAGATGCCGAAAAAGCATTCGACATCCGTTCATGATAAAAACTCTCAACAAACTGGTATAGAGTGCAAGTACCTCAACATAATAAAGGCCGTACGTGACAAACCCACAGCCTACATCATACTTAACAGCAAGAAGCTGAGAGGTTTTTACCTAAGATCAGGAGGAAGACAGGGATGCCCACTCCCCGCACTGTTATTCAACATAGTACTGGAGGTCCTAGCCATGGCAATCAGACAACACAAAGAAATACAAGACACCCAAATTGGTAAAGGAGAACTTAAAGTGCTACTATTTGCAGATGGATGACATGATACTGTACATAATAAACCCTAAAGACTCCACTCCCAAACTACTAGAACTAATATCTGAATTCAGCAAAGTTGCAGGATACAAAATTAATACACAGAAATCTGTTGCTTTCCTACACACTAACGACGAACTAGCAGAAAGAGAAATCAGGAAAACAATTCCATTCAAAATTGCATCAAAAGGAATAAAATACCTTGGAATAAACCTAGCCAAAGAAGTTAAAGACCTACACCCTGAAAACTACAACACACTCTTAAGAGAAATTAAAGAGGACACTGACAAATGGAAATTCATCCCATGCTCTTGGCTAGGAATAATTAATATTGTCAAAGTGGCCATCCTGCCCAAAGCAATCTACAGCTTCAATGCAACCCTTATCAAAATACCAACAGCATTCTTCAACGAACTGGAACAGATTCATATGGAAGCACCAAAGACCCCGAATAGTCAAAGCAATCCCGAGAAGGAAGAATATAGCAGGGGGGATGTCACTTCCCAACTTCAAGCTCTACTACAAACCACATTAATCAAGAAAATCTGGTACTGGCACAAGAACAGACTCACCGACCAGTGGACCAGAATAGAAAGTCTGGATACTAACCAAAGCATATATGGTCAATTAATATATGATAAAGGAGCCATGGATATACAATGGGGAAATGACAGCCTATTCAGGTGGTGTTGGCAAAACTGGACAGCACCATGTAGGAGAATGAGACTGGATCATGGTCTAACCCCATAGACAGAAGTAAATTGAAAATGGATCAAAGACCTGAATGTAAGTCGTGAAACCATAAGGCTCTTAGAAAAACACATAGGCAGAAATCTGTTGGACATAAACATGAGCAACTTCTTCATGAACATAGTTCCCTGGGCAAGGGAAACAAAAGCAAAAATGAACAAGTGGGACTACATCAAGCTGAAAAGCTTCTGTACAGCAAAGGGCACGATCAGCAGAACAAAAAGGCATCCTATAGTATGGGAGAATATATTCATAAATGACATATCTGATAAAGGGTCTACATCCAAAATATATATAAAGAGCTCATGCACCTCAACAACAAAAAAGAAAATAATCCCATTAAAAAATGGGCAGAAGATCTGAACAGACACTTCTCCAAAGAAGAAATTCAGATGGCCACAGGTACATGAAAAGATGCTCCACATCGCTAATCATCAGAAAAATGCAAATTAAAAGCACAACGAGATACCACCTCACACCAGTAAGGATGGGCACCATCCATAAGACAAACAACAACAAATGCTGGTGAGGATGTGGAGAAAGGGGAACCCTCCTACACTGCTGGTGGGAATGTAAACTAGTTCAAGCATTGTGGAAAGCAGTATGGAGGTTCCTCAAAAAACTCAAAATAGAAATACCATTTGACCCAGGAATTCCACTCCTAGGAATTGTACCCAAGAATGCAGCAGCCCAGTTTGAAAAAGACATATTCACTCCTAGGGTTTATTGCAGCACAATTGACAATAGCCAAGAAATGGAAGCAACCTAAGTGTCCATCAGTAGAGGAATGGATAAAGAAGAGGAGGTACATATACATAATGGAATATTATTCAGCCATAAGAAGAAAACAAATCCTACCATTTGCATCAACGTGGATGGAACTAGAGGGTATTATGCTCAGTGAAATAAGCCAGGCGGAAAAGACAAGTATCAAATGATTTCACTCATCTGTGGAGTATAAGAACAAAGAAAAAAAGTGAAGGAAAAAAACAGCAGCAGATTCACAGAACCCAAGAATGGACTAACCGTTACCAAAGGGAAAGGGACTGGGGAGGATGGGCGGGAATGGAGGGATAAGGGGAAAAAACAGGCATTATGATTAGCAGACATAATGTAGAGGGGAGGCCACGGGGAGGGGTGTACAACAGAGAGAAGACAAGTAGTGATTCTATAGCATCTTACTACGCTGATGGACAATGACTTGTAATGGGATGTGTGGGGGGACTTGATGATGGGGGGAGTCTAGTGAACATAATGTTGCTCAGGTAATTGTAGATAAATGATACCAAAATAAAAAAAAAGAATTTTTCTTCTTAAACTTCCTGGTTTTTTTTTCAAAATGCAATTTTGGCTTTAAGGTGGGATCTCTCTGCTGTATTATGCTTGTTATAGGTGGGCCTTTTAGCAGGCAAGAGTAAATCTTAGAATGATGTAATTGACACAGTGAAGACATGGGGCTGTGCTGAGATTCTTTTATTAGGGTAATATTTACAGACGTTCAAGGCCAAGTTGCTCTTCACCTTTTGAACTGTGACTGATTAACTTCTGGATTTCTAGTTTTAACTGGTTAACTGAGTCCTTTCTTGTGGGCTTACTGACCTTGTTCTCCTTTCACCCCGCTCATACCTATTTTCCTGCCTAACGACGGTGAAAGGACTGCAGTGCAGGCTTGGTATGAAACAGGTGTGTGACCGTCCACAAGGCATTCAGTAATTCCGGTCTTTCTTCATCTAGGGAACCCGAAGAGGAGGCAGCAGCAGCAGCTTGAGGTCCCGGCCGGCGTCAGCTTGTCCCTGCGGGGCTGCCGCTGTCTTCCCTCATAGATCCGCCTGGCTTCCTCGTCCTCGTCCTTCCGGCAGCGCGCCGGGCTGACTGCCCAGGGCCATTCTCCCAAAGCGCCTGCCTCGCCTCCCGCGCTGCCGTCGCCGCCGCCGCTGCCGCCGTCTCCGCCGCCGCTGCCGCCGCCCCCACCGCTGCCGCTTCCGCCGAGGTTCCCTGGAGGCCGCGCCATGCGGCGAGAGCACAGCCACCGGGGCGTCCCTGCAGCGAGTGGACGCCGACGGCTCCTCGCGCCCGGCGCTCCTGCCCCTCGCCGCCGCCTGACACCGCTTCGGAGCGCCCCCCGGCCCTTCCCGCGCCCTCGGCCCGGATGGAGCACCTGGAACTGTAAGTTTTGAAGTGCTGCTACATAATTCTAAAATTATACTTTTAATAGTTAGGAGTCTTTTCTTCTTGGGACGAGAACTTTTAATTTATACTCTCTCAACCTTTAAATATACAATACAACATTGTTAACTATATTCACCCTGCTGTATATTACATTCCAGGACTTATGTGTCTGGTAACTGGAAGTTCGCAACTTTAGACCTTCACCCATTGTGCCTACCCCCTACCCCTCACCCCCGCCTTCTCCGGTATTTACCACTATGTTCTCAATATGTACGAATTCTCTCTATACAGTATTTGACTTATTTCACTTAGGGTACATCCGCCACCAATGGCAGAATTTCCTTTTTTTTTAACTGAATAATTCCCCATTGTGTGTATATATATATATGTATATATACGTGTGTGTGTGTGTGTGTGTGTGTGTGTGTGTATATACACACACACACACACGACATTTTCTTTATCCATTCATCCATCAGTGGACACTCAGCTTAGATTTTTTCTGTGTTCTGGCTATTGTAAACAATGCTGTTGTGAACAGAGCAGATATTTTAAGATTGTGATTTCACTTCCTTTGGATAAATACTCAGAAGTGGAATTGCTGGATCATGCAATTTTAAATTTTTTATGGAAGATCCATACTGTTTTAGATTGTAGCAGGACCAATTTACATTCTAACAGTGCACCGAAAGGGAACCCTTTTCTCCACATCCTCGCCAACACTTGGTATTGCTTGGCTCTTTGATAATAGGCATTCTAACAGGTATGAGGTGATAGCTCATTGTGGTTTTGATTTGCATTTCCTTGATGATTAGTGATGTGGAGCACGTTTTCATGTACCCGTTGGCTGTTTGTATGTGTTCTTTGGGAAAATGTCTATTTACATCCCTGCCCATTTTGTAATTGTGTTTTTTGTGGGTTTTTTCCCCCCCACTGAATTCTATTAATTCTTCCTATACTTTAGATATTAATCCCTTCTCAGATATGTGATTTGAAACTATTCTCTATCAATGTATAGATTGTCTTTCTATTTTGTTGATTGCTTCCTTTGCTGTACAGGAGCTTTTTGGTTTGATATAATCCTCCTTTTTCCTTTTCCTTTTGTTGCCTTCTTTCACTCTTGGTGTCAGATTCAAAAAACCATCAACAAGAACAGTGTCAGTGAGCTTACCCTCTATGTTTTCTTCTTTGACGTTTGTGATTTCAGGTTTTAATGTTTCAGTCTTCAATGCATTTTGAGTTGTATTTCTTTTTCTGATCTTCATTATGTCCCTCCGTCTGCTGACTTTGGGCCTCATTTGTTCTTCTTTCTCCACTTTCAATAATTGTGAATTTTGACGATTCATTTGGGATTGTTCTTCCTTCTTTAAGTAGGCCTGGCTTGGTATATACTTTCCTCCTCAGAGCTGCCTTCGCTGCGTCCCACAGAAGTTGGGGCGTTGTTCTGTTGTTTTCATTTGTCTCCATATATTGCTTGATCCCTGTTTTAATTTGGTCATTCATCCATTGATTATCTGGGAGCATGTTGTTAAGCCTCCATGTGTTTGTATCCCTTTTGGTTTTCTCTGTACAATTTATTTCTAGTTTTAAAGCTTTGTGATCTGAGAGGTTGGTTGGTAGAATTTCAATCTTTCTGAATTTACTGAGGGTCTTTTTGTGGCCTAGTGTGTGGTCTATTCTAGAAAATGTCCCATGTGTCCTTGAGAAGAATGTGTAACCTGCTGCTTTTGGGTGTAGAGGTGTATACATGTCTGTTAAGTCCATCTGTTCTAGTGTGTTGTTCAGTGCCTCTGTGTCCTTTCTTATTTTCTGACCGGTTGGTCTGGGCTTTGGAGTCAGTGGTGTGTTGAAGTCCCTTAAAACGAATGCATTACATTCTGTGTCCTCCTTTAATTTTGTTTGTATTTGTTTCACATATGTAGGTGCTCCTGTGTTGGGTGCATAGATTTTAATAATGGTTATATCTTCTTGTTGTACTGACCCCTTTATCATTCTGTAATATCCTTCTTTGTCTCTTGTGACTTTCTTTGTTTTGAATTCTATTTTCTCTGATACAAGTACTGCAAATCCTGCTTTTTTCTCCTTACCGTTTGCACGAAATATCTTTTTCCATCGCTTCACTTTTAATCTGTGTATGTCGTTGGGTTTGAAGTGAGTCTCGTGTAGTAGGCGGCATATAGATGGGTCTTGGTTTTTTATCCATCCACTCTATTACTCTGTGTCTTTTGATTGGTGCATTCACTCCATTCACATTTAGGGTGATTATCAATAGATATGTACTAATTGCCCTTGCAGGGTTTGGATTCGTGTTTACCAGAGGTTCAAGGACAGCTTCTTTACTATCTACCAGTCTGACGTAACTCACTTAGTATGCTGTTATAAACACAGTGTGATGGTTCTTCATTTCTCTCCCTTCTTTTTCTTCCCCGTCCACACTTTATATGTTGTGTTTTATTCTTTACTCTTTGTGTTTCCCTTGACTGATTTTGTGGATAGCTGATTTTGTTTTGCATTTACTTAGTATTTGATTGGTCTATTTTCTTTGCTGTGGTTTTATTTTCTCTGGTGGCATCTATTTAGCCTCAGGAGCACTCCCATGTAGAGCACTCCCTTTAAAATACAGTGTAGAGATGGTTTGTGGGAGGTAAGTTGCCTCAACTTTTGCTTATCTGGGAATTGTTTAATCCATCCTTGATATTGAAATGATAATCGTGCTGGATACACTATTCATGGCTTGAGACCCTTCTGTTTCATTGCACTGAATATATCATGCCATTCCCTTCTGGCCTGTAAGGTTTCTGCTGGCACATGTGATGATGGCCTGTTGGGTTTTCCTTTGTAGGTGATCTTTTCTCTCTCTGTGGCTGCTTTTAAACGTCTGTCTTTATCCTTGATCTTTGCCATTTTAATTATTATATGTCTTGATGTTGTCTTCCTTGGTCCCTTGTGTTGGGAGATCTGTACACCTCCATGTCTTGAGAGACTATCTCCTTACCCAGATTGGGGAAGTTTTCAGCAATTACCTCCTCGATAATACTTTGTATCCGTTTTTCTCTCTCTTTCTTCTTCCGGTACCCTATAATGCGGATATTGTTCCATTTGGATTGGTCACACAGTTGTCTCAATTTTCTTTCATTCTTAGAGCTTAGAGATCCTTTCTTTGCTCTGTGCCTCAGCTTCTTAGTATTCCTCTTCTCTAATTTCTATCCCATTTACCTTCTCTTCTGTTTTCACCTGATCTGCTTTTAAATCCCTCCCTTGTATGTTTCATTTGAGATATGGAATTTCTTAATGATTGAATCTCCATCTTAAATTTGTCCTTGCGTTCTTGAATATTTTTATGTACCTCCATGAGCATGTTTATGTTTTTTATTTTAAACTCTCTTTCAGGAAGATGGCTGAGTTTGATTTCATTTGGTCCTTTTGCTGACGTTTGTGGTATTTGGGTCTGAACCAGTTTCCTTTGATGTTTCATAATTCTATGTGGTCCCTTCTAGTTCCTAGAAGCTCTAGTCTCTGGAGCTTCTCAATCCCTAGAGTGAGGTTGGGGTCATAGGGGAGTGGCGCCCCTGTCTTAGGTCAGGAAAGAGGTGTTTCCCGATTCCTGGCTGCAGTGCCTGTCTCCAGTATCAGAGCCAGTGGGCAAAGCACACAGGTACAAGCCTCTGTGCTTGGCGTCTCTAGCTATTGTAGGTGGGGCCTCTGCCTGGCTTGGTGCCAGCACAGTGACTGCTGGTTTGCAAGCAGGTGCCCGCAGGCTGGAAGGAAGTTACAGCAGGCTGTGTGTCACAGTGTGTGGGGGGGCGTCGGAGCTGAGTAGGCAGCCAGGGGGATGGGGCGCCTGAAGCTCCTCAATGTTCCCAACCCGCTGGGCACAGTGCACCCAGACAGCCTTGTCCACCTATCCCTTCTCCCCTCGCTGCTAGGAAGCTTCTCAGACCGCCTGCCTTTCCCTTATCCCAGAGCAGCGTGATGTGGATCCCCGTCCTCCACAAATGTCCGGAATCTCAGTCTGTCAAGCACTACACCTGTCCCAGCTCCCCAACCCCGGCAACCTCCAAAGGACCACACAATGTAGGTCTGTGGTCCAAAGCAGACCTCCGGGCTGGGGTTCAGCAGTTCAAGGCTTCCACTGACTCGCTGCTCCATTTCTCTTCCTCCCGCCGGTGAGCTGTGGTTGGCCAAGGGCTAGGGTCCCGCCGGATCAAGGCTTTTTTACGTTACCCTGTTTCTTGAGGTCTGCATGCAGCCTGGTGCAGCCTTCTTACCTGTTGCTGTTTTAGGGCTAGTTGTATTAATGATATTTTCCCATTATATGTGTTTTGGGGAGGA
Source organism: Smutsia gigantea (assembly GCA_032199065.1). NCBI lineage: Eukaryota > Metazoa > Chordata > Mammalia > Pholidota > Manidae > Smutsia > Smutsia gigantea. Next base: position 3,374 of record JAVSCE010008767.1, on the reverse strand, counting down.
ATTCTCTGTCTCACCTTTCATGCCGCCGTGTTGAATCTCACCGCTGAATTTTACCAGGCAAATAGAGAAGGCATAATGCCCATTCCCCTTCACGTTTTCCAAAAAATAGAAGAGGAGTGAATACTTCCAAACTCATTCTTTGAAGCCAGCGTCACTGTAATACCAAAAAACCAGGCAAAGACCCCACAAAGAAAGAAAATTACAGACCCATATCCCTGATGAACATAGATTCAAGAATACTCAACAAAATATTAGCAAACCAAATACAAAAATACCTCAGGAGGATCATACACCATGATCAAATGGGATTCATCTCAGGGATGCATGGATGGTTCGTCATTCGAAAATCCATCAACATCATCCAACACGTCAACAAAAAGAAGGACAGAGACCACATGATCATCTCCATAGATGCTGAAAAAGCTTTTGACAAAATGCAGAATCCATTCCTGATTCAAACTCTCAACAAAATGGGTATAGACGGCAAGTACCTCAACATCATAAAGGCCGTATATGACAACCCACAGCTAACATCATACTTAACAGCGAGACGCTGATAGTTTTTCATCTAAGATCGGGAACGAGACAGGGATGCCCACTCTCTCCACTGTTATTCAACATAGTACTTGAGGTCCTAACTATGGCAATCAGACAAAGCAAAGACATACAAGGCATCCAGATTGGTAAAGAAGAAGAAGTCAGAATGTCACTACTTGCGGATGACATGATATTGTACATAAAAAAACCTAAAGACTCCACTCCAAAACTACTAGAACTAATATCTGAATTCAGCAAAGTTGCAGGATACAAAATTAATACACAAAAATCTGTTGCTTTCCTATACACTAATGATGAACGTGCAGAAAGAAAAATCATATAAACAATTCCATCCACAATTGCATTAAAAAGAATGAAATACCTAGGAATAAACCTAACAAAGGAAGTGAAAGACCTGTACTCTGAAAACTACAAGACACTCCTACGAGAAATTAAAGAGGACACTGACAAATGGAAATGCATCCCATGCTCTTGGCTAGGAAGAATAAATATTGTCAAAATGGCTATACTACCTAAAGCAATCTACACATTCAACGCAATCCCTATCAAACTACCAACAGCTTTCTTCAATGAACTGGAACAAATAATTGTAAAATTGATATGGAACCACAAAAGACCCCGAATAGCCAAAGCAATCCTGAGAAGGAGGAATAAAACAGGGGAATTACGCTCCCTGACTTAAAGCTCTACTACAAAGCCACAGTAATCAAGACAATTTGATATTGGCACAAAAACAGACCCACAGACCAGTGGAACAGAATAGAAAATCCAAACATTAACCCAAACATACAGCCTATTAATATTTGATAAAGGAGCCTTGGATATACAATGGGGAGATGACAGCCTCTTCAGCGGCTGGTGTTGGCAGAACTGGACAGCTACATGTAAGAGAATGAAACTGGACTACAGTCCAACCCCATGCACAAAGGTAAACTGAAGGTGGATCAAAGACCTGAATGTAAGTCATGAAACCATAAAACTCTTAGAAAAAACATAGGCAAAAATCTCTTGGACATAAATATGAGCGACTTCTTCATGAACATATCTCCCCGGGCAAGGGAAACAAAAGCAAAAATGAACAAGTGGCACTATATCAAGCTGAGAAGCTTCTGTACAGCAAAGGACACCATCAGTAGAACAAAAAGACGTCCTACAGTATGGGAGAATATATTCATAAATGACGTATCCGATAAGGGGTCGACATCCAAAATATATAAAGAACGCATGCACGTTAACATACAAAAAGCAAATAATCCAATTAAGAAATGGGCAGAGGACATGAATAGACACCTCTCTAAAGAAGAAATTCAGATGGCCAACAGGCACATGAAAAGAAAGATGCTCCACATCGCTAATCATCAGAGAAATGCAGATTAAAACCACAATGAGATATCACCTCACACCAGTGAGGATGGCCAACATCCAAAACACAAACAACAACAAATGTTGGCGAGGATGTGGAGAAAAGGGAACCCTCCTACACTGCTGGTGGGACTGCAAATTAGTTCAACCATTGTGGAAAGCAGTATGGAGGTTCCTCAAAAAACTCAAAATAGAAATACCATTTGACCCAGGAATTCCACTCCTAGGAATTGTACCCAAAAATGCAGCAGCCCAGTTTGAAAAAGTCATATTCACTCCTAGGTTTTATTGCAGCACAATTGACAATAGCCAAGAAATGGAAGCAACCTAAGTGTCCATCAGTAGAGGAATGGATAAAGAAGAGGTGGTACATATACACAATGGAATATTATTCAGCCATAAGAAGAAAACAAATCCTACCCTTTGCAACAACATGGATGGACCTAGAGGGTATTATGGTCAGTGAAATAAGCCAAGCCGAAAAAGACAAGTATCAAATGATTTCACTCATCTGTGGAGTATAAGAACAAAGAAAAAAACTGAAGGAACAAAACAGCAGCACACTCACAGAACCCAAGAACGGACTAATAGTTACCAAAGGGAAAGGGACTGGGGAAGATGGGTGGGAAGGGAGGGATAAGAGGGAAAAAGGGGCATTATGATTGCAGATGTAATGTTGGGGGGGCATGGGGAGGGCTGTACAACTCAGAGAAGACAAGTAGTGACTCTATAGCATCTCACTATGCTGATGGACAGTGACTGTAATGGGGTTGGTGGGGGGGACTTGATGAAGGGGGTAGTTTAATAATCATAATATTGCACATGTAATTTTAGATTAATGATCCAAAATAAATTATTAAAAAAAAAGAATACTTAGGAGAAGCTGATAAAAGAATAAGTGATTAAAAAAAAGAGAACATATGGGATGTGAACAATTTCCAGGGATGTGTTGTTTTAATTTGTCTGATTTTTCGCATACTATTCAAGATGAAAAGACAACATTCACCATGTTATTGATAAGTTTTCACAAATGCCTGGATTGTTAAATTGGTTTTCTTTGTTTCATTGGATATGGCCTATAATTGTAGGTGTAATACTGTTATGCATTTGTATTCCTGTTCTCCTAGTGTGTGTGCGGAAGGCAGTTGTTGGTCTTTTAAAGCCAATACAAGCATATGTTACTTTTCAAGAATTAACTTCAAGAAATAAGTGATTCCTTTTAAACAACTTTGTGAAATCATATACTGATTCCCCACCTGCATTTGCTGCAAGAAAATAATCATGTATATTGTGATTTTCTCCAGAATTATAGCTGCTGGCTGTCCTCTCTTTCGTATTTTATCTCCCTGTTTGGTCCCAGGAGATGGCTGGTTAGCCAGAGACGGGTAAGATTCCTCATGGGAGGAACAATCTAAGACAGGCACAGTCGCAAGGGACCTCAGGTGAGCAACGTG
>JAVSCE010008766.1:0-51914 GCA_032199065.1 Smutsia gigantea | reverse complement strand
CTGGCAGGGGTGGGAACGAATAGGAGGCTGCTGATCTCAGTGAGAAGGGTTAAGTATGGCTACGCTTCCTCAGTCGCCAGCTAAGGCGTCTGAAACTCCCCAGGACTCCCAGCCTGCCGGGCTGAGTGTGCTGGGGCGATCCGGCTCCTCCGCTGGGCTCCTGTCTCTTTAAGACCGCTGAAGAAAGGGCGCACTTTTTTTTTTCCTTCCCGGGAGCCAGCTGCAAGCACCCTGTCGTGTTCCCCGCTCAGATCCTGCCCCTCTGTCTCTCCAATCTCCGCTGCACTGCGCAATGTGGGTCAGCGCTCCCCGCACAGATCACTGGGGCTGGCTACTTCGCGGGGTGCACTTCCACTCCCTCCCGGCTCTGAATCCTCTCCTCCCGCCTGTGCGCTGGGGTGGGGGAGGGCTCAGGTCCCGCTGGGTCGCGGCTCCGTATCTTACCTGCCTCTTGGGGTGTAGAGTCCTCTCGGGTGTAGCTTCACGCTGTGCGCTTTCCTGTGTATTCTCGTCTCTCTTTTAGCAATAGATGTATTTTCTGTGTTTTCATAGATAAATATAGTGTTGGGAGGAGATTTCTGCCGCCCTGCTCACACCGCCATCTTCCCGGAATTCCTCGGACGCGCACTTTTAAGGAGTAGGGATAGGGTGTGTTCTGCTATGGGAATGGTGGTGATTGGATCTTAAGGGGCGGGGCAACCATCTGGCCTTAGTGATTGGATCTTAATGGGTGGGGCAAAATGTTTAGAGATAAGGTGAGGCAGGCCCAGACAGGATTTTCACTGGCCTATGTGCTTGGGACCATGGGATAAATGGAGGATAAAGTACTATATTCTTATAGTACGGAAGAATATTTTTTTCTCTGCGAGTCCAATATCACCCTTGGGCTGTTTGAAAGAAAATATTCTTAGGGAGACCAAATGGATTCTTCTTGTCTTAAGCTCCATTTATTACTCAGAATAAAGCCACATTTTACCTTACTTCTCTTTTCACCTTGACTTTCTTGTGCAATTGTTTGTTTCTCCTGCTGTGGTGAGACTCTGATCTATTACCCTATGTCCTCCACGAATCAAATCTTATCAGTTGACTTCTTTGAGAAAGTCTGTTCTGTTGAGTGAAATTCCTATCCTACTTGTGAAATTTTGGATTTTGGTCATGCCCAGGAATGTTTAGCCTCTCAGTTTTGCTTCCCCTGGTTTGGACTGTAGATACTTGCTCTGTGACTTTCCCTTAGGCAGTTATTAGGGCTTTTCTTTTGATATGGTAATACTGTTGATTAGACTAGGGCTGTTTTTTATATTTAGTTATACCTTGATTAGATTTGCTGGCCTCTTTTTCTTCCTGCATTGATTCTTAGAATACTCTACACTTAATCTCATCTATTATTTGTGGATTAGACTAAATTTAACTCTCTCAGACATTTCATCCAAATTCCAGTAGCTCCCTGGATAGTGTTGACTACAACTACCAGGGTGCTCTGAGACAAAAAAAATCTGTTTTTCTCTGCCCTTCCACTATCTTTCAGTCCCACTGTAGAGTATTCTGTCTCCATGAATGCACAGAAAATTTTCCCCGGGCAGGGAACCCCCTCCTCTTGGAGCAACAACCACCCTTACTGGCCTGGAAAGGCAAAAGCAGGAACTCCTCTGTACCAAACTGCCCCCTCCCCCTCCACAACCCCTTATAGTCCACCTAATAAAGAAGAACCCTTAGATGAAGCACATATTGCATCCCAGGGAATGATCCAGGGTAAGAAAGAGGTTTTACTAAAATTATTACTGTTGCATTATTGTTTGGGAGAGTGTTTTATTCTTTTAAATGGAGTGTTGGCTAATCTACTGATTAGCCCCAAGTGATAGACAGATAGGCCTTTTTATTTGGATGTGACGTTTAGAGACACAGGTTTTTTTATGTTGCTGGTGCTTTTATCTTGTTTTTTTCATATCTGTTCAGGGGAATCACTGTTGGGTCCATCTGTTGGCTCTCCATTTTGTGCATTGTGATGAAATTATGCTAGAGTCATTGGTTCCCTATAATTTCTTTATTTTATGTCTAGGAGAACAGATCTAGAGCCAGAGTTAATATAATAAAGAAGGGCTTTTTAGATGCCTAACTTTAAATCTTTTACATACAACTAAGAAAACTCTGTGCTCAGAGATAGCTGTCTAATTTAAAGATGAAGAGATTGAGGCCCATTCCTTGCAGGACCATTCAGGTAATGAATCAAGAAGGATAGAATCATTAAGAAATAGGAATTCTGGCATCATCATAGTAATTAATATTAAACATGTATGTGCCAGGCATTGTGTTCCTTACTTCATATGGATGATCTCATTTAACCCTCATATCCTTTTGAGGATAATTACTGTCTTTTTCTTTTCATTAAAAAAAATGTTGAAATTGAGGCTTAGAGGTTAAAGTAACTTGTCCAACATTCTGGATATCTGGTAAAATAGCCTGTGCTGTTTTTAAAATTCATATTCAATATATTCTTATCTTTTAGCAGTCCTATCATTTTGCATTCAGAGAATCTGACTCCTTGTGGATGAAAGCTAAAATGCTTCACTTAAAATGACTAGGTGGGTAGATAGGGTATGATGATCTCCAGCAATATATGTATGTCAGTCATATCTGGCATTAGACAACACATTTTATTTATTATTTTATGAAAACACTGAAGGAATCGTTTACAAGTACCCCACCCTGGTTCAAAGATGTCTGAAATACATTACATAGTGTGCTCATCACAGAGTGTGCTGAATAAAAATGGTTAAGCTGAACGGATGGGATGGGGAGAGTGATAGAAAGAGATGAGGGGCTGGGCAGAAGCCTGTGAAGCAGACAGCCCTATTGATTTATTCTGTGAACTGCATTATGGAGAAAATAATTGAAATCCATTATGCCAAGTGCATAGCATACAAATCCCTTAGAAAGCAGTTAGATGCCATCTAATCCCAAATCATTTAAAAACAATTTTGAAGCATCCAGAATTCTAAAATGCCCAAAGCAGTTTGTCTCTGTCTAGAAAAACAGTGAAATGGAGGGAAAAATAGTATTTTAATGGTGTTTTCCTCTCATATATTGTGTTTTATTGTGTGACTTAAATAGGGTTACATTTTAGATACACAAATCTCAGGGTTAGGATATATTCCCTTGACTCTTCTGAAACACATCAAACATAAGATATGGAAGAAACTATATCAAGTACCTCTCTTTAAAAAAGAATAAATAAATAATTGTATTTTGATGTGATTCCAGGCTTTTATAAAGTGCAAAAATAGTATAAAGAACTCTAATTATAGAGATTTCACAAATGTTAACATTTTACCATGCTTTATTTATTCTTTTCTCTCTGTATTAAATACATATTATTGTACCTCTTCAAAAGCTCCATTTGAAGAAATGAGAGTGTGAGTTTGTTCATGACATTGTTGTGCCACACAGAGATACAGGGCTGGGGAGGTGACGTCAGGCAGAAAAGAAAGTGTAGAAAAGGGCTCAAATGATAGTTGAGTGATTCCTGATCTTGTTGGATGTGTGGCATCCTGTGGTTTTATTTTGTAATTAAAGTGAATTTTATTTTGAAATACAGAATACTCCTTGAGATAATTGAATAGTCCCAGAGTTAAAAATCACTGAGTTAGAAGCCTGAGTTGTGTAGAGTGAAAAGAGATCATAAAAGTTCAGGAAGAAATAAAGGAAACAGCATAAGATTATAAAACAGAAATCAGGAGCCTCAGAAAAGTGAAAATTTGTGATCTCCATGAAAACTGTTGAAGTAAAGAAGAAAGACATATCAGGATGAGGCTTAGAAAATCAGTAACTCAGAGGAACAAAGGAATTTAGAAATTCTCAAAGAAGGAAAAGAGTTTACAATAGTATAAAATAAAAATTAGAGAAGAATTTTGCAGGAATAGAATAATTATATTCTTTTTTACTTACAGCCATGAAGGTCATATTTCTATATTTATATGGCTGCCTTTTTATTTATTTTTTTTGTAAACTCTAGACATACAGTGCTGTGTACTATTAAAGGATAGTCAAATTTCAAATGTGTGTGTGTTGGGGGGATAATGTAAGTAGACATTATGTTAGTGCACAAGTTAAGCACTCAGCTTTTCAATATGCATCAAAATTTAAAATACATATACCCTGACTGAGAAATTTAACCTTTAAGAAATTTTCTTTTAAAAAATCAAATAATGTGCAGTTTTAAAAATATATAATAAAAACTAGTTTTATTCTGCTCTATGATTAGCCATTTATTCTTCACACAATAGTTAAAACGGTGTCAGGGTCTTTTTTTTAATTGTGGTAAAATATACATAACATAAAATTTACCATCTTAACCATTTGTAAGTGGACATTTCAATAGTAGTAAACACATTTCCATTGTTGTGCAAACAGTCTCCAGAACTCTTTACAGCCTTCAAAACTGAAGCTGTATACCTGGGTGACAACTCCCAGTTTTCCCTCAGCCCAGCCCCTTGCAGCTACCCTTCTACTTTGTATGAATTTGACTACTCTAGGGACCTCATATAAGTAGAATCACACAGTATTTGTGTGTTTGTGTCTGGCTTATTTCACTTATCAGATTGTCCTCAAGGTTCATCCATGTTATAACATGTCAGAATATTTAAAAAAATTTTTTCACCTTTATTGAGGTACAGCTGAAAAATAAAATTGAGGGGAAGGTATGGTTTTCCCATCCTCCTCCCCTGAATGGCATAGCCTCCCCAATTTATCCGTATCCCCCATATCAAAGTGGTGTATTTGTTAAAATGGGTGAGCCTACAGCAACATATCATCACCCCAAATCCACAATTTATATTATGGTTCATTCTTTGTGTTGTACATTCTGTGGGTTTGGACCAATGTATAATGACTTGTATCTACCATTATAATATCATATACAGTAGTTTCACTGCCTTACAAATCTTCTGTGTTCCACTTATTAATTCTTCCCTTGCCCTAACCCCTGGTAACCATGATTCTTTTACTATTTCCAGTTTTGCCTTTTCCAGAACTTTATATAGTTGGAATTTATATAATATGTAGTCTCAGGTTTTGGCATCTTTCAGTTAGCAAATATGTATTTAAGGCTCATCCCTCTCTTTTCAAAGCTTGGTAGCTCATTTCTTTTTAGTGCTAATATTCCATTGTTTGGATATTCCACAGTTTATTTATCCATTCACCTACTGAAAGATATCTTGATTGCTTTCAAGTTTTAGCAGTTATGAATAAGCTGCTATAAACATCTCTGTACAGGTTTTTTGGGGGGCATGTTTTCAACTCATTTAGGTGAATACCAAGGAGCACAATTGCTGGATTTTTTTGTAATAAACTTCCAAAGTGGCTATACTATTTTTCATCACCCATTGAATGAGAATTCCTGATGCTCCACATCCTCGTCAGCATTTGGTGGTGTTGGTGTTTCAGATTTCAGCTATTCTAGTTAAGTGTGTGGTGTTATCTCATTGTTTTAATTTGCAGTTCACAAATGCGATATGGTGTTGAGTATCTTTTCTCATGCTTAATTGCCATCTATTTATCTTCTTTGGTAGTGTCTGTTTAGATCATCTGACATATTTTAGTCAAGTTGTTCATTTTTTTCCTGTTCAGTATTAAGAGTTCTTTGTGTATTTTAGAAGACAGTCCTTTATCAGACATGTCTTAAGCAAATATTTTCTCCCACTCTGTGGCTTATCTTCTCATTCTCTTTTATAAAGAGTGTCTTTCATAGAGCAGAAGTTTTTAATTTTAATGATGTTCAGCTTATCAGATATTTTTTTCATGGATGGTGAATTTTGGTGTTCTATCACCGTACCCAAGGTCATCTAGATTTTCTCCTATGTTACCTTCTAGTTTTGTAGCTGTATCTTACATTGAGTCTGTGATCCATTTTGAGTTAATTTTGTGAGGGACGTATGGTCTCTGTCTAGCTTCACTTTGGCATGTGGATATCCAGTTGTTGCAGCACCATTTGTTGAGGAGACTGTCTTTGCTCCATTGTATTACCTTTGCTACTTTGTCAAAGATCAGTTGACTATATTTATGGAGGTGCAATTTTGGGTCTCTATTCTGTTCCACTGATCTGTTTGTTCTATCACCAGTACCATGTTGCTTTGATTACTGTAGTTTTAGAGTAAGTCTTGAAGTCAAATAGTGTTAGTCTTCTGACTTTGTTCTTCAATATTGTGTTAACTATTCTGGGTCTTTTCCTGGTCATATAAACTTTACAGTTAGTGTGTTGATATCCATAAAATAACTTGCTGGGATCTTGGTTGAGATTGCATTGAATCTTTAGATGACGTTAGGACATCTTGAACATATTGCATTTTCCTATCCATGAAGATGTGATATATCTCTACTTAGTTTTTCTTTGATTTCTTTCATGAGAGTTTTATAGTTATCCTCATACAGATCTTTTTTACATTTAGTTAGATTTTTACCTATTACTTTTTTGGGGGGGACATAATGTAAATGTCACTGTGTTTCTAATTCAAATTCCATTTATGCATTGCTGGTATATAGGAAAGTAACTGCCTTTTTGTATAGTCTAAAACATTCCTATAATCACTTAAAAATTTTTTTTAAATAAGGTATTATTGATATACACTTTTATGAAGGTTTCGTATGAAAAAACAATGTAGTTACTACATTCACCCATATTATCGAGTCCCCCCCACATACCCCACAGCAGTCACTGTCCATCAGTGTAGTAAGATGCCACAGAGTCACTACTTGTCTTTTCTGTGCTACAATGTCTTCCCCATGATCTCCCCCAAACCATGTGTGCCAATCATAATACCCCTCAATCCCCTTCTCCCTCTCTCCCCACCTCCACCCAACAGACTTCCCCTTTGGTAACTGCTAGTCCCTTCTTGGAGTCTGTGTGTCTGCCGTTGTTTTGGTCCTTCAGTTTTGCTTCGCTGTTATACTCCACAAATGAGAGAAATCATTTGGTATTTGTCTTTCTCCACCTGGCTTATTTCACTGAGCATAATATCTTCCAGCTCCATCCATGTTGTTGCAAATGGTAGGATTTGTTTCTTTCTTATGGCTGAATAGTATTCCATTGTGTATATGTACCACATCTTTACCCATTCATCTGATGGACACTTAGGTTGCTTGCATATCTTGGCTACTGTAAAGAGTGCTGCAATAAACATAGGGGTGCATGTGTCTTTTTGAATCTAAGAAGTTGCATTCTTTGGGTAAATTCCTAAGAGTGGAATTCCCGGGTCAAATGGTATTTCAATTTTTAGTTTTTTGAGGAACTTCTGTATTGCTTTCCACAATGGTTGAACTAGTTTGCATTCCCACCAGCAGTGTAGGAGGGTTCCCCTTTCTCTGCATCCTCGCCAGCATTTGTTATTCTTAGTCTTTTCGATACTGGCCATCCTAACTGGTGTAAGGTGATACCTCATTGTGGTTTTAATATGCATTTCCCTGATAATTGGTGATGTGGAGCATCTTTTCATGTGCCTGTTGGCCATCTGAATTTTTTCTTTGGAGAATTGTCTGTTCATATCCTCTGCCCATTTTTTAATTGGGTTATTTGCTCTTTGGTTGTTGAGGCATGTGAGTTCTTTATATATTTTGGATGTTAACCCCTTGTCGGATATTTTGTTTAGAAATATATCCTCCTATACTGCAGGATGCCTTTTTGTTTTGTTGATGGTGTCCTTTGCTGTATAGAAGCCTTTTAATTTGATATAATCGCATGTGTTCATTTTTGCTTTTGTTTCCCTTACTTGAGGATATGCATTCAGGAAAAAGTTGCTCATGTTTATATTCAGGAGATTTTTGCCTATGTTGTCTTCTAAGAGTTTTATAGTTTCATGACTTACATTCAGGTCTTTGATCCATTTTGAGTTTACTTTTGTGTATGGGGTTAGACAATAATCCAGTTTCATTCTCTTGCATGTACCTGTCCAGTTTTGCCAACACCAGTTGTTGAAGAGGCTGTCATTTCCCCATTGTATGTCCATGGCTCCTTTATCGTATATTAATTGACCATGTATACTTGGGTTTATATCTGGGCTCTCTATTCTGTTCCATTGGTCAATTGTTCTGTTCTTGTGCCAGTACCAAATTGTCTTAATTACTGTGGCTTTGTAATAGAGCTTGAAGTTGGGGAGCATAATCCCCCCAGCTTTATTCTTCCTTCTCAGGATTGCTTTGGCTATTAGGGGTCTTTTATGGTTCCATATGAATTTTAGAACTATTTCTTCTAGTTTGTTGAAGAATGCTGTTGGTATTTTGATAGGGATTGCATTGAATCTGTAGATTGCTTTCGGCAGGATGACCATTTTGGCAATATTAATTCTTCCTATCCATGAGCATGGGATGTGTTTCCATTTATTGTTATCTTCTTTAATTTCTCTCATGAGTGTCTTGTAGTTTTCAGAGTATAGATCTTTCACTTCCTTGGTTAGGTTTATTCCTAAGTATTTTATTCTTTTTGATGCAATTGTGAACAGAATTGTTTTCCTGTTCTCTTTCTGCTAGTTCATCATTAGTGTATAGGAATGCAAGATTTCTGTGTATTAATTTTGTGTCCTGCAACTTTGCAGAATTCAGATATTAGATGTAGTAGTTTTGGAGTGGATTCTTTAGGGTTTTTTATGTACAATATCATGTCATCTGCAAACAGTGACAGTTTAACTTCTTCTTTACCAATCTAGATGCCTATTATTTGTTTGTGTTGTCTGATTGCCGTGGTGAGGACCTCCAGAATTATGTTGAATAAAAGTGGAGAGAGTGGGCATCCTTGTCTTGTTCCCGATCTTAAAGGAAAAGCTTTCAGCTTCTTGCTGTTAAGTATAGTGTTGGCTGTGGGTTTGTCATATATGGCCTTTATTATGTTGAGGTACTTGCTCTCTATACCCATTATTTTGAGAGTTTTATCATTAATGGATGTTGAATTTTGTCAAATCCTTTTTCAGCATCTATGGAGATGATCATGTGGTTTTTGTCCTTTTTGTTGACGTGGTGGATAATGTTGATGGATTTTCTAATATTGTAGCATCCTTTATATTCATACCTTTGTGGTCTGTGAAGCTGGTTGGTACAATTGCATCCCCAGAATAAATCCTACTTGATCATGACAAATGATCTTTTTTAGTATTTTTGAATTCAGTTGGCTAATAGTTTATTGAGTATTTTTGCATCTATGTTCATCAGGGATATTGGTCTGTAATTTTTTTTTTGTGGTGTCTTTGCCTGGTTTTGGTATTAGAGTGATGCTGGCCTCGTAGAATGAGTTTGGAAGTATTCTCTCTTCTTCTACATTTTGGAAAACTTTAATGAGGATGGGTATTAGGTCTTCACTAAATGTTGGATAAAATTCAGCGGTGAAGCCATCTGATCCAGGAGTTCTGTTCTTAGGTAGTTTTTTGATTACCAGTTGTATTTGTTTGCTGGCAGTTGGTTTGTTCAGATTTTCTGTTTCTTTCTGGGTCAGCCTTCGAAGGTTGTATTTTTCTAGAAAGTTGTTTATTTCTTCTAGGTTACCCAGTTTGTTACCATATAATATTTCATAGTATTCTCTCATAATTCTTTGTATTTCTGTGGTGTCCATAGTGATTTTTCCTTTCTCATTTCTGATTCTGTTTATGTGTGTAGACTCTTTTTTTTCTTGATAAGTCTAGTTAGTTTATCTATTTTGTTTATTTTCTTGAAGAAACCAGCTCCTGCTTTCATTGATTCTTTCTATTGTTTTATTCTTCTCGATTTTATTTATGGCTGTTCTCATCTTTATTATGTCCCTCCTTCTACTGACTTTGGGCCTCATTTGTTCTTATTTTTCTTGTTTAATTAATTATGAGTTTAGACTGTTCGTATGGGATTGTTCTTCTTTCCTGAGGTAGGCCTGTATTGCAATATACTTCCCTCTTAGCACAGCCTTTGCTTCGTCCCACAGATTTAGCAGTGTTGAATTATTGTTGTCATTTGTCTCCATATATTGCTTGATCTCTGTTTTTATTTGGTCATTAATCCATTGGTTATTTAGGAGCATGTTGTGAAGCCTCCATGTGTTTGTGGGCTTTTTGTTTTCTTTGTGTAATTTATTTCTAATTTCATACCTTTGTGGTCTGCGAAGCTGGTTGGTACAATTTCAATCTTTTTGAATTTACTGAGGCTCTTTGTGGCCTAGTATATGATCTACTTTTGAAAATGTTCTATGTGCACTTGAGAAGAATGTGTATCCTGCCGCCTTCGGGTGTAGAGTTTTGTAGATGTCTGTTAGGTCCCTCTGTTGTTCAGTGCCTCTCTCTCCTTACTTATTTTCTGTCTGGTTGATCTGTCCTTTGGAATGAGGGGAGTGTTGAAGTCTCCCAGAATGAATGCATTGCATTCTATTTTTCCTTTTAATTCTGTTAGTATTTGTTTCACATATGTGGGTGCTCCTGTGTTGGGTGCATAGATATTTATAATGGTTATAACATGCTCTTGTTGCATTGACACCTTTATCATTATGTAATGTCCTTCTTTGTCTCTTGTGACTTTCTTTGTTTTAAAGTCTATTTTGTCTGATACAAGTACTGCAACACCTGCTTTTTTCTCCGTATTAGTTGCATGAAATATCCTTTTCCAGTCCTTCACTTTTAGTCTGTGTATGTCTTTGGGTTTGAACTGAGTCTCTTGTAGGCAGCATTTAGATGGGTCTTGTTTTTTTATCCATTCAATGACTGTATCTTTTGATTGGTGCATCCAGATTATTTACATTTAGGGTGATTATTGCTAGGTAGGAACTTATTGCCATTGCAGACTTTAGATTTGTGGTTACCAAAGGTTCAAGGGTAACTTCCTTACTATCTAAGAGTGTAACTTAACTCACTTAGTATGCTATTACAAACACAATCTAAAGGTTCTTTTTTTCCCCTCTTTTTCTTCCTCCTCCATTCTTTATATATTAGGTATCATATTCTGTACTCTTTGTCTATCCCTTTTTATTACCTCTAGTGACAGCTAATTTACCTTAGGAACACTTCTATCTATAGCAGTCCCTCCAAAATACACTGTATAGACGGTTTGTGGGAAGTAAATTCTCTCAACCTTTGCTTATCTGGAAGTTGTTTAATCCCTCCTTCAGATTTAAATGATAATCTTGCCTGATAGAATATTCTTGGTTGAAGCCCTTCTGCATCATTGCATTAAATATATCATGCTACTCCCTTCTTTCTGGCCTTGTAAGGTTTCTGTTGAGAAGTCTGATGATAGCCTGATGGGTTTTCCTTTGTATGTGATATTTTTTTCTCTCCATGGCTACTTTTAATAGTCTGTCCTTATCCTTGATCTTTGCCATTTTTTATTATATGTCTTGGTGTTTTCTTCCTTGGGTCCCTTGTGTTAGGACATCTGTGCACCTCTTTGGCCCGAGAGACTATCTCCTTCTCAGATGGGGTAAGTTTTCAACAATAACTTTCTCAAAGGCACTTTCTAACCCTTTTTCTCTCTATTCTTCTTGTGGTGCCCCTATAATATGAATACTGCTCTGTTTGGATTGGTCACAGAGTTCTCTCAATATTCTTTTATTCCTAGAGATTCTATTTTCTCTCTGTGCCTCAACTTCTTTGTATTCCTCTTCTCTAAATCTATTTCATGTATCATCTCCTCCACCCTGTCTAATCCTTTTTTTAAAACCTTCCATTGTATTCTGTAATGATTGGATTTCTGACCAGAATTTGTTCCTGAGTTCTTGAATATTTTTCTGTACCTCCGTGAGCATGTTCATGACTTTTATTTTGAAATCTTTCAGGAGGATTGACAAGGTCAGTTTCACTTGATCCTTTTTCAGGTGTTTGAGGGATTTTTGTTTGAACCAGGTTGCTTTGACATTTCATTTTTGTATGTTGGTGCCCTCTAGTGCCCAGAAGCTCTACTATTTGGAGCTACTTGGCCCCTGGGGCAATGTCAGCGGTCGCAGGGGAGTGATGCTGGTGCCTGAGGGGAGGAAAGAGCTGTTTCCTGCTTCCCAGCTGTTATGCCTGTCTCCAGTGCCAGAACTATTGGGCCAAACACACAGGTGTAAGCCTCTATGCTTTGTGTTTGTAGTTGCCATAGGCAGGGCTTCCCTCTGGCTGGTCTGATGCCAGGGCAGGGGCTGCCGGTTTGCGAGCAAGGTGTGGACTGGTCAGGAAGAAGGCGCAGCAGGCTGTGTATCACAGTGGAGGACCTTGGAGCTGCGTATCCAGCCAGGGTGATGCAGCGCCTGTAGCTCCTGAAAGTTCCCAACCTTCTGGGCAGAGTGAGCCCGGACAATTTCGTCTACCTGTCTTTTTTCCTGAGCAGTAATTTCTGTGTAATCCTTGCCCCTTTAGCAACCCTCTTGCTGTTAAGAAGTCTCTCAGACTGCCTGCCTTTCTTTTATCCCAGAGCAGCCAGATGTGGATCTCTGTTTTCCACAGCGGCTGGAATCTCAGTCTCTCCAGTTATTCTGCCTGTCTTAGCTTTTCAACTCCACTAATCACCAGAGCACCATGGAATGTAGGTTTGTGCTCCCAGAGCAAATTCCAGGGTTAGGTGTTCAGCAGTCCCAGGCCTCGACTCCCTCCCTGCTCCATTTCTCTTCCTCCTGCCATTGAGCTGGGGTGGGGGAATGTCTTGGGTCCTGCCGGGTCATGGCTCTGGTATGTTACCCTGTTCTGTGAGGTCTGTTCTTTTCTCCAGGTGTATGCAGTCTGGCGCAGCCTTCTTTCCTGTTGCTCTTTCAGGATTAGTTGTATTAATTATGTTTTCGTATTATATGTGGTTTTAGGAGGCCTCTGTCTCACCTCTTATGCCGCCATCTTTAATATAATAATCACTTATTAGTTTGGGTTTTTGTTGTTGATTTTTTTAGATATCCTACATAGACAATCATGTCATCTTGACTTAAATGACTTTTTTCCTTTCCCCAATCAGTATACTTTTTATTTCCTTTTCTTGTCATACTACATTAACTAGGACTTCCAATATGGTGTGAGGGTGAGAGGGGAGACATCTTTGCCTTACTCTTGATCATACCAGGAACAATACTTGTTTGTCACCATAAGTATGGTAGTGACCAAAGATTTTTTTTTTAATCAAGCTGAGAATGTTCTCCTCTATTCCTGATTTGCATTCCTTCCTTTTAAAGGCTGAATAATATTCCACTGTGGTTTACCCATTCACATTTATTGTGAATTGTTGACCCATTCCTCCATCAGCAGGTAGTTGGGTCACTTCCACCTTTTGGCTATTGTGAATAATGCTGCTATGAACATGGGTGTATAAATAGACCTTTAAGACCCTGCTTTCCATCCTTCTGGGTATATAACCAGAAGTGGAATTGCTGGATCAATCATACAGCAATTTTTAAAAGATTTTTGGAGACCTAATATGCAAAATTTTATACACAAGGATGTTTGCTGCACTAATGCTTATAATAGGAAAAGTAAGTAGGCAGCTTTGCTTAGTATCAGTTGGTGACTGGCTGCATAATTGTGGCACATCCATTACAGTGAAGTATTCTGCAGCTATTTATAAAGGTCTGGTAAATATGTATGTTTTGACATGTCAAAATATCCAAATATATTGTAATATAAAAAAGCAAACTACAGAATATAATATGTGTAATATGAACCTGTTTTTATTTTAAACCGTATATGTATATGTGTGTTTCAAAAAATTTTAGGCAAAAAAATACACTTCTCTATATAGGTTGTGGGGATAGAAGATTATAAGTGCAGTAGAAGAGCAGACTTTTATCTTACTACTTAAATTACTGCCTCATCTCAGGGTTTTCAAGAAGCAGTTTTATAAGCAGAAAAGCCAATTTGAATGGTTGTATTTTTGGAAAAAAAAGTTTAACCCCATATATGTATGAAATGCAAAAAAAAAATGAAGTATTTCATATAGTAATGTTTTATGTGTTTATACAATGTCAACTGCAAGTCACTGGGATCTTTTTAATATCTTTTCATTGTTACATTTTTATTGTTATATGTAATACCAGCAGTATTTATTGTTTTGTGACCTGAAGTATAAAATTAGTGAATTTCCTTCAAAATGGTTTTACATGAGGAAAATATTCTGCCATTTTTAGGTCATATTTGAATGTTGCTTCCCATTTCCTATGACTTGGTGTGGTGAGGGTGTGTAGTGAAAGTGGAGGTTTTCTCTGCTAGTGAGCAAAATCTTAGTTTAAGCATTGTGTTACATTATACATTGAATCCTGTTCTTTGTCTTTTTTCTGACAGTAAATCTTCATGGAGGAACACGGAGTGACCCAAAGTGAACACATGGCTACCATAGAAGCCCATGCAGTGGCCCAGCAAGTACAACAGGTCCATGTGGCCACCTACACTGAGCACAGTATGCTGAGTGCTGATGAAGACTCACCTTCTTCTCCCGAGGACACCTCTTATGATGATTCAGATATACTCAACTCCACAGCAGCTGATGAAGTAACAGCCCATCTGGCCGCTGCAGGTAATGTTTAGATTGGAAGCTCTTCATTTTTTACTTAATTTTGATACTGTGTATATCTGAAAGAATCTAGGCCACAGGTACTCTCACCATTTATCTTCATATCTATCACATATTCATAATTTTTTTTTGCATTGCACTTACAACATGTCTATATCAGTACTGAGTCTTAACTTTAGAACCCATCATAGTGATATGACTTGGGTTTTGTTTTTTATTTCTTCTAGCAATCTTTTGACTTTTAACTGAAGTGTTTATTATGTTTACATGAAGTGTTATCACTAATATATTTAAATTTAAAATTATTACTATATGGTTTCTCTTTGTCCCACTAGTTCTGTTTACTTTTCCATCATGTTTTCTTTTAGAGTGATGGAAAAGTTTTATTTTTCATTTTTACATACACTTTTACCATTAATGGTATCCCTAGAAATTATAACATATATCCTTCACTTATTTCAAAGTCTTATGTAATTGCTACTTTTTTCCTCTTCAGGGATAATGCAAGTTTCTTAGAACACTTGAATTTCATTCCCCTGCTCCTCACCTATATGTTGTTGTTCTGTGTATTAATTCATTGTATATTTTAAGACCTACAAGGCAGTATTTTTGTTTTATAGATATTTATTTTTTCCTTTATATTCAACTTGCCTTTTGAGAATTTTTCTTCTGCCTAAAGATACCATTTAGTATTCCTTCAGCAGGGATTTGCTAATGGCAAAGTCTCTTAGTTTTTGCTTCTCTGAGATGTTTTTATTTACCCTTCAGTCTTGAAGCATGTTCTCTCTGGGTATGGAATTAAGTTGGCAGTTATTTTCTTTCTTCATATTGAAGATATTATTCCACTGTGTTCTGCTTTCCGTCCTTGCTTTTGAGAATTCAGCTGTTTGATTCTAACAGCCGCTCCTTTGAAGGTTATTTCCTACACAGGCTCCTTTCCCAACTGCTTTTTAAGATTGTCTAGTTTTTGTGATAGATCTGGCTCTGGATTTTTTCTCATTTATTCTGTTTAGGAGTCTTTAATGATCTTGAATCTGTGTATTTATGTCTTTCATTAATTCTGGGCTCTTAGCCACTAGATTTTTGCTTCAGTTTTGCTTCTGCTCCATTCCATCTTTTTTCCTTCTGTGACTCCAATTAAATATGTTAGTCTTCCCACTGAATCTTTAATGTCTCTGACCCTCTCTATTCTGTATTATCATCCTTTTGTCTCATTGTGTTTCATTCTGTGTAATTTATTTAGATGTCAGTCTTTCAATTTGTTACTTTTTTCTTCAGCTGTGTCTAAGGTTCTTTTAAATCTGTCCTTTGAGTTACTAATTTTAGTAATAGTTAATAGTTTTGTTTTATTTTCTAGCTTTAGAATTTTTAGTGTGTTTTTGTTCTTCCCAAATTTGTACTATTACAGTTTCCAGTTATGGTAGAAATTTTTTTTTTAATCTCCATGAGTAAAGTAAGCATTATGATTTTACAATCCATTGGTTATTCTACTCTCTGAAGTTCCTGTGAGTCTTTTTCTCTTAGCTGTCTCTTCATGTTGGTTTTTCTCTTCATATATTGGTTATATTTGAACAAATGCTTAGTGGTATGTTTGGGAAAGAATGTTTAGAAATAATTTTGGATCTAGAATGATATTAACATATTCTAGAGAGGGTTTTTGTTTTCGTCTCCCAGGTGCCTAAGAGTACCAGCAATCCTGGATCATCTTAATCTAATTTAAGGTTTTGAGATTTTTCTGGGCCACTAAATTACTTAAAGCTGGACTATATTTTGTACCATTCTCTTTGCTATTTACATTAGCACCATGTGGAAGGCTCCATGTAAACTATGCCTGAATGGGTTTAATATTGCATAAGGAACATTGATCTTAAAAGATATTAAGGAAGAGCTGAACAGGAAAAAATTATAAAGAATGGCCAAAATACTATGTCTTTTTAGTATATGCTATAATTAAGGGGAGGAGATAAATGAAGTGAAGAATAATCTTATTACTGTCTGTTATTATCCACTTTGTATTTCTGCAGTGGTGAATTTAAAAATAAGACTTAATGGAATGTTAGTAAAATTTATTTTTGAAGTTTTTGTACTTCCCAGAAGAGGGCATCCTAACATAGTGAATCCAGGTCAACTTCTGTCCTAGGAATAAAGGTGCTTTTATATAGTTTTGCTGAATTACTGTACTGCATTATCATAGTGTTAAGTTTAGGAAAGGACTTTAATCCAACCCTTGCATGTGACAGATGTGGAAACTGAGTCAAGTTGGTAGAAATAATTTACCATTGAATCATTCAACAATTGTTGAGGAATTAATGTATACTCTGTATCACTATATATAGATATTATGACAAAACACGTAAGAGCTTGCTCCTAAAGGAGCTTACAGACCAGTGGTAGGGAGAAGAGTACAAATAATAAAATAATTTCAGAAAGCACTGAGTGCTGTGAAGGAAATAATAAAGTAAGGTAAATGAAGGGGGAGGGGTGAAGGGTTGCTGCTTTTTCTAATCCTATTCCCTTCCCTCCCTGAAACTCTGTAGCCACTATTCTGAATATGGCCTTCACCATTCTCTTTATTTCTTTTATGTTCTTGCTGTATGTATATGTATCATAAACAATACTCAGCATTATTTTGCATGTTTTAAGTTTTATATGTATGATCTCACTCTAAGCCTATCTTTCTATAACATTGTTTATTTCATTCAGTATTATTTTTCTGAAATTCATTCATATTGATAATTTGACTATATGTTTTCATTTGAACTATTATTTGGTATTCATTTATTGTCTGAATATGTCATATTGTTAGAACACTTAGGTTGTTTATAATTTTTTGCTACTACAATTGCAGCAAATGAAAATTATTTCACACGTTTTCTTGTGCACATGGTGAGTTTCTTTGGCCTTGGTTTGACAATATTCCATACTAATACATTTGACATTGTGGTCTAGAATAAATAAGTGCACATAAAAGTGAAATAACAAATTCACAGGAAGTAATACTTACCCCTACTGCAAGTGACATACTTGCTGATATGTTCTAGTTTCTTTCACTTTATTCTGTTTTATTAAAAAATACTGCTCATGAGCCACCAAAAGGCGGAAATCTGCTATTTGAGAAACACTGCTTGAGGGGTACCCAGGAGGAGAGTTGGAAGACAAAGATAGCCACTTTTCAACTTTACTAGATAATCCATATGTCTTTCCAAATCATTACATTAATTCCCACAAGCAGTGTACTAGCAGAATGCCTGTTGCTTCTCATGTCACCACATTTGGTATTAGTCGTTTTTCATCTTTGCCAGTCTGATTGGTATGAAATAAGAGTAAGTACTCACTGTTGGTTTAATTTGCTTTTCTCTAGCTTGAGGTTCCAGCCAGTACAGGAAGACAAGATAAAGCACTATTTCAGATCTTTATTGACTACTCACTTTTATTCTTTTGCGTGTTTCCTTTTTATATCTTTGTCCATTTTCCAGCTGGGTTGTTTGTCTTTTTCTTATTGATTTGTAAGAGTTTATATATCTTTAATATTATTCTTTTCTCAGTAATATATATTGTAGTTATCTTCTCCCAGTTTGTTACCCACTCCTTCCCTCAATTTTTCATTTCTTTTTGTCCATAAACGTTTTGAATTTTATTATTGTGAACTTTATCAGTCTTTTACCTTACAGTTTAACCTTTTGCAGTATTGTTTAAGAAATTCTTCTTAAACCCTGAGTTTATAAATACTCCACTAGTTTATTGTAGAAGCTATAAAGTTTTTTGTTGGTTTGTTTTATTCTACTGATGTTGTTTTACATTTGGTCTTTAATCCTGGGATTTAATTTTGTGTATGGTATGATGTAGAGATCTAGTTTCATTAGTTTTCCATATTGACAATCAATTGTCCCAACCTCATATTTTTAATAGTCCATACTTTTCCCACCTATGTCTTCTGATACAGGAGAGTGTTTGTGAATGATTAATTCAATTACATTGATTTATTTGTCTACCCTTGAGTCAATTCCATACTCTCATAAATACTATAGTTTTATAATAACTATTGATATTTGGTTATGGTAGGGTGAGCACATACACACTACTTTTAAAACTTCAAAATTGTTCTGGCTATTCTTGAACTTTTACACTTCTGTTTAGATTTTAGCATCAGTTTCTCAAGGTCCACAAAAAACCATATTGGGATTTTTATTTGAATTGTACTGAATTTACAAATTAACTAATTAACTAAATTAAGTAGCTTTACTCCTAATAGCCTAAACCTATAAATAGCTTGAGTGTCCATCAAGGAGATAATGGATAAACTGGTTTATTCATACTTTGGAATATTATTCAGCAATAAAAAGCTACTGATTCATATAACAATATGGGGGAATCTCAAAAACATTATTGTAAGTGAAAGAAACCTTACACTTGACGGGTGTTCGCGGCTACGGTGGCTGGGAGGGCCCAGTAGCGGGGACCCGCTCTAGGACCCCTGGCCAGGGCCTTGGGGCTTCTCAATCTCCAGGGTTCAGTCAGTCTGGTTCCACTCTGAGGCTTGAAGCTACCCTGCCCCGTCCCTCCAGGGAAACTGGTCATCTGGGGTAGACAGTACGGGAATACTAAAAACGCTGCCCTCCGCCCATCCGGGTTGTGTTACGACCACCTTAAAAGGCGTCTGAGAATTCAAGATGGCAGCATGAGAGGTGAGACGGAGAGCTCCTACCAAAACCACAAAAACTACAAAAATATAGTTAATTAATACAACTAACCTTAAAACAGTAACAAGAAAGAAGGCTGAAGCAGACTTCATACACACCTCACGAACAGAGCAGACCTCATGAAACAGGGTAACGTATGAAAGCCTTAATCCAGTGGGACCCAGGCCCTTCGACCACCCCAGCTCACTGGCAGGAGGAAGAGAAATGGAGCGGGGGAGGGGGTGGAAGCCTGGGACTGCTGAACACGTAACCCTGGACATCTGCTTTGTGAGCAGAAACCTATAGTGTGGGGGACTTCCGGGAAGATGGCGGCGTGAGCAGGGCAGCAGAAATCTCCTCCCAAAACTATATATACCTATGAAAATACAGCAAATACAACTATTCCTAAAAGAGACACCAGAATACACAGGAAAGGGCACAGCGTGCAGCTACACCTGAGAGGACATGGCACACCGCGAGGCGGAGCTATAAAGGGCCCTGCGGAGCGGCATGGCCATGGCTGCAGAATAGTGTAGCAACAGCGCCACCTACACCATCCCCACAGAATCTACTCCTGCTGGGCATTTTTTGTTTGTTTGTTTGTTTGTTTGTTTTGTTTTTTCTTTTCTTTCTTTTTTTCTTTTTTTCTTTTTTTCTTCCTTTCTCTTTTTTTTTTTCTCTTTTAAAGTCTTAAAGAGCCCAGCAGACATATGTGACCACTTCTATAGCCATGAAAAGACACAGGAATATGGTCCAGACTAAGATCAACCAGACAACCCCAGAGAGGGAGCCTAAAGGAATGGAAATGCACAGTCTTCCTGAAAAAGAATTCAGAACAAAAGTCATAACCATGCTGATGTATCTACAGAGAAATGTGGAAGAGCTGAGGGAGGAAGTGAGGAAAGACAATGCAGAAATCAGACAAGCAATCGATGGGCTTAACAGCAGACTGGATGAGGTGCAAGAGACTGTTAATGGAGTAGAAATCAGAGAAAAGGAATACAGAGAAGCTGAGGGAGAGAGAGATAGAAGGATCTCTAGGAATGAAAGAATATTAAGAGAACTGTGTGACCAATCCAAACGGAACAATATTCGCATTGTAGGAGTACCAGCGGAAGAAGAGAGACAAAAAGGGATAGAAAGTGTCTTTGAAGAAATAATTGCTGAAAATTTTCCCTCTCTGGGGAAGGAAATACTCTCGCAGTCCACGGAAGCCCACAGATCTCCCAAAACAAGGGACCCAAGGAAGACAACACCAAGACACATAATAATTAAAATGGCAAAGATCAAAGATAAAGACAGAGTATTAAAGGCAGCTAGAGAGGGAAAAAAGATCACCCACAAAGGAAAACGCATCAGACTATCATCAGACTTCTCAACAGAAACCTTACAGGCCAGAAGAGAATGGCATGATATATTTAATGTAATGAAACAGAGGGGCCTCGAGCCAAGAATATTATATCCAGCACGATTATCATTTAAATATGATGGAGGGATTAAACAATTTCCAGACAAATGAAAGTTGAGAGAGTTTGCCTTTCGTAAACCACCACTACAGGATATCTTAAACAGACTGCTCTAGAGGGAAGCACCCCTGAGGCTAAAAAGATGTCACCAGAGAAAATAAAATCATAGCAAAGAAAGCAGACCATCCAAATACTAACTAAAGGCAAAGAATAAAACACCTAGTATATAAAGAATGGAGGAGGAAGAATAAGAAGGGAGAGAAATAAAGAAACATCAGACGGTGTTTACAATAACTTAACAAGAAAGTTAAGTTAGATTGTTAGATAGTAAATAAGCAACCCTTGAACCTTTGGTAACCACGAATCTAAAGCCAGCAATAGCAGTAAGTACATATCTGTCAATAATCACCCTAAATGTAAAAGGACAGAATGCACCAATCAAAAGACACAGAGTAACAGAATGGATAAAAAAGCGAGACCCATCTATATGCTGCTTACAAGACACTCACCTCAAACCCAAAGATTTACACAGACTAAAAGTGAAGGGATGGAAAAACATATTTCATGCAAACAACAAGGAGAAAAAAGCAGGTGTTGCAGTATCAGACAAAATAGACTTCAAAACGAAGAAAGTAGCAAAAGATAAAGAAGGACATTACATAATGATAAAGGGGTCAGTCCAACAAGAAGATATAACCATTATAAATATATATGCACCCAACACAGGAACGCCTACATATGTGAAAAAAATACTAACAGAATTAAAGGAAGAAATAGACGACAATGCATTCATTTTAGGAGACTTCAACACACCACTCACTCCAAAGGACAGATCAACCAGAGAATAAGTAAAGACACAGAGGCACTGAACAACACACTAGAACAGATGGACCGAACAGACATCTACAGAACTCTGCACCCAAAAGCAGCAGGATACACATTCTTCTCAAGTGCACATGGAACATTTTCCACAATAGACCACATTCTAGACAACAAAAAGAACCTCAGTAAATTCAAAAATATTGAAATCATACCAACCAACTTCTCAGATCACCAAGGTATAAAACTAGAAATAAATTTTAGAAAGAAATCAAAAAGGCTCACAAATACATGGAGACTTAACAACATTCTCCTAATTAATCAATGGGTTAACGACCAAATCAAAACAGAAATCAAAGAATATATGGACACAAATGACAAAAACAACACAAAGCCACAACTTCTGTGGGATGCAGCAAAGGCAGTTCTAAGAGGAAAGTATATTGCAATCCAGGCCTATTTAAAGAAGGAAGAACATTCCCAAATGAATAGTCTAAAGACACAATTACTGAAATTGGAAAAAGAAGAACAAATGAGGCCCAAAGTCACCAGAAGGAGGGACATACTAAAGATTAGAGAAGAAATAAATAAAATTGAGAAGAATAAAACAATAGAAAAAATCAATAAAACCAAGAGCTGGTTCTTTGAAAAAATAAACAAAATAGATAAACCCCTAGCAGACTCATTAAGAGAAAAAGAGAATCTACACACATAAACACAATCAGAAATGAGAAAGGAAAAATCATGATGGACCCCACAGAAATACAAAGAATTATAAGAGAATATTATGAGACTCTATATGCTAACAAGCTGGAAAACCTAGGAGAAATGGACAACTTCTTAGAAAAATACAACCTTCCAAGACTGACCAAGCAAGAAACAGAAAACAGAAAAACTAACAGACCAATCACCAGCAATGAAATTGAATCAGTAATCAAAAAACTACCCAAGAAAAAAACCCCCGGACCAGACGGATTCACCTCTGAATTCTACCAGACATATAGAGAAGAAATAACACCCATTCTTCTTAAAGTTTTCCAAAAAATAGAAGAGGAGGGAATACTTCCAAACTCATTCTATGAAGCCAGCATCACTCTAATACCAAAACCGGGCAAAGACCTCACCAAAAAAGAAAATTACAGACCAATATCCCTGATGAACGTAGATGCAAAAATACTCAACAAAATATTAGCAAACCGAATTCAAAAATACATCAAGAGGATCATACACCATGATCAAGTGGGATTCAATCCCAGGGATGCAAGGATGGTTCAACATTCGAAAATCCATCAACATCATCTACCACATCAACAAAAAGAAGAACAAAAACCACATGATCATCTCCATAGATGCTGAAAAAACATTTGACAAAATTCAGCATCCATTCCTGATTAAAACTCTCAACAAAATGGGTATAGAGGGCAAGTACCTCAACATCATAAAGGCCGTATGTGACAAACCCACAGCTAACATCATACTTAACAGTAAGAAGCTGAAAGCTTTTCATCTAAGATCGGGAACAAGACAGGGATGCGACCTCTCCCCACTGTTATTCAACATAGTACTGGAGGTCCTAGCCACGGCAATCAGACAAAACAAACACATACAAGGCATCCAGATTGGTAAAGAAGAAGTCAAACTGTCACTATTTGCAGATGACATGATACTGTACATAAAAAACCCTAAAGATTCCATTCCAAAACTACTAGAACTAATATCTGAATTCAGCAAAGTTGCAGGATACAAAATTAACACACAGAAATCTGTTGCTTTCCTATACAATAACGATGAACCTACAGAAAGAGAAATCAGAAAAACAATTCGATTCACAATTGCATCAAAAAGAATAAAATGCCTAGGAATAAACCTAAAGAAGGAAGTGAAAGACCAGTACTCTGAAAACTACAAGACACACCTAAGAGAAATTAAAGAGTACACTAACAAATGGAAATGCATCCCATGCTCTTGGCTAGGAAGAATAAATATTGTCAAAATGGCTATACTACCTAAAGCAATCTACAGATTCAACACAATCCCTATCAAACTACCAACAGCTTTCTTCAGTGAACTGGAACAAATTATCTAAAATTCATATGGAACCACAAAAGACCCCGAATAGCCAAAGCAATCCTGAGAAGGAGGAATAAACGGGGAATTACGCTCCCTGACTTCAAGCTCTACTACAAAGCCACAGTAATCAAGACAATTTGGTACTGGTACAAAAACAGACCCACAGACCAGTGGAACAGAATAGAAAATCCAAACATTAACCCAAACATATGCAGTCAATTAATATTTGATAAAGGAGCCTTGCATATACAAAGGGGAGATGACAGCCTCTTCAGCAGCTGGTGTTGGAAAAACTGGACAGCTACATGTAAGAGAATGAAGCTGGACTACTGTCTAGCCCCATATACAAAGGTAAACTCAAGGTGGATCAAAGACCTGAATGTAAGTCATGAAACCATAAAACTCTTAGAAAAAAACATAGGCAAAATGTCTTGGACATAAACATGAGCGACTTCTTCATGAACATATCTCCCCAGGCAAGGGAAACAAAAGCAAAAAATGAACAAGTGGGACTATATGAAGCTGAAAAGCTCTGTACAGCAAAGGACACCATCAGTAAAACAAAAAGACATCCTACAGTACAGGAGAATATATTCATAAATGACGTATCCGATAAGGGGTTGACATCCAAAATATATAAAGAACTCACGCACCTCACCAAACAAAAAGCAAATAGTCCAATTAAGAAATGGGCAGAGGACATGAATAGACACTTCTCCAAAGAAGAAATTCAGATGGCCAACAGGCACATGAAAAGATACTCCACATCACTAATCATCAGAGAAATGCAGATTAAAACCACAATGAGATACCACTTCACACCAGTGAGGATAGCCAACATCCAAAACCCAAACAACAAGAAATGTTGGCGAGGATGTGGAGAAAAGGGAACCCTCCTACACTGCTGGTGGGAATGCAATTTAGTTCAACCATTGTGTAAAGCAGTATGGAGGTTCCTCAGAAAACTCAAAATAGAAATACCATTTGACCCAGGAATTCCACTCCTAGGAATTTACCCTAAGAATGCAGCAGCCCAATTTGAAAAAGGCAGATGCACCCCTATGTTTATCGCAGCCCTATGTACAATAGCCAAGAAATGGAAGCAACCTAAGTGTCCATCAGTAGATGAATGGATAAAGAAGATGTGGTACATATACACAATGGAATTTTATTCAGCCATAAGAAGAAAACAAATCCATACATTTGCAACAACATGGATGGAGCTAGAGGGTATTATGCTCAGTGAAATAAGCCAAGCCAGAAAAGACAAGTACCAAATGATTTCACTCATATGTGGAGTATAAGAACTAAGAAAAAAACTGAAGGAACAAAACAGCAGCTGACTCACAGAACCCAAGAACGGACTAATAGTTACCAAAGGGAAAGGGACTGGGGAGGATGGGTGGGAAGGGAGGGACAAGGGGGAAAAAGGGTCATTGCGATTAGCAGATTTGATGTTGGGGGGCACGGGGAGGGCTCTACAACCCAGAGAAAACAAGTAGTGACTCTATAACAGCTCACTATGCTGATCGACAGTGACTGTAATGGAGTTGGTAGGGGGACCTGATGAAGGGGGTTGTGTAATCACCATAATATTGCACGTTTAATTGTAGATTAGAGATATCAAAATAAACTTAGAAATAATAATAATAAAGAAAGAAAGAAAGAAAGAAAGAAAATGAAAAAGCCTAGAAACACATGGAGGCTTCACAACATGCTCCTAAATAATCAATGGATCTATGACCAAATAAAAACAGATCAAGCAATATATGGAGACAAATGACAACAATAATTCAACACCACAAAATCTGTGGGATGTAGCGAAGGCTGTTCTAAGAGGGAAATATATTGCAATACAGGCCTACCTCAGGAAAGAAGAACAATCCCAAATTAACAGTCTTATCTCACAATTAATGAAACTAGAAAAGGAAGAACAAATCAGGCCCAAAGTCAGTAGAAGGAGGGACATAATAAAGATTAAAGCAGAAATAAATAAAATTGAGAAAAATGAAACAGTACAATCAATGAAAGCAGGAGCTGGTTCATTGAGAAAATAAACAAAATAGATAAACGCCGAACCAGACTTATCAAGAAAAAAAGACAGTCTACACACATCAACAGAATCAGAAATGAGAAAGGAAAAACCACTACAGACACCACAGAAATACAAAGAATTATGAGAGAATACTATGAAAAATAATAGGCTAACAAACTGGATAATCTAGAAGAAATGGACAACTTTCTGGAAAAATGCAACCTTCCAGGGCTGAGCCACGAGGAAACAGAAAATCTGAATAGACCAATTACCAGCAAAGAAATTGAATTGGTAATCAAAAAACTACCAAGAACAAAATTCCTTGACTAGATGGTTTCACTGCTGAATTTATTCAAACATTTAGTGAAGACCTTATACCCATCCTCATTAAAGTTTTCCAAAAAGTAAAAAAGGAGGGAATACTCCCAAAGTCATTCTACAAGGCCAACATCACTCTAGTACCAAAACCCGGCAAAGACACCACAAAAAAAGAAAATTACAGAACAATATCCCTGATGAACATAGATGTAAAAATACTCAACAAAATATTAGCAAACCAAATTCAAAAATACATCAAAAAGATCAACCGTCATGATCCAGTGGGATTCATCCCAGGGATGCAAAGATGGTAGAACATTCGAAAATCCATCAACATCATCCACTACTACATCAACAAAAATAAGGACAAAAACCACATGATCATCTCCATAGATGTTGGAAAAGCATTCGACAAAATTCAACACCCATTCATGATAAAAACTCTCAACAAAATGGGTATAGAGGGCAAGTACCTCAACATCATAAAGGCCATATATGACAAACTCACAGACAACATTATACTAAACAACGAGAAACTGAAAGCTTTTCCCTTAAGATCAGGAGCAAGACAAGGATGCCCACTGTGTCCACTTCTATTCAACATCGTTGTGGAGGTCCTAGCCATGGCAATCAGACAACACAATGAAATAAAAGGCATCCAGATTGGCAAGGATGAAGTCAAAATGTCAGTGTTTGCAGATGACATGATATTGTACATAACAAGCCCTAAAGAATCCACTCCAAAACTACTAAATCTAATACCTGAATTCAGCAAAGTTGTGGGATACAAAATTAATACACAGAAATCTGTTGCATTCCTATACACTAAAGATGAACTAGCAGAAAGAGAAATCAGGAAAACAATTCCATACACAATTGCATCAAAAAGAATAAAATACCTATGAACAAACCTAACGAAGGAAGTGAAAGACCTATACCCTGAAAACGACAAAGCACTCTTAAGAGAAATTAAAGAGGACACTAATAAATGGAAATTCATCCCATGCTCTTGGCTAGGAAGAATTAATATTGTCAAAATGGCCATCCCATCAAAGCAATCTACAGATTCAATGCAATCCCTATCAAAATACCTACAGCTTTCTTCAATGAACTAGAAGAAATAGTTATAAAATTCATATGGAACCACAAAAGACCCCGAATAGCCAAAACAATCCTGAGAAGGAAGAATAAAACAGGGGGGATTACACTCCCTGACTTCAAGCTCTACTACAAAGCTACAGTAATCAAGACAATTTGGTACTGCCACAAGAACAGACCCACAGACCAGTGGAACAGAATAGAGAGCCCAGATATAAACCCAAGCATATATGGTCAATTAATATACGATAAAGGAGTCATGAATATACAACAGAGAAATGACAGCGTCTTCAACAGCTGGTGTTGCCAAAACTGGACAGCTACATGTAGGAGAATGAAACTGGATTACTGTCTAACCCCATACACAAAAGTAAACTCTAAATGGATGAAATACCTGAATGTAAGTCATGAAACCATAAAACTCTTAGAAAAAAATATAGGCAAAAATCTCTTGGACATAAACATGAGCAACTTCTTCATGAACATATCTTCCCGGGCAAGGGAAACAAAAGCAAAAATGAATGAATGGGACCATATCAAACTAAAGAGCTTCTGTACAGCAAAGGATACCATCAGTAGAACAAAAAGACATCCTACAGTATGGGAGAATATATTCATAAGTGACATATCCAATAAGGGGTTGATATCCAAATTATATAAAGAGCACACGCACATCAACAAACAAAAAGCGAACAAGCCAATTAAAAAATGGGCAGAGGAGCTGAACAGACACTTCTAGAAAGAAGAAATTCAGATGGCGAACAGGCACATCAAAAGATGCTCCACATCACTAGTCATCAGAGAAATGCATATTAAAATCAGAATGCATACCACCTCACTCCAGTTAGGATGGCCGCCATGCAAAAGACAAACAACAACAAATGTTGGCGAGGATGTGGAGAAAAGGGAACCCTCCTACACTGCTGGTGGGAATGTAAATTAGTACAACGATTGTGGAAAGCAGTATGGAGGTTCCTCAAAAAACTTAAAATAGAAATACCATTTGACCCAGGAATTCCACTCCTAGGAATTTACCCTAAGAATGCCGCAGCCCAGTTCGAAAAAGACATATGCACCCCCATGTTTATCGCAGCCCTATGTACAATAGCCAAGAAATGGAAGCAACCTAAGTGTCCATCAGTAGATGAATGGATAAAGAAGATGTGGTACTTACACACAATGGAATATTATTCAGCCATAAGAAGAAAACAAATCCAGACATTTGCAACAACATGGAGCTAGAGGGTATTATGCTCAGTGAAATAAGCCAGGCAGAGAAGACAAGTATCAAATGATTTCACTCAACTGTGGAGTATAAGAACAAAGAAAAAACCGAAGGAACAAAACAGCAGCAGACTCACAGAACCCAAGAATGGACTAACAGTTACGAAAGGGAAAGGGACTGGGAAGATTGGTGTGAATGGAGGGATCAGGGGGATAAAGGGCTAATACAATTAGCACACATAATGTATCGGGGGTGGGGGTGGCCGGGGGTATTGGGAAGGCAGTATAACATAGAGAAGACAAGTAGTGATTCTATAACATCCTTCTATGCTGATGGGTAGTGACTGCAATGGGGTATGTGGGGGGGACTTGATAATAGGGAGAATCTGGTAATCATAATTGTTGCTCATGTAATTGTATATTAATAATATCAAAAAAAGAAAGAATCCTTACACTTACTGTACAGTTCCACTCTTTGAAGTTCCAAAATTGGAAGAACCAATGTAGGGTGATAAATACTGGGATTGTAGATTCCTGTGGGAGGTAATGTGGGAACTGACTGGGAAGGGGCATGAGAACTTTTTGTAGTGATGGTATTATTACATATCTTGGTAGAGAATTGGTTTTATAGATATATGCATTTTTCAAAATTTACAGAATATTTCCATAAGATTTGTACATTTTATTATACGAAAATTTCACAACCCAAAAGAAAATAATTGTAAACAAATACTGAACTCTAGCTAAAGATATTCCTTCTGAAATATTTACGTGAATCATACTGCAGTTTACTTTGAAATGCATTTAAAAAAACCAGTATGGGTTGATGAATGTATAGAGAGATGAATAGATACATATAATAAAATGTTAATGGTATAGTCTAGGTATTAGATATATGAATATTCACTGTAAAATTCTTTTGACTTTGCTGTATATTTGAAAGGTTTAATAATAGGTTAGACTCCTATAACTCTATAGCATAAAAACAAATAACGTGATTAAAAAATGGACAAAGGACTTGAGTAGACATCTCCCTACAGAATACAAATATACCGTGGCCAACAGGTCTATGAAAAGATGTTCAGTATCACTAATCATCAGGGAAATGCAAATCAAAACCACAGTGCAATATTACCTCACAATTCTTAGGATAGCTATTATCAAAAAAACCAAAAGATAAGTATTGGTGAAAATGTGGAGAAATTGGAACCATTGTATGCTGTTGGTGGGACTATAAAACGGTGCAGCTTCTGTGGAAAACAGTATGAAGGCTCCTCTGAAAATAAAAAAAATAGAACTACCATATGATCCAGAAATTCCACCTCTGGATATTTATTCAAAATAATTGAAATCTGGATCTCATAGAGGTATTTGCACTGTCATGTTCTTTGCAGCATTACCCACAATAGCCAAGTTGTTGAAGCACCCTAAGTGCCCATTGACAGATAAAGGGATAAAGAAAATGTGTATGTGTTTGTTCAATAGAATATATTCAGCCTTAAAAAAGAAGGAAATGCTTGATGTGCATGGTGTGTGTGGGGTCACGGGGAAGACAGTGTAGCTCAGAGAAGACAAATAGAGACTCTGTGGCATCTTACTACACTGATGGACAGTGACTGCAATGGTGTATGGGGGGGAACTCGATAATAAGGGTTAATGTAATAACCACATTATTTTTGTTGTGAAACCTTCATAAGAGTGTATATCAATGATACCTTAATAAAAAAAGAGGAGAAAAAGGAAATCTTGTCATATACGAGAACATGGATGAACTTTGATGACCTTATGTTACATGAAATAAGCCACTTACAGAAGGACAGATATTACATTAGTACACTTACATGAGGTATCTAAACTAGTCAAACTCATAGAAGCAGAGAGTAGAATTGTGGTGGCCAGGGGCTGGGGCTTGGAAATGGGGAGTCATTATTCAACAGGTCCAAAGTTTCAGTTATACAAGGCGAATAAGTTTGAGAGATCTGCTGTATGTGTGCCTATATTTAGCCATTCTGTATTGTACACTTAAAAATTTGTTAAGATGGTAGATCTCATGTTAAGTGTTTATATCACAATTAAAAAATATATATTAGAAAAATGCATCAGTAAGATTTTTCCCTCTATCAATTGTTTTTGATGGGAAGGGGGTTAAAAAGCATTAATTTATTTTTTGACCTGCCTTGGTGCTCTTTACACTTTATTTAAGTCAGACTCATTATACTACCAAGCAACATGTAGAGAGGCTCATCTAGAGTTTCAGGGAGCCACTTAGAAAGTATGTAACATATATGCCAGTATAAATGTAAGCAATTTAATTTTCAATTAAGCCTATTAAAGGGTTCACAGGTAAGGATAAAGGTGGATTATCTGTTTAAAAAAAACAAGGGAATGTCCTTGATATATTGAGATTCCATGAATCAGAGACCCTAATAGTTCCTAGGGCCTGTCCTTTATTTTAATCATTAGTTTTCAGGGCAAGTCAGACCAACT
Organism: Smutsia gigantea; assembly: GCA_032199065.1. NCBI lineage: Eukaryota > Metazoa > Chordata > Mammalia > Pholidota > Manidae > Smutsia > Smutsia gigantea. The sequence goes on along the minus strand of JAVSCE010008766.1, from coordinate 21,261 downwards.
TTTATTGACATTTTTTCTTTAGAATGGGACAGTTTTCAATTTTTTCCTGCCAGGATGCTTTCATCAACTCGACCACCTTGTCAACAGCTCCATTCTGTGCACAATTCTCAGATATACAAGAAAAAAATTCCAATTAAGATGGTACTCTTCCAGATATTCCTCTTATAGATTGGAGTTCCAAGTAGGAGTGATTATGTCCTTAATTTGGCTGTGTCCTGGGATAATGGAAAGAGGAGCACAGGGATGGAATTAAATTTGAAATGTGATTTTTTGTTTTGGCAAGCACTTCTCAATGCTGTAATTTCATCTAGCACCTCTGAGAGTTTTGTTTTGACAGTATGGGCATGCTGGCAAAACGAAACAAAATAAAAAAACAATGTTGTATAAACTTCAAGCTGGTGTGTGGTGGGGAGGTGTAAGTCATTCACTTTTTTAAAAGAGTCATTGTAAATTTTATTGATGAATTAAAATATGATTCATGTTAAACAGTAAAGTATGTCGACAATATCAGGAACATATTGATAACATATTAGGAAATAAATGCTACCTTTTTTGTTACTATTTTTGTCTTGTACAGTTAACAGGCTTTGCCTGATCTCAGCATGCACATTATTATTTCAGGTCCTGTGGGAATGGCCGCTGCTGCTGCTGTGGCAACAGGAAAGAAACGGAAACGGCCTCATGTGTTTGAGTCTAATCCATCTATCCGAAAAAGACAGCAAACACGTTTGCTTCGGTGAGGGCTCCTTTATCCATATTGTTAGCTGTTCCTCAAATACTTCATGGGATGGATGGTAGAGGTAAAACATAATGTTACTAGGTTCACCAAGGATACCAAGCTAGATTCCTTGATGACTGAATTAGATTTTAAAATACTCTTATAAAGTTAAATAAATGAAACTAGAAATATGATTAACAGATGTATAATACCACATTAATTCCTTCAGAGTAAATTTATGCCTGCAATGTGCTAGGCATTGTTCTAGGTCTTAGGAATATAACAGTGAGGGAAACAAATTCCCTTAAGGAGCTCATATTTTAGTGGAGAGCAAAAGAAAATAAACAAATGCGTCAGATGGTGATAAGTGCTTTGGAAAAAACAAAGTGGAGTAAGGAAAATAGAAAGGTTATGGGACTGCGGAATTTAGTAGTTTCTCTTTTTTTATAAGGATGGTCTACAAAATCCTCTTTGATGAGGCAACCTTTGAACAGAGACCTAAAGTCAGTGAAAGGGCAACCATTTTAGTGTCATGGGGAAGAGCTTTTCAGGCAGAGGTAATAGCAACAACAAAGGCTTTGGAATGGGAAGGAACATGGTAATCATGTTTGAGGAACAGCGAGGGAGAGAGTGAGAGGAGATGTGGTCAGAGTAATAGTGGAGAGCCACATCATGGAGTCTTTTGGTCAAAGGACTTTGACTCTTACTCTGAGTGAGGTGGAAAGTCAATGAATGCTTTTGACCAAAGCAATGTTAAGATCTGACTTAATATTTAAAAGGATCACTTGGGCTGCTGTATTAAGAATAGATTCTAGGGATACAAGAATGGAAGCAGGGAGCCCAATTAGGAGGTTACTGTAGTAATCCAGGCCAGAAACAATAGTGTCTTAAACTTATTGTAACAGCAGCAAAGGTGGCAAGAGGTGGTCAGGTTCTGACTATATTTCAAAAGTCAGTACCGTTGTGATTCATTGATGGATTGGATGTGGGATGTGAGAGAGAAGAAGGAGTAAAGGGTGACCTCAGGGTTTTTGGTATAATTACTGGAAGGATCGAGATGACACTTAACTGGAAGAGGAGTAGGTAGGGAATGAGGATAGGGCAGAATCAGGAATTTGGTTTTGGACATTTTAAGGTCCATGGTTTGATCCATTTGGTTTCGGATCTCTTAACTATTAAGTGGATATACAGAATAAGCAGTTGGATATATGAGCCTGGAATTCAAAAGAGGGATCTTGGCTGAAGATATAAGCAGCTAGGTAGTGTTTAGAACTATGAGACTGGAGATCACTTAGGGAGTGAGTACAGACTGAGGCCTGAGCCACTCTATGCTTTAGAGGTTGAAGAGATGAAAGGAACTGGCAAAGAAATCTAAGAAACGACCAGTGAGTCAGGAGGAACCGAGAGTGGTATTCTGGAAATAAAGTGTTTCAAGGAGGACGTGTGATCAACTCTGTCAAATGTTGCTGACGGGTTGGATAAGGTGCAAATTGACCATTAGATTGAGCAACATGGAGATCATGATCGAACTTGACAAAACCGTTTTCAAAGGAATGGTAAAGATGAAAGGATTGGAATGTCTTCAAGAGAGAATGTAAAGAGAAGAATTGGAGACACTGTATATAGACCATTCCTTTAAGGAATGCTGCCAGATATCTTGTTTGGTATGTGGATATTTGCTCATTTTTATTCTGAAGAATTTGTAGGTTGCCAAGAAAGATTATTACACAGGTGTTGTACATGGAAGACTTAATATTTCAACAGGTTGCACAACATGGATTCATATATATGATAAGAAATTTAGTCTATAAAATGTTACAGAAGTTTCTTCTGATAGTATTTTAAACACTATATCCACATTTTTCTAGATGTTTATTGGAATGTTGAATCCAAATGGGGTGGCATCCATGTAAATGATATGTGACAAAAGCTAGAAAATACAGTCTATAATAACTTAAGAAGATTAGAAGAAACTGGAAGAAAAACCCAAAAAGTCCTTAACAGTAGTTTTCAGCAAAGGAAGAAGTTATATACCACTAGATGGTCAGTTCTTCTTATTTCCTTTAATGAAAGTATAGGCAGGAGAAATTAGAATGTATTGTTTATAGAAATACCTTTGCAATAAGGGTCACAGATACAACAGGACATGGTTTTGGAGAAAGATGGAAAACTTTATTTTAGATATGTTGACTTTGCCTCATTTGAATTGGTGTGACTCACTAGTCCTTTGAAAGTTAGGCCATGTTCCCAGAAGAATTATGGAATGTAGAACTTTAAATAATCTCCCATGATTTTGGAGGAAAAGAAAGCATTTCTATTTCATCCAGTGTTGATATATTTGAAAAAGTTCTTTTGCTTCATTCTCATTTGTAAAATACTGCAGGGACTGAGAATTCTTGTTTACAGCACAATGAAATCTGGAAACAACGTTTTTGAAGTCGTATTTGATGTAGTAATTTCAGTCAAAGAAATTAGAAGTAGGTCATTTAAGCCTCATGAAGATGTTGTAACAACATCTATAAGAGGGCATCTCAGCGTCAGTCTTTATTATTATAAGTAGCAGTAATAGAAAACCCCTTTGGTATTACTAAGATCAGGAAGGATGATAGTCACTGTGTTCAACTTTGTGCCATGGCTATGTCCTGAGGTAGTCCTGTAGTAGACCCTTATGTCAGTGGCTAGTCATTGGTCTTTAGCACAAAGCTGTATACATATTTCTGCTGAACGGGCTATCAAACCTCACACTCCCTTTTTCACATTTCAGGTGAAAGAAAACATTTAATCAGAATAAATTGTCTCAGAGTAAATTTTGTATTTGTGTCATTGCAGTTTCTATCTTCTTAACTGTTTTTATTCTCTTTTCATTCTCTGATTCAGGAAACTTCGAGCCACATTAGACGAATATACTACTCGAGTGGGACAGCAAGCTATTGTCCTTTGTATCTCACCCTCCAAACCCAACCCTGTCTTTAAAGTGTTTGGTGCAGCACCTTTGGAGAATGTGGTAAGAAAACTGAGTTGTGCTTAGATACCCTTTGCTCTCTGTGCATTGTTGCTCACATTCTCTGGATCTTCTGTCTGGCACAATAGTTATTACTTCTGTCCTCTCCTCATTCAGGTATGGCAGTGGGGACTGATTTTCAAACCACATTAATGCAGATCAAAATATAAAGGATCAGTTCTGTTTCTGCTTCCCTTGACAAGGTATTTTACCTCACCAGATGCAATGGAAAGAATGGTGTGTGTTTGCTAAGAAACCACTGCAGGATTTAAAAAAATATATTACTGATTTATGTCAGAAACAAAACTGTAGATAATTCCAAGATAAAAACTTCATGAGGCAAACCTGAGAGCATATGATTGATTGCTGATACTTGAGTTGCATATTTAAAATCCCTTGCATTTCCTTATAGAACTGATTTAGCACTCTGCATTTAATTTTGAAATACACTTGAATATTTTGATTACATACCTATCCATAGCTAACTTTATAAAAATAGCATTTTACCCTCGCATATACTTATACCAGGTAAACTACTCTTTCTCTGGCTGAAATAATTTTGAGTATTAGTAAAATTATGATCTCTCTGGATTTAAATGGCATTTTTTTTTGGTATCGTTAATCTACAATTACATGCGCAACATTATGGTAACTAGACTCCCCATATCATCAAGTCCCCCCCATATATCCCATTACAGTCACTGTCCATCAGCATAGTGAGATGCTATAGAATCACTACTTGTCTTCTCTGAGTTGTACAGCCCTCCCCGTGCCCCCCCAACATTATGTCTGCTAATCATAATGCCTCTTTTTTCCCCTTGTCCCTTCCTTCCCACCCATCCTCCCCAGTCCCTTTCCCTTTGGTATCTGTTAGTCCATTCTTGAGTTCTGTGAGTCTGCTGCTGTTTTGTTCCTTCAGTTTTTTTTCCTTGTTCTTATACTCCACAGTTGAGTGAAATCATTTGATACTTGTCTTTCTCTGCCTGGCTTATTTCACTGAGGATAATACGCTTTAGCTCCATCCATGTTGTTGCAAATGTCTGGATTTGTTTTCTTCTTATGGCTGAATAATATTCCATTGTGTATATGTACCACATCTTCTTTATCCATTCATCTACTGATGGACACTTAGGTTGCTTCCATTTCTTGGCTATTGTAAATAGCACTGTGATAAACATGGGGGTGCATATGTCTTTTTCGAACTGGGCTGCTGCATTCTTAGGGTAAATTCCTAGGAGTGGAATTCCTGGGTCAAATGGTATTTCTATTTTGAGTTTTTTGAGGAACCTCCATACTGCTTTCCACAGTGGTTGAACTAATTTGCATTCCCACCAGCAGTGTAGGAAGTTTCCCCTTTCTCCACATCCTCGCCAACATTTATTGTTGTTTGTATTTTGGATGTTAACCATCCTAACTGGTGTGAGGTGATAATCTCAGTGTGGTTTTAATTTGCTTTTCTCTAATGATTAGCGATGTGGAGCATCTTTTCATGTGCCTGTTGGCCATCTGAATTTCTTCTATACAGAAGTGTTGATTCAGATCCTCTGCCCTTTTTTAATTAGATTATTTGCTTTTTGTTTGTTGAGGCGTGTGAGTTCTTTATATTTTTGGGTGTCAACCCCTTATCGGATATGTCATTTATGAATACATTCTCCCATACTGAAGGATATCATTTTGTTCTACTGATGGTGTCCTTTGCTGTACAGAAGCTTTTCAGCTTGATATAGTCCCACTTGTTCATTTTTAATTTTGTATCCCTTGCCCGGGGAGATATGTTCATGAAGAAGTTGCTCATGTTTATGTCCAAGAGATTTTGCCTATGTTTTTTTCTAAGAGTTTTATGGTTTCATGACTTACATTTAGGTCTTTGATCCATTTCAAGTTTACTTTTGTGTATGGGGTTAGACAGTAATCCAGTTTCATTCTCTTGCATGTAGCTGTCCAGTTTTGCCAACACCAGCTGTTGAAGACGCTGTCATTTCCCTATTGTATATCCATGGCTCCTTTATCATATATTAATTGAACATATATGTTTGATTAATGTCTGTACTCTCTATTCTGTTCCACTTGTCTGTGGGTCTGTTCTTGAGGCAGTACCAAATTGTCTTGATTACTGTGGCTTTGTAGTAGAGCTTGAAGTCTGGGAGCATAATTCCCCCTGTTTTATTCTTCCTTCTCATGATTGCTTTGGCTATTCGGGGTCTTTTGTGGTTCCATATGAATTTTAGATTTATTTGTTCCAGTTCATTGAAGAATGCTGTAGGTACTTTGATAGGGATTGCATTGAATCTGTAGATTGCTTTAGATAGTAGTATAGCCATTTTGACAATATTTATTCTTCCCAGCCAAGAGCATGGGATGAATTTCCATTTGTTAGTGTCCTCTTTAATTTCTCTTAGGAGTGTCTTGTAGTTTTTGGGGTATAGGTTTTTCACTTCTTTCGTTAGGTTTATTCCTGGGTGTTTTATTCTTTTTGATGCAATTGTGAATGGGATTATTTTCCTGATTTCTCTTTCTGTTAGCTCATCGTTACTGTATAGGAAAGCAACAGATTTCTGTGTATTGATTTTGTATCCTGCAACTTTGCTGAATTCAGATATTAGTTCTAGTAGTTTTGGAGTGGAGTCTTTAGGGTTTTTTATGTACAGTATCATGTCATCTGCAAATAGTGACAATTTGACTTCTTCTTTACCAATCTGGATGCCTTGTATGTCTTTGTTTTGTCTGATTGCTGTGGCTAGGACCTCCACTACTATGTTGAATAACAGTGGAGAGAGTGGGCATCCCTGTCTTGTTCCTGATCTTAGATGAAAAGCTTTCAGCGTCTCGCCGTTAAGTATGATGTTAGCTGTGGGTTTGTCATATATAGCTTTTATGATGTTGAGGTACTTGCCCTCTATACCCATTTTGTTGAGAGTTTTAATCAGGAGTGGATGCTGAATTTTGTCAAATGCTTTTTCAGCATCTATGGAGATGATCATGTGGTTTTTGTTCTTCTTTTGTTGATGTGGTGGATGATGTTGATGGATTTTCGAATGTTGTACCATCCTTGCATCCCTGGGATGAATCCCACTTGATCATGGTGTATGATCCTCTTGATGTATTTTTGAATTCGGTTTGCTAATATTTTGTTGAGTATTTTTGCATCTACGTTCATCAGGGATATTGGTCTGTAATTTTCTTTTTTGGTGAGGTCTTTGCCCGGTTTTGGTATTAGAGTGATGCTGGCTTCATAGAATGAGTTTGGAAGTATTCTCTCCTCTTCTATTTTTTGGAAAACTTTAAGGAGAATGGGTGTTATTTCTTCTCTATATGTCTGGTAGAATTCAGAGGTGAATCCATCAGGCCCAGGGGTTTTGTTCTTGGGTAGTTTTCTGATTACCAATTCGATTTCGTCACTGGTGATTGGTCTGTTTAGTTTTTCTGTTTCTTGCTTGGTCAGTCTTGGAAGGTTGTATTTTTCTAAGAAGTTGTCCATTTCTTCTAGGTTTTCCAGCTTGTTAGCATATAGATTCTCATAATATTCTCTTATGATTCTTTGTATTTCTGTGGGTCCATCGTGATTTTTCCTTTCTCATTTCTGATTGTGTTTATGTGTGTAGATTCTCTTTTTCTCTTAATGAGTCTGGCTAGGGGTTTATCTATTTTGTTTATTTTTTCAAAGAACCAGCTCTTGGTTTCATTGATTTTTTCTATTGTTTTATTCTTCTCAATTTTATTTATTTCTTCTGTGATCTTTATTATGTCCCTCCTTCTGGTGACTTTGGGCCTCATTTGTTCTTCTTTTTCCAATATCAATAATTGTGACTTTAGACTGTTCATTTGGGATTGTTCTTCCTTCTTTAATAGGCCTGGATTGCAATATACTTTCCTCTTAGAACTGCCTTTGCTGCGTCCCACAGAAGTTGCAGCTTTGTGCTGTTGTTTGTCATTTGTCTCCATATATTGTTTGATCTCTGTTTTAATTTGGTCATTGATCCATTGATTATTTAGGAGCTTGTTGTTAAGCCTCCATGTATTTATGAGCCTTTTTGTTTTCTTTGTACAATTTATTTCTAGTTTTATACCTTTATGATCTGAGAAGTTGGTTGGTAGAATTTCAATATTTTTGAATTTACTGAGGTTCTTTTTGTGGCCTAGTATGTGGTCTATTGTGGAAAATGTTCCATGTGCACTTGAGAAGAATGTGTATCCTGCTGCTTTTGGGTACAGAGTTCTGTAGTTGTCTGTTAGGTCCATCTGTTCTAGTGTGTTGTTCAGTGCCTCTGTGTCTTTACTTATTTTCTGTCTGGTTGATCTGTCCTTTGGAGTGAGTGGTGTGTTGAAGTCTCCTAAAATGAATGCATTGCTTTCTATTTCCTCCTTTAATTCTGTTAGTATTTATTTCACATATGTAGGCGTTCCTCTGTTGGGTGCATATATATTCATAATGGTTATATACTCTTGTTGGACTGACCCCTTATCATTATGTAATGTCCTTCTTTATGGCTTGCTACCTTTTTTTTTAATATAATTTATTTTATTATCATTAATTTACAATTACATGTGCAATATTACGATTATTAAACTACCCCTTCATCAGGTCCCCCCCACCAACCCCATTTACCTTTTTTTTTTTGAAGTCTATTTTGTTTTGTCCGATACAAGTACTGCAACATCTGCTTTTTTCCTCCTGTTGTTTGCATGAAATATCACTTTCCATCCCTTCACTTTTAGTCTGCGTATATCTTTGGGTTTGAGGTGAGTCTCTTGTAGGCAGCATATAGATGGGTCTTGCTTTTTTATCCATTCTATTACTCTGTGTCTTTTGATTGGTGCATTCAGTCCATTTACATTTAGGGTGATTATGGATGTACTTATTGCCATTGCCAGCTTTTAGATTCGTAGTCACCAAAGGTTCAAAGGTAGCTTCTTTACTATCTAACAGTCTAACTTAACTCTCTTGTTAAGCTGTTATAAACTCAGTCTGATGATTCTTTATTTCTCTCCCTTATTCTTCCTCCTCCATTCTTTATATGCTAGGTGTTTTATTCTGTACTCTTTTACATTTCCTTTGACTGTTTTTGTGGATAGTTGATTTTATTTTTTGCCTTTAATTAGTATTTGGATGGTCTGCTTTCTTTGCTGTGATTTTATTTTCTCTGGTAACATCTTTTTAGCCTTAGGAGTGCTTCCATCTAGAGCAGTCTCTTTAAGATGTCCTGTAGAGGTGGTTTGTGGGAGAAAAATTCCCTCAACTTTCATTTGTCTGGGAATTGTTTAATCCCTCCCTCAAATTTAAATGATAATCGTGCTGGATACAGTATTCTTGGTTCAAGGCCCTTGTGTTTCATTGCATTAAATGTATCATGCCAGTCTCCTCTGGCCTGTAAAGTTTCTGTTGAGAAATCTGATGTTAGCCTGATGGGTTTTCCTTTGTAGGTGATCTTTTTTCTCTCTCTGGCTGCCTTTAATACTCTGTCCTTATCTTTGATCTTTGCCATTTAAATTATTTTATGTCTTGTTGTTGTCTTCCTTGGGTCCCTTGTGTTGGGAGATCTGTGGCCTTCCATGGTCTGAGAAACTATTTCCTTTTCCAACTTTGGGAAGTTCTCCTCAATTATGTGTTCAAAGACACTTTTGATCCATTTTTCTCTCTCTTCTTCTCGTACTCCTATAATGCAATTATTGTTCCGTTTGGATTGGTCACACAGTTCTCTTAATATTCTTTCATTCCTAGAAATCCTTTTATCTCTCTGCCTCAGCTTCTCTGTACTCCTGTTCTCTGATTTCTGTTCCATTAACAGTCTCTTGCACCTCGTCCAGTCTGCTCTTCAGACTGTCAATTGATTGTTTCATTTCTGTAATATCTCTTCTAACTTCCTCCCTTAGCTCTTGCATATATCTCTGTAGGTCCATCAGCATGGTTATGACTTTAATTCTGAATTCTTTTTCAGGAAGATTGTTTAAATCTATCCCACCAGGCCCTCTGTCTGGGTTGTCTGGGTGATCCTTGACTAGACCATATTCTTCTGTCTTTTCATGGCGATAGAAGTGGTCGCAGGCAGGTGCCACGTGTGTCAGCTGGGAGAACAAAGTCCCTTCCTTCTTGTTGTTCTCCTTGCCCTTCTCTGCAGCCTGTGCTGGTTACCCGCACACTGGGAGGCCGTCTCTGGGATAATCCCCTAAACTGCCTTGGACGTGGCTGCCCTCAGGCTAGCCAGAGCACTGCGGGGGTTTGCAGCCATGCCAGGTGCATTCTGCACCCCTTGGTGCCTTTTGGCCCTTGCTCTGGCTTCTGCAGCCCTTCCTGGTTAGCTGTGCGCCTGCCGGGAGGAGATTCTGTGTGGCCCTTCCCAGTTAGCTGTGCTCCGGGCAGGAGGAGATTCTGTGCGGCCCTTCCCGGTTAGCTGCGTGCCCGCTGGGAGGAGATTCTGTGTGGTTGTTGTGGGCGGGGTCGCTCTCCCGCTGTTACGCAGCTGTGGCGGATCCACCACAACGCTGGTCAGGGGGAACGAATGGCAGGCTGCTTATCATCGTGAGGGGCTTTGGGGCTCCTTTACCCGGCAGCCAGTTAGGGGGCCCGAAGTTCCTCAAGATTCCCAGCCTGCTGGGTTGAGTGCGCTGGGACGATTTTGTTCCACTGTTGGGCCCTTGTCTCTTTAAGACTTTTAAGAAAGTACCTGCTTTTCTTTTGTCCCAGGGGAGCTGGCTGTGGGGACCCACTCACAGTCTCTGTCTGGATCCTGCCCTTCCGTTTCTCTAATCTCCAGTACACCATGCAATGTGTGTCTGTGCTCCCATTGCAGATCACCAGGGATGGTTATTTAGCAGTCCTGTGCTTCCACTCCCTCCCCACTCTGATTCTTTTCTTCCCGCCGGTGCACTGGGGTGGGGGAGTGCTCGGGTCCCACCGGGTTGCGGCTTTGTATCTTACCCACTCCGTGAGGCGCTGAGTTCTGGCAAATGTTGCTGTAGCCTGGCTGTTGTACTGTATCTTCTGGTCTCTCTTTTAGGAATAGTGTTTGTTGTATTTTCACAAATATATATGGTTTGGGGAGGAGATTTCTGCCACCCTGCTCACGCCGCCATCTTCCCAGAAGCCTCGGCATTTTGTTTTTTTTAGGATAAATTTATTATCTTAAAATGACATTTATTAGATTTCTCCCATATCGAACATATTGAATGTAAACATTTCAAGAGTTCAGAATTTGTAATCAGTTGAGGATCTTTTTTTCTTTGTTTTTTTTTTTTACACACAAATACTGTGAGTTCTTTCTTAATTTTTTTGAGGTTTGTTTTTTGAGTTTTCCCAAAATGTCTGAGGCCCTGGAATGGGATGCATATTTGGACCTTTCCTTTGAAGAATGCGGTAAAAGGCTTCTAATTCAAAATGGCACCTGACAGGCAGCCCTTAGTGTTATGCTGTTGACAAACATGCAATCTAGGCATGTCTTCTCTTCAGTATTGAAGTCAAAATAATACCACTGCTACTACTAGTACTGTGACCTATGAAAAAGACTCATCTAGAAGACTCAGAAAAAACCTCTGAAAATCAATGAAAAATCCAAAAGAAAGTTATAGGAAACTGCTGGAGTGAGTCCTGAGTCCTCTGTAGAATGCAAAAAGATACAAACTTTGTGAAACAGGAATAGTCATATAATAGACTAGACTGAGAAAAAAAGCAGTAGTTTTCCATTGACTGATGTTTGATAAATATAGACTAAAGAATAAATACCATCAGAATTAGAAGCAGAATATGTCTTCCAGAGCAGTAAAGAGGAAGAAAACAAGTCTGCATACAAAAGATAGAAAACAGGGGAAGGAATTTAAAAACAAAATAAAACAGGAAGCATAGAACAAAGTAAGTATAAGCGAGACTAGTTAATTCTGTTATAAATCATAAATATGAATGGTTTAAACTCCCTTGTTAAAGACAAAGGTTTTCTTTCACACTGGAACAACAATCCAAATCAAAACCCAACTCTATTCAATTTAGTAACATACTTACAGTGACCCTCAAATGTTCAAAGTAGTTAAAAACGATGCCCATCAAGGAAGTGAAAAGACAGTCTGCAGAAAATATTTGCAAATCATGAATCTGATTAAAAAACTTGGATCCAGAGTATAACTCTTACAACTCAACAATAGAAAGACAGATAGCCCCATTTGAAAATGGCAGAGAAACTGAATAGATAATCCTCCAAAGAAGATACAGATATAACCAGCAAGCACATGGCACTAATGATAATCATTAATCATTAGAGAAAGGAAAATCAAAACCACAATGAGATATACCACTTCATACCTACTGGGATGACTATAATTTTAAAAAGGACAGTAATAAGCGTTGGTAAGGATGTAGAGAAATCAGAACCCTCATATATTGCTGTTGGGGATGTAAAATGATTCAGATGCTTTGGAAAACAGTTTGGCGATTTCTCAAAGTGATAAGTTACCATATGACCAAGCATTTCTACTCCCAGGTTTGCCCAAGAGAACTGAAAACAAAATGTATGCATACAATGTTCATAGCAGCAAAACTTATACACAGTGTTCACAGCAGCATTATTCATAGTAGCCACAAAGTTTGTAAACAACCCAATGTCCATCAATTGATGAGTGGATAAAGTGTGGTATTATCCATAAAGAGGAATATTTTTCAGCAATAAAAAGGAATGAAGTACTGATAAATACTACAATATGGATGGACCTAGAAAACATTGTACTAAGTGAAAGAACCCAGTTACAAAAGACTACATATTGTGATTCCATTTATGTGAAATGTCCAGAATAGGCAAATCTAGAGAGACAGAAAGTAGATTAGTGGTTGCCAGGTTGGAGAGGTGGAAAGGAGGAATGGGGAGTGACAGTCAGTGGGTATGGAGTTTCTTTTAGGGGGGATGAAAGTGTTCTAAAATTAGATTATGATTACACTTGCAATAAACTTAAAAAGTTTAAGTGCACCCTTTAAATGGGTGAGCTGGATGGTATGGTAGGCTGAATAATGACCCCCAAAGATATCCAGGTCTCTCTGGAACCTTTGAGTGTTACCTTCCTTGGCAAAAAAGACTTTGTAGCTCTGGTTAAATTCAGGATCTTTAGATTGGCCTGGATTATCCAGGTAGGCCCTAAATCTAATAAAGTGTCTTTATTAGAGGGAAACAAAGGGCAATTGCTACAGAAGTAGGAGATGGGTTAGTGGAAGCAAGAGGTTGGGTGCAAGGAAGAGGTCAGGACCCAAGGAATACAGGCTAGACAACAGCTAGACAAGACAAGGAAATGGATTCTCCCCTGGACCCTGCAGAAGGACCAGCCCTGCCAACAGCCTTGACTTTAGCCCCCTAAAACTAAGAGAATTAATTTCCATTGTCTTAAGCCACCAAGTTTGTGACAGTTTGTGGCAGCCATAATATAATATAATATAATATAATATAATATAATATAATATAATATAAACTAATATATAGTATGTGAATTATATCTCAATAAAGCTGTTAAAAAATGTTAAAACTAAAGTAACAGGCAAAGGTATGTTAGACAAATGCCTACAAAAGTAAATCAGGGGTTTCAGTATTAATATTTGACAAAGCCAAATTCTCAAGACAGTTTAGTATTAACTGAGAACCAGAGGTCATTTACTATTGATAAGCAGTATGAATTTATAATGAACCTTTTATGCCTCAAGTAACATTAAAGCAAAGCATGTAGATCAAAAAGTTAGAAATGTAAGAAGAAAATAAAAGAAACCACAATTGTTGTAGGAGACTTTAATATCTCCTACTCAAGTCAGATCAAGGAAGAAAAACATAAATAAGAATATAGAGATCTGAATAATAAAATAAACATACTTAATACAAATGATAGATACACTAGCTTTGATAACCTTACAAGGGGAGAATATAACATATTTGAAAAATTACATGAATGGATTATAAGAATTGACCATATGTTACTATTAGGTCCTCCCAAAATCTCAATGAATTGTAAAATGCAGAAGTTAGCCAGGCTATATTTTTTACCATAGTACAGAAAACTTAGAACTTAGTATCAAAAGATTGACAGGAAAAAATTTTCAGCCACATGGAAATTTAAAGATACTTCTCAAAGAAAAACTTACTTGCAGACTATTTACAATAACAATATAAAACAAGAGTTATTATCTGAACTGATACTTAAAGGAATATTCATTGCCTTAATTTTTTTACATACAAAAAAGGAGGAAAACAGATAAATTTTCATCTAATTCAAAAAGCTGGAAAGGAAACAACCAAATAAGTCTAAGAAAAAAATAGAATAAGTAAATATGTAGAAGAAAGTAATGAGTTTATAAACAGAAAAAGTAGAATTGTTGCATTCAAGAAGCGGTACTAAGTGCAATGAAATAGAAAAACTTCTGCCATGCTAATTGAGAAAGGGAGAGGGAAACAAATATAGTCTTTGAAATGAGATGAGAATAATAATTGCAGGAAGGAATAGATTGAAAATGATAAGGAAATGCTTTGCATTAATTCTGTTCTTACAAATTAAAAATCTCCACTAAATGGATAGTTCAGTAAAAAAATAAAATAACCAAAACATGTGCAAACCTCAGTAGAGCAATAAACTCATACAAAGTTGGAAAAGTAATTAAACTATATCCCTCTAAGGAACATTATGCCCTGATTATTTTGGGTGATTTCTGTTAAACCTTAAAGGTATAGAATATTCCTTAATATGCACTGGTATACAGGGCAGTATTAAAGAATTAGAGTTTATTGTTTACCATAATCAGTTATGCAGTGTATTGTACATAATGTCTTACTAATAACAGTGAAAGACAGATTTTACAATAATGTCTAACATTTATTGAGTGCTTCTATAAGTATAGTTATAAGCACTTTGCATGTGTTATTTAATTAAAAACTGATATTTTCCTTTTGTCCTCCTGCCTGAAGCCATCATTAATTTTCCTTTTTGCTCTTCTAGCTGGAGGCTGCTGAGAACTCTGGAAAACAATAAAATTCAGTAGGGCTCTTCTTTGGAATACGGATTTCAGATTCAAGATTTTCTGTAATTTTAAGAGTTGATTGAAGGGGGATTGAAATTTTTACTGGCCTTTTAATAGTAGTTGAAATTTTTCTTAAATTTTCCAGGGTTTTGTTTATTTCTTTATACTATGTTCTGCCCATGTTACCTCTTTGCCAACAATTGGAGTATGTAGTGAGTCACTACAAAAAAAGTTAAATCGCTCACAACAAATTGGAAACTAAGTTCAAAATAATAACAGCAATTTATTGAGTGTTTATAATGTGCCTGTTTTCTGCTAGGTATTATATATTTATGGTTTTTACTTAATCATCACAATAACCCTATGATGTACATATATGTTATCTGTGCATTATAGATGTAGAAATTGAGGATTTGAGAGCTTAATATTTTGTCCAACATCACAAAAGTAGTGAACTAATGAGTAATATATAAATTCTTAATATATAAAGAGCTCTCAAAAACCAATAAAAATATAAGAAGAGTAAAAAGACCCAAAGATATATTTGAGTGTGGATTAGCTATTAGATGATATTAAGAAATTATGTTTTTGTAGGATCTGATAATTATATTGTAGGAGGGCGCCCTTATTTTTCCAAGATGCATGCTGAAGTATTTAAAAGTGTTGCAGTGTCTAAAATACACTTAAAGTGGTTGGCCCAAAAACCACCGTGTGTGTGTGTGTGTGTGTGTGTGTGTGTGTGTATACACAGATGGCAGATAAAGTAATTATGCCAAAACGTTGACAGTTATTGAATCTAGGTGGTAGAGACATTTCTTTTGCCACTCTTTCCACCTTTCTGTATATTTAATTTTTTTCATTTAAAAATGGGCGGAAGACCTGAATAGACATTTTTCCAAAGAAGACATACAGATGACCAACAGACATATGAAACAATATTCAGCATCACTAATCATCAGGGAGAAATGTAAATCAAAACCACAATGAGATTTTCCCCTCACACTGTCAGAATGGCTAGTATCAAAGAAACAAGAAGTAACAAGTGTTGATGAAGATGTGGAGAAAAGGGAACCCTTATGCACTGTTGGCAGGAATGTAAATTTGTGCAGCCACCATGGAAAACAGTGGAATTTCCTCAAAAAATTAAAAATAGAAATACCAGATGATCCAGTAATATTCCATTTCTGGGAATTTACTGAAGGAACACAAAATCACTAATTCAGAAAAGTATATGCATGTGTCCGTATGTTTATTGCAGCATTATTTACAATTGATATGGAAGCAGCCTGAGTGCTCATCAATAGATGAATGGATAAAGATGTGGTACATGTATGCAATGGAATATTAGCCATAAAAAAGAATGAAGTCTTGCCATTTGTGACAACATAGATGGACCCCAGAGATATTATACTAACTGAAATAAGACAAAAACAAATAACTATAGGATTTCACTTACATGTGGAATTTAAAAAATAAAACAAATAATAAATAAAACAAATAGACTCATAAACATGGAGAACAGCTCTAGGGAAGAGGGGAGGGTGAAATTGGTAAAGGGGATATAAAAGTACGGACTTTGAGTTATGAATAAGTCATGGGGATGAAAAGTATAGCATAAGGAATATAGTCAATGATGTAAAAATAAAGTAAAAATTACACTTTTAAACATCAATGACAAAAGAGAAAAAGACAAATGAAAGGAGGAAATACAAAATGTCTAACAAAATATTTCAAAGAAGTGGGAATTAAAGAACCATTTTACAGGGCTCATGTTGGCAGACATGAAAAGATGTGTCACTTGCAGTGTTGGCATGTCAACCAGGCAATTGAAATTGCTGTAATTTTCTGGAGGACAGATTGGCAACTGGTATATAGGAAGTGCCCCAAATGTATACTTTTTAACCCAGCTTCCTTTTGAAATTTTTTCCTAAGGAAATAATTGATTAAATGTGTAAGGATATTAGTCACTATACTGTTGACAGTATTATTTTTATATTGAGAACCACCTAAAGTTCAAAGATAAGGGGTTGGTTGATGGCTCATCCATGGATGAGACTGCTGCACTGCCATTAAGCATGTGTCTTCCTGTTAGCATTTTCAGATGTGACACTATATTAAGTGAAAAAAGCAGGTCAGAGAACCATACATAGAGTTTGATCCTACTTTAAAAGTAAATCTGCATTTTCTACGTTTCTAGTATAGCTGAGTGCAGAGGATTGTCGTAACTAGCGTTTGTTTAGCACAGCACATTTGTACAATTTAAAAATATACATATGTTCAGTAATTTTGGCGTTAACCCTGAGATGTAGGTATATTATTGTTACTTTTTTCATTTTAATCAGAGAGGTTAGGTGATTTGCCCAAGATGCCCCAACTTCTGAAAAATAGAGCCAGGGTTCAGGCACTGTAGAGATTTGTGTTCAAGGTGATGGAGTGTTACATCTCCCATAGGTTTGTCCAGGGTGTTTACTGTTGGGTTTCAAATTTAGTCTCATTTTCTTTGTCCTTGCTCCCTCTTCTGAAGGGGAGCAAATAGAGCTGCCTTCCAGTTCTTCACAGGCCTGTGAAAGGTCTGCATGATTGTTACAAGCAAGCACCCACTGTAGCTACTACTAGCTTCTTTCTGGAGAGGGAAAGAGGCATTTTAAAGGACATTATTCTGGTGCTTGTGAATGGCAAAGGTTATCCCTTCTCCTGGTCAGACCTTCAGAACCAAGAGAAAAGGCCATCAGAGCACCGTGGGGGTGAGTGAGTGAGCAAAAGGTAGTAGATGGTAAGAGAGGAACTTCATCTATACATGCATATGTCTGTATGTAGTTTTTAAAGAAGAAAGAATTATTAAAGACACAATACACAGAACAGTTATCAAAAATGCATCCAGAAGATTGTGACTGAAAGAGAACAGGAAAAAGAAAAATCTCATGAATATCTTAATAGCACCTGAAGTTCAGCAAAACTAAACTTAAATCTTCTCCCCTATCAAAAAAAATATATTGTCTGTTTCCAGTATCTGTCCCACTCATCAGTTACGCACGGCAGAAACATAGAACCAGTGTTGGCACCTCCTTCTCTCCTTCACCCCATCCATTATTTTGTTCTCCATTTATTCCCTAAGTCTCTCTCAAATTGGCCCACTTTCTCTCTTGCCATTGCCATAATCCTAGCTATCATCTCTGGGGTGTCCAGTTACCTTTTCAGTGGCACAAGTCCTCTGCCTGACTCCTACTTGTCTCTAGCCTCATTATGCCCCACTCCCTGGCTTTTCTGTCCTCTCCAACCACAAAAGTCTTTGTTATTTGCTCGCACAAACTGCTTCATCCCTCCAGAGATTTTGTATATGCTCTTCCCTCTGATTTGCTTTCTCACTTATCTCCATTTTCACCTTATTTGACCTGTATTTAAGAGCTCACTCAGTTGACACTTCCTCCATGAAGCCTTTTCTGACCTCCCTGCACAAGTCAAGCCCCTTTTTCTATCCAAGACTCTGACAGCACCTTCAGGCACCTGTTACAGATGCACTTTTATTTACATACTTTTCTGATTATTTGATTAACGTCTATCCCCAGCTAGATAGTAAGCTTCAGGATGTTAGGGATGGGGTCTACTTTGTTTTCCATTATGATCCCAGTCCCATCACTGTGCCTGCCATTAGTAGTTGCTCAGTAATATTTGTTGAATGAATAAAGCACCTTAAACATTTTGGCAGCACTCAGAAATTCACAAATGTAGATTTGGTTTCTAAATTCTAATCCTACACTGGATCTAAATTGAGACCTTGAGAACTAAACATCTATGAAGTTAGGTTGTGTCATCCTTTGTAGAACTTGTCCCAGTTTGTAATTACACATTTATTTTTGTGACTATAGTGTTTCTCTTCTCCACTAGGTTAAAATATACACAAATGGGACACTGTGACTGATAAATTTGCTTACCATTTTGTCCCCAGCCCTTCTTTAGTAGGGTACGTAGCATGTGATAGATGAATAATAAATACTTAGTGGATGGATGGGTGGATGAGCCACTAGGTTCAGAGATTACATATGGCACGTCTATATCTATAACATGGAATAGTAGTGAAATAACTTAAAGCTAGGTAAACTCTCAGAAAGGGTCTTTAACTATGATGGAGATTGAGGTTCCCTTACCCAGAAACTTAAAAAGTTCTCTAAGTTGCTTGAAATTACTGCCTGCAGATCTAATGTTCTCTGCAGTTTAAAACTTTTGTCTTTTTAACCCTCTGCTCTTTAAAACAAAGCAAGTTGAAAGACCTCCAGAACAATTCCATTCACTGTTTTGGACCTTTCAAGTATCATTTTTAGTGAGGGTGTGGCTCCCATAGTAAAACATAGTTATCAACATTTAGACAGGATAATTCAGTCCTGCCCATGAATTAGTATTAACTAGAGTAGGCATATGTAGCTAAAAACTCCACTTTTGTGAAAACTGTTTTTAAGCTCTGATTTTTTTAGTGGTTCTTCACATTGATTTTTCTGGTATGTGGCTTACTGTCCTCATATGTAAACTAAGGATAATACCTACCTCACTGGGGAGCAGTAGAAACTAATTAAAGTTGATTGTCATCCCCTATATATCAAGTGTACAGAGAGCTGGCGTAAAAATCATTGTCAAATGGTAGGTTTCAAAGTTTCTTTGTGCCGATAGCATTCTCTCCATGGCTTACTGCCATACCACATACCCTTGTGAGCTTTGTAGGAATAGGCCTAGAAATGTTTTCTTAAGGAACAGAGAGAATTTGCATCTTTTTTTCAGAAGAACCATGGGAGTTTCTAAAGGTGGAGCTCCTTCCTCAGAGTCAATAATGCATAGCATTTACATGAGGATGTACTAGATATGACTAACCAGTTCTGCAGGTACAGGAATTAGTCACAGTCACCTAGGCAAGAGATGGCTCTGGGGTTATCACCATCCTTCTGCCTTTGTTTTAAGTCTACCTTCCTATAGATAAGTTGACTCTGGAGCTGGTTATGATCTTGTTCTGTCATTAACTTATTTATATAGGTTTTTAAAAATGGCTTCAAGTTATACATGTGGAAGGGAATTTAAAAAGTAGTAAAGTAAGAGCCCTATTGCTTCTCTATTTATTTATTTAACAAATAGCTAACACTGTGAATTGTAAAGTATAAGATAAGGATTCCATCTAAGTCCTTTGAGGTTTCAGGGTTCAAGACTAGAGATCCAGGGGGCAGAGGGGAATACTAGAGATCTGGACTAAGGCAGGAGAGGAAAGAGGCCGACAGTGGGGCTAGAGAGAGAACAGTATGAAACAACACAACGTACAGGGTGGGCCAGGCTGGCTTGGTGCCAGGTGTGCTGCACAGTCACAGGTCTGAGGGCAACGCTGCACTGGGGCAGCTCTTTGTTACACACCTCAGAGGACAATGTATTTTTTTAATTTCAGAGGAGCTCATAGGTAAAAAATAATTTTAAAAATCTTTTGTGAGACCTTTTGAAGACTCCTCTTTTATCCAGAAAAGCTTCAAGTATATAAAAGAATTATGGTATCTTTTCTGGCACTGTTTCTGCAACCTGACTGAAGGCTCATTGACCTTATGGTTGTAGTAGCCAATTCCTAAATCCTCAACAAGCACCTTCTGTGCTGAGAACTCTAATGGCCCTGGTAAACACCCTAAACATTCTCCATCTCCGGTAATTAAAAGGATGTTAATGTATTATCTGTACCTGTCTGAATATGCGAAATATTTCATGAAAAACAAAAGACTCAGTTCCTGTGCTCAGTGATATCATACACTGGTTGTACACAGTGTGTATAACAATATGAGTGACACATGATTATTTGAGTCTGTAGGAATTGAAAGGAGTAAGAGAATTATGGCAAGAACTCTTCGGGAATTTTCTCAGTGGAAGTGGAAATTGAGTTGGGCCTTGAAAGGTGAATAATATTTGGATAAGAAGCAGAATTAAAGACCCAGAGGTAGAGAAGAACTTGCTAGATGTGAAAGTTAGTGAGGAGATGGGCCAGCTAAAAAGGGAGGAAGGTGAACATAGTTGTGCAGTAGGACTCTGTGGGCTGTACACTGGGAACTCAAGAGGGTGTCCTTCACATAGTCTGTAGGGCTAGGCAGGCACACCTGTATCTAGTGGCCCTGTGGAAGGAATTTTGGAAAAGTAGAGAACGATTGGAAAGGTTGAAATGCTGGACTAAGAAGTTTGGACTTCATCCTGTAAGAAGTGGGAACTGTAGGAGTATTTTTTTTTTTGGTATCATTAATCTACAGTTACATGTGCAACATTATGGTTACTAAACTCCCCACTTCATCATGTAGGAGTATTTTTGAGAAAAAAGATAAATGGCAGTGAAGTAGCTGAACATACAGGCTTTGGAGCTTGATAAAAATGAGTTTGATTTCCATCTATATTCCTATATGATTTGTGGAAGTTACTTAAGTTTATTAAGCCTCAATTTTCTTTTCTGAAAAATGGGTATTATAATAGTATTTTCCTTGCAGAATTATGTAAAGATTAAGTGAGGTAATATTTGCAGTGCCTGCCACATAGTAAGTATTCAGTAAATGGTATTTGATTATAATTAGT